>CM060965.1:156046873-156646873 GCA_030765045.1 Tenodera sinensis
TCGGAGTGCATATACAGACCGAATGTTTCCTTATCCCTGTTCAAGGGCCTCGTACTGAGGAAATGGGGCCGGGCAGGCAGAGGTTAAGCTAGCCTGCTCTCCACTACCCAGGTTCCATGCGTATCATTTCTGCCGCGCGTTTCAAACACGCAGCGCAGTTTTGATGAATCGGAATTGAAATTAAAGGATTTGACCATGCGCTGGTCATTGTAACCGAGAAAACTTTTCTTGAACTGTAATTTAGGGGAAAATGACGGTTCAAATGATAAAATGCAGAATCATAGTTAAACATTATTTGTTGATGTATTACGATAGGGTAGGCAGTGCCTACCCTGCCTACCCTGAGGAGCCGCGCCTGGTAGCAACTGTTTCAAATATCTATGTTACAAATTCCCCAACTGGTCAAATGCTAAGTTGAAGAAGGGGTGTTCACTGGTCTCGATGTGCTGGATGCAGATTTTCTTCATTCAACGCATGCCATGGAGCGAGAAGCCTGGACTGCCTTTAAGTGTGTGATCCAAAACTTCATGGGAAACAATCGTACCCTAGAGTATGTTCACATAGTTGAGAAGGTGCTGACGAAATTCAACATGCTGGAATGCTCAATGAGTTTGAAGTTACACTTCTTTAAATTCGCACCTTGACATTTTTCTTTCAAACGTGAGTGCTGTAAGTGAGATGCAGGGTGCAAGATCTCAACAGAATATCAAGGACATCAAACGATGATACCAGGGAACCTGGGATGTTCAGATGATAGGCGACTACAGATGGATGCTTCACCTTGAGCACACGGATATATTCCCAAAAGAGGAAAAGCAGAGTACACGCCATGACAACTAAGAAAATATGGAGTGAATGATGTCAGTGCATATTTTATATCACATTCTCTTATATGCATCTGTTCACTTTGCATGTATTTCAATATGTGTAGTTTTAAACTTGTATTCTACTTCTGCATGAATCGTGTACCATATATATTATCTCTATATGTGCTCTCATTATCGCAAAATGTGATTTATACAAAGACTGTGGATGATACGATGTTTTGAGTATCAGTTTTGAATTCAGGAGATCAAAATACATAAAAATGCCGGTATTTTAGAAAAAAGTTTTCTCACTATTGCACTGTGTTACTTATGAGCATATTACAGGTTCTATATTCAAATGATTCCTAAATTTTCCTTTGTATAATCACTATTTTTATCATTATCATCATTGTCAGTGACATCATAATAGTATGTTTTATTTATTATGCATGTTTCGTTAATGTCAGAACATTTAAAATTGCTTGCTTTCTACTTTACTTAAAAAATATATAACTTATGAAACCATACGAGAATTTAATGCACTTCGTAGACTTAATATATACAAAGTTAAATATTTGAAATTCATCTATAAAGAAATTACCTATGCTTTACAGGCCTTTAAAGCAACACAAATATGTAAGGAAAATTGTTCAACAATTTCTCTACTTTTTATTGGTTCTCAGTAGAACATTTGTGTTACTGACTTCATTTCAATCAAACGTAGTTCTTCAGAATGTTCTCTGTGGTTTCAATAACTGTAACAATAGGCGGTGCTTTCAGAAATCATACTATCACTGCGTGGATTCCGGCACTCAGCTGAGGTTTATTGTGCGTCAGACCCCGATAGGAAGAATGAGATGAGGGTATCCTACAGGCGGCCAGAACGGATCACAGACGGAATTACAACCCTAAAAATGCAGGAAACTTCTTCCCTCGACGGGATTTCAGATCGCCATAGAGAGCTCTCCCCACCAGCCACTTTGGGCTGATCAATCAGTCCCCTTGTAAGCGCGGCCGGCCGGCCGACCACAGCACCTCCCCTCAGCTGGGCATCATATTTCCAGAGCGCAAGTACCACCGGCGACCCTGCTGACTCTTTCTACTTGGAAAGACTGGATAGAGAGAATGAAACGAAAGGAAGTGAAACGGGGGATGTAAGATAAGTATCCGTCCCAGCATTCACCTTAGTGACCCGAGAAAACTCCCGAGAAAAAAAACCCTAGGCCACCCATGAGAATCGAAACCGCGACCTCCCGAATGCAGGCCACAGACGCTACAACCTGAACCATTCCACTCAGTGAATCATATTGTTCTCCAAGAACGCATAAATGCTTAAATTTAAAGCAGCACTCACCATAAATTAAAATAATCGTAAATCATGTTCACTGATGAAAGTTTCATTTGTAATGGTGGAGATAATGGTAAAATTTTTAATTTTAAACACCTCATGAAGCACCTTGGGAAAAAATGAACCAATAATTTTAAGTATATTAAGCTGAATAAATGCTTGATGGCTTAAAATAATGATCTGCAATTCAAGCGAATTTTCGATAAGAAGTTTATAAGACTGAATTATCAAGAAATAAAATGTATCACTTACCGGCATTGGGTTGCCTGGAAAAAGTGACAGGCAGCACACAGGCCGTGCCATTATGTGCAGTGGCACAACACTTCAAGGTACTACCACAGTGTTTATCTTCCCTGCAGTTGTTCACATCCAGAGACACCAAAGGAGGGCAATTGCCGGGGTTCTGTGATAGTACACAGACAACCCCTAGCAACAGCACCAAACTTGTGATCACGTAACTCATTTGAAGCATGTTCAGAAGTCCACGGGTATGCTGCACAAAATATAAACGAATAATGAGAGACACTGTCACTATAGCAATATACTGTCAGTTTTTTCCTTAAAAGTGTAAGTCACTGAAGGAAATTTATCTTCTGTGTTTGCCTTTTTTACTTTCTCTACTGCTAAGTAGAGGAAGTATTGTACCCCACCCAAAAATTCGATATCGAGACTTCACCGGAAATATAAGTTTTGAGTTCCCTGAATCCAAAAAAAAGTATTTTTAGAAAAAGGTCCGTGTGGGTGTTTGTGTCTGTCAGTCTGTGTATCTGTCTGTGGACAGCATAACTCAAAAACTAAAAGTCGGTTGAAAACCAAAGTTTATATTTAAGTTTAATGTCTTTAAAGTCTGCAACACGAAGATTTTGAAGAAAATAGCCCCACCCTAAACTACCCTTTACGCGGAAAACGTTTCGAAAATTTTGATTCGCTTGAAAATGACTAACGATTATGATTAAGATGTCATATGTTTAAGATATTTATATGACAAATGAAATGTACATTTTGTATGTTCTGGCTATAGCCTATATAGTCCTGTTTACTCTGAATGACTTCCGAATAACTCGTAAACCGTAAGAGATAGACAAATTCTTAATATACAAAAAAATGTAGATATCACTAAAGTACAAAATTTATGTCTCAATAATTTTTTTTATAGAGTGAACCATTTTGGAGATATCCCTTGTTGTTTGTGTCAGATTCGGAAAACTTAAAACTTTCGTGAAATAGAACATCGTTGTTCACTTTTTTATATTTTAAGCGTGCAAAGAGAACGGGCTCTCAAAACTTTAAAATATTTGACTATCGCTCACAGCCTACTGTATTCTCATATTCCCCTTTCACCTACAAGGAAATAACCAGTAAGATAATTTGTACAAATGTTTATTTCAACTAACACAAAGAATATCGAGGTATAAGAGTTTGTAAGAATGGTTAGTACAAGAGTAGAGAAAGTCATGTAAGTGTAGCACATCTGATTTTTTATAGTAAGAGAGAAATCTTATAAAGCCGCCACTTTGCTATACGAGTTAAATTTTCCCCAACTAAGAAACCTTTTCACAGCATACCAATGTTCACATCAGAATGATGCCTCCTCAACTCGTGTCTTACTTCCTTTCGTCTTACTCCTGTACGTTTAAAATGACGGTAACAAATTGACTGTTATTGCTTTTTCCACTACGTATAATAAGTAGGGTAAGTATTGTATTCCACCCAGAATGTTGATGTCAGAATTTCACCGGAAATATATTTTGAGGCCCCCGAATCCAAGAAAAGCATTTATAGAAAAAGGTCCGCTCGCACGCGTGCGCGCGTGTGCGTGTGTCAAAAACGAAAAGTCGGTTAAAAACCAAAGTTGCTATTTAAGTTTAATATCTTTCAAGAATGCGACACGAACATTTTGTAGAAAATTACTCCACCCTAAACTACCATTTAGATGGAAAATTTTTCAAAACATTTTATTTTGTCAACGATGGCTCTAAAGATTTCGATTAAAATTTCACGTTTAAGAGATTTTTATGGCAAATGAAATGTATATTTTGTATTTTCTGGCTGTAGCCTATGTAGTCCTGTTTACTCTTGATGACTTCTTCATAATTGGTAAACTGTAAGAGATAGTCCAAATCTTACTAGCTCTATATATATTTGCGAGCAGAGTTTCTCCAAGTTGAACTATGTTAAAAGTCCATATTGCAACAAGTTACGCGACGATTACTTAGTGTATCTTCTAAGGCTATGCATTTCGACTTTGTCGCCAAATATTGATAGACTTCTTAAACGTAAGCAATACCAAAGAAGTTACTAAGGAACAGATATTTGTCGCTTTCGTAAATCAAACGCAATGTACATATAACCAGACCGCCACTGCAGCACTATGCACGTCCGGGTGTTAAAAGAGTGGCACAGTCCGCATAAAGTGGAGGAAGATAAATCCAAACTTTCCTCCTTGCAAACACTAAACATCGCTGGACTATACAAATGAAGTAATAAAAGCAGAAAAGACCATTGGGATGCGTTATTGATAACTGGTTACTGCTGGGTTTAAAATAAGGTACTACTGAAGGACTTGTCAAAGCTTTGAAATGAACTTTATTAAGTTTTCTTCTCCCTAACAGTGAACAAATTTGGAAATTCATATTTACTGAAGAATAGCTTTCTTTTTACAATAAATTCATTGGGTATTTAATTCATTACGGCAAGACAGCAACTTCCTTAAAATAGATTATTAGCTCCCATTAAATTGAGCAGTTAACTTAACTAGTGTTGTTTATTCTCACACCCGCTCACACATACTCTGAGATATAGATAGCTACATATATACCATAACTCTTCACTGGAGCAACTGGTAGGAGCAGATTGGAGGCAGTTTCAAAGGTAACGCTCATAGCATCAGCATCATAAAATCAATCATTAATTTTTAGTTTAATTGATCCAAGCTTACATTGTTCTAAATCATTATATTTACATACCATCCCATTAAATCCTTACCTGAACACAGTCTATTTTTGCTCCTTTTTTGGCGAAAATCAAGGATTACCTTAAGAGCATTCTGGCTTATAGCTCAGTTATAAATACTCTGGCACATTGCTGGGAGAAAAAAGCTATTTTGTCTACAGTATGCAGTACATTGCCATAAGACTACTCTTAAGAAACCTATAATAGCCCTTGAAGTGGATATCTAGCGCATAACTTTCAGGGAGGTAGCATGACCCGTGCCCCGACTGCACAATGGGCCACACGGAAACTATAACTATTGTGTGCTGTTCTGACTTGCAGACTATTCACTTTCTTTCACTCTCGAGCATTCCACTTCCAGAGCTTTCGCATTGTGAACGAGCACTATACTAGGTGGCCCACCACAGCCGGCCCCGCCGAAAGTAGATAACCCTTCGTGCGTTAAAGAGGTTGCCGAATTCCACGGTGCAAGACAGGGCAGTGGCGTTTCTGCCTTTCAGCACACGTGCAGCGAGAGGCAGTTGGACTAGCGTGTGGTGTTGGACTAGCGTGTGGTGTTGGACTAGCGTCTGGTAATATACAGAATAGCAGTACAAACAGCCGAAATGGTCTCACTTTACTTACAGGATATTTATTTTCCAGGGAATAAACTCACTCCTGTATATGGTGCTACTGTCTAAAATTTGAATTGCAGATTGTAAAGAAGGCACCTAATGTTTCATTGGCATTTCTTCGTTTCTTACGAATGTTATTATGGTATGTTATTATTGTTATTATTACTATTATTTTAGTAATTATTATTGCTATTGTTAGAATCACATCGTTATTACTTTTATTATTAGTATACTCCTACTAGTTTATTACTGTTAATTTTATTAATTATTATTTATTAGTCTTTCTCTTGCTATTATCATTACTTATTATTGTTTGTAAATATAATTGATACTATTAACATTAACATTACTATTAATTATTATTACTATTAACATTAACAACTGTACCTTCACCAAGAAGACTTCGACCACGCCACTGATGATGTCCACCGCAGTAGTGGACAAAACGTCTGGACCAAGTTACTCCAGCAGACCACGGCAAATCAGCCCGGAAGACTCTTGTAGAATCTCAAACACCGGCCGTGAAAGCCTACGCCTACTCATTATTATAATTGTTTCAGGATATCAACGGTCAACGTTAAGCAACCCACTGCATTTATATTCACTTCTTTTCGTTTTTCTTTCTGTCTTTCCAATATTCATTCATCCTGTCACTGTATTCTTTTCTTCTTTTTTCTGTCCAAATTGTAGTTTTTTCTTCTTTTTTCAACTGGGAACATTCGAAATTTTGTATTAACTTTCTTAGCTTTACTCTATCCTGTATTATTTCCTCTGTTAATTCCATTCCAAGTTCTTTGTTCCAATCCTACATGTCAATAGAGCATTCCCCTTTCCGCCATCAGGTGGCGCGCCCGATGGGGATAGAAAACCCCTTACAGGATTATTATCACCATTGTTGTTATTGTTATTGTTGTTGTTATTATTAGTATTATTACTATTATTATTATTATTATTATTATTATTATTATTATTATTATTATTATTATTATTATTATTATTATTAGTTCTATTATTCTTAGTTCTATTATTCTTAGTTATTCTTATTTGTTGTAGTTATTACTGTTATCATCTTCACTGTTACTCGTATTAGTATTATAATAATTATTTTAATTTTAATTAGGTTTAGTACTATAATTTTCATTATTATGTGAATTATGTGTTACAGATGCACATGCTTCGATGATTCTTTGACGTAAGACCTCTACGCTGAGGAGATCTGTTTCAAATACAAGATTCTTGATGGGACCCCAAAAGAAAAAGTCTAATGGGGTTAGATCAAGGTAATCCATACTACTATTACTACTACTACTACTACTACTACTACTACTACTACTACTACTACTAATAATAATAATAATAATAATAATAATAATAATAATAATAACAACAATAACAATAACAATAACATACGCCAATAACATTCATAAGAACGAAGAACTAATGAAACATTACTTGCTCTCATGCTCGCACTTTACAATCTGCAATTCAAATGTTAGATAATAGCACCATATACAGGTGTGAGTTTATTCCCTGGAAAATAAAGATCCTGTAAGTAAAGTGAGACCTTTTCGGCTGTTTGTACTGTTATTCTGTATTTTACCACACGCTACTCCAACTGCCTCTCGCGGTACGTGTGCTGAAAGGCCTAGCGCCGTGGAGTTCGGCAACTTGTTTAACGCACTTTCGGTGGGGCCGGCTGTAGTGGGACACCTGGTATACGGGACGCTCATGCGCAGATACGAGATGTTCTAGTTGTTTTTGTAGTGAAGAGTTGTTGTTAAGTTCTATTGCTCTGAATTTATACGAAAGTGATCTAAGTATAACGTTAGCACTACGCTGACTAGAAGGCAATAAAGTATGTTTAGCACTAATTGGTGTTTCTCATTTGTTACAATTCATTCATTTTATAGAGTCTAAAATTTACCTAATTTTAGGTTAGGACCTACAGTTGGCGAGAGCTAACCTGGCACTTGACAGCTAGCTGATTTACTTACCTGCGAACGAGGCTAGTCAATCGACTAATCGTTGCACGATGTGTTTGCAACACGATTGGACGAGATAGGGCTAGACTCGTTGGCAGGTAAGTTAATCAGCTAGCTGTCAAGTGCCAGGATAATTCTCGCCGAACATAATGAGACCTATTTTTCGTTATAGAACTTAAAAATGCCTCATTCGGTTATTTAAGCAAATGGAGCAAATGTATTCCGACATAATACAATAATAAGCTGTAACTAAAAGGTAGACCATCAATTTATATTATTTTACTGACACAGGCTATTGTGGAATGTGTCGTCAGGAGCACACTAAATTTCTGAAACGCTTGAATTTACATGCATTAACAATAGGTTAAAGCTTGAGGCAATCTTGTCGTACCATTATTGGGTAGTATGAATGAATGAATAAATATGAATATTTATTTCTCATCTCTCACAATTACATAACTGTCAATAGTACGATTTAGTCCCTCTCTTGGAGTTGCCTATTTAAACACTTACCCTTATAATTATCATTTCGTTTTATATGTAATGGAGAAGTGTATTCTTACGTTTAACTCTCAACTTTCATTCTTCCACCGACATATTTTAAACTAAATTCTAGTAATTCTAAAACTTGCTAGATTTTTCCTATATTTAGTAAGCTCTCTATCCTCTCCCGTAGTATTTTTGTTCTTCCTGAATTTGATTCTTTATAAAATATTTCAAACTTTTATTCCCTCCATCTGTAAACTTGTACAAATCAATATGAGCTTATACGTATATTCGTCCTTCCTATGAGTATTTGCTTCTAATTTTAATCTCAGAGGGAGATGGAAGCTAGAAGTTACTGTATTCATGATCTTAAAATCTAAAATCCACTTCTGAATCTCTGGTTAACATAATTATATAGTCTAGCCCACTTAGACCATTCTAATTTGCAAATGTAGTGGGTGATCTAAAAGACTCCGAACTGGCCGCACTGTGTTCTATCTGTACGCGCCCTCGGCGCTCGTCGCCGGATGCCGCTGTCATAAAACAGCGCGGATGAAACCATACATTTTAAAACTACTTTTAAAGGCTTTATTTGCCAATTTTATTAACGGAGATGATGAAACTGGCCACCGTCGTCGTCCTTACATTTTAGCACCTCTTTAGAAAATTATCAATCACTCACCAAAGTTCACGTTGAGAAATGATGGCAATTTCCTGGCGGATATTTTGCTTTAATTCTTCCACAGTGTATGGTTATGTCTTGTACAATTTATACTTCCCCAGAGATAGAAATCACAAATCACCTGGAAATCTTTCTGCAAATCGCACTTTCACTTGGCTCGTTGACTGAGCTAACATATACGAATCATAAATAAATACACGCTGTGTAGCAGGAAACAAATACTGAGCCATAATACACTTTGTGACTAAGTAGCGGACAAAATAATAAAGCACGCTGTTATAATTCAACCACATATCACCTTCACCTCTATACTGCACTTTCAGAGCAGGGAAAAATAAGTCAACCGCGTGATTTTGTGTACATCAGCTGCTGTAATCGTGTTTCCGTTTGCGCAGTGGAAAAACACCGCGTAGTGGATCTCATGTTTTTGGGTCTCTCTGTATAATCCCCATTTATATCTGATCCTTTACATCCGTTGCAAATCATGAGGTCATTTTGTTCACAAAAATCGATATTTCCTTCCTCAGATATTTGTAACCTTATTTCTGCTAAGCATTATTCTCCATTTCATAATTCTTATCATACTCCTGATTGGGTTACTGAGCCTAACTTGTTAGTCTCCCATCCTAGCATTGAAATCTCCAACAGTTATTATCCCCACTTCATCGTATTTAGTTCTAAGCTCCTCACTATCCCTACTAATTTTCCTAAAGATATTTGCGTCACAGAATTCTGATGTAGTAGGTGTATTATAATTAATACGAGTAGTAATGCAAATATAATCACTTTTGCATAAAATTCACATAGGGAAAGCCATAGCACTGATTTCTTCCACAATTCTTTTTCTTCTTTTACCTTCAAACCCAGGTACTTCTACACTCAAATCATTTTCCAAACATGTTTCCATTTCCATTATCACATCATCACTTTTTATATCACTTGCTGCATTTCACCACTTCACACTTCCTCAAGTAGGCCCTGTGACTACCAGGAGTTGAGAGGGGTCGATAACTCGAATCGACCTAAGTTCACCTGTCTTCTTGTACACACACGATCTCTCACTTCCACAATACTGCCTGATGGCGTTGAAATCACGCTTAAGTCATCTTGTATCCACGCATCCAAACCAGCTGTAGCACCCAAAGCTTCTCTTCGCCAGTCTTCAATCAGCTGTGCGGACGATTGCAAAGGTCTTTTCAGTGAAGTCACTGTTGACCCATGTTCCTCCGCATCTCTCCGCTGGTTTGAGGGTAACACTTGCTTCTTCATTAGTGACGTAGGAGCTGGTTCTTTCTGCTGCTGAGTAAGCTGTTCAGCTGCACGTGATTCTGCCAATAGTGTGATGCTGAGAATTTTCTGTTTGATTTCTTCGATCCTAAGTCGGCTCCTTCTACGAATGCCTTTTTTCCTTCTTCGCTTGCTTTCTGCATTTCCATTATTGCAAATGATTTCAGTTCCCTTTGCTTCTTATCCACATCTTGTTCAATAAATATTTTTGTGCACTTTAACTGCTTGCTGTTTACTGGCTAGTATGTGTTTTTGCATATTTCATCCTAGGGAGTTCCATCAATGAACATATCCTACAAAATCTAGTTTTTGTGCGCTGTCAGATTCCAAGGTAGTAGCAACAATCGGTCACTTGGAAAAGTGCAAGAACCGCAAGGAAATAGTCGAAATTAAATTCGCATTTTCTACCTCATGTGAAGTGGAACGTGGCTTCTCCATTTACAAGAGCATTTTAAGGGAGAGTGAGTGAGTGTGTGGTGCTTAAGGGCCCGTTGACAACTTGGCTATTAGGGCCCGGAGTCCAAAGGTAAAATCATGGAAGCTCAACTGTTAAACCCCGCTCTTACAAAGCTAAAAGTGAAAGCTAAAAATTGCTAAAATGTAAAAGTTAAACGTAACGGTAAAAACGGAGGGATTAAAGTGTTAAAAAAGCAAAAAGTAACATTCTAAACTACTAAAACCTCCGAAATAAAATACACCTTACACTTGCTTACCAGTTAAAGGAAGACAAGAGGATTTACACCTGAGAATCTATCAGAGTAGGTAGCTATTCCATTGTTCAGCATCATACTAGGAGAGCAAAATGAGTACTGAAAACTTTTGTGCATGTCCTGTTTAAAATTAATTCTGTTTATCAGTGTCATATTAAAGTAAAACGAGTATACCTACTAAGAACTTTCGCACAGGTAGTGCTGTTAATTAAATTGCTGTTTTTGAGTGGCGTACTATATACAAACTGAGTATACTGAGATTATTTGTTTTCATTGTCATATTAACCCTTTAATTGGCAGTTATTTTGCCACATATGCTGTTCTTCATCTAATTCCTAAATTAGGAGACACCTTAGGCGAAGCGATCCGAATAGCTGTGATTATTAGAGCGATTCACAATGTACTGGCTGTCCATTGAAAGCCAAACGAAGTTGAATCCCAGGAACTGCAGTCAATGTGCCTGTGGTAAAGGAAGGGGAGAGTCCAAGTAAAAATAATCGATGTAATGGCATGCTTGGAAGTTGACGGAGTTACGTTTTACTGCAGTTGCACGGATTTTGCTTCTTGTCCTTTAAAAAAATAGCAATACAGTTTTAATGAAAAAGATTAATATTTTTACAATATGAGACAGTTGCAAGTACTTGAATTCCATTTCTTTAGGTTAGCATAACAAGAAATTAGAAAGAAAGAGCAATAAGGTATCTCAAAACTAAACAAATGTATATGTATCTTATAAGTCATACTGCTAATTGAAAGGTTAATCGTAAATGTATTGTAGTTAATACTTCCAAATGCATATTAAAGTTACAAATAATGTAACATTTTACAATTTAAAGTTATAAACTAATGGCACACATTTCTACAAATGTATGCCTATTCCAAAAAGCATATAAATTTCTTAATTGAGCATACAAGATCTTATAAAATTCTAATATACTAAAACTAAGCCCCGGCACTACAGCCCATGAAGAGCCAAACCTTACCGCCCAGCCGCTGCGTCCCCCACTACAGGCGTCATTGGTGGGGTACAGTATTGGAGGGTGGTACGTGGTCAGCGTCCCGATCCTCCCCGGTCCGTTATGCGGTCTTCACGACCTGGGGCCGCTGCTTTTCCATCAAGTAGCTCCTCAATTGGTCCTCCCGGGACTAACGAGGCTGAGTGCATCCCATGTAAAATCCTAATATACTGATAGAAATTAATTTTAACCCTTTAGAACCTAAAAATCCGGTGCTTGGTCATAACTAACAAATGCTGGTTAGGTATGTAAACCGACCTGGAAGGGTTCCTTTCCAAATTTCATTTACTGCATTTCATGCAGCATCAGTCTTCGGCTCTTGTGTTGCTGTATGAATTACACAGGGCGTTAGAAACTAACCCCCCCCCCCCAAAGTGGCAATCTTAGCTACATACTTAATGTTAATAATGGAGGTTTTGTAAGCACTGGTGATGGTAGACCCTCGCTTTTACAGTTGTGGTCGACAATACTAGTTATAACGTAGTCAACGCGCTCTGAAAATATTCCTACATTCCTATTTAGAGAATTCACTTTCTAGACAAATCATCAATGTTTTCTCCTTTGGGTGTTTTCTCCAAAGTAATGAACGCACCTTAATGCATCCTCCAGTGTTGATGATGATGACATACCTTACAATATGCTGTAATTTATTATTGTACGAATGTTATATATATATATATATATATATATATATATATATATATATATATATATATATATAACATTCGTACAATAATAAATTACAGCATATTGTAAGGTATGTCATCATCATCAACACTTCATGGATTAGGAGACTTCTCCTGTTCCTATTTCAAGTCTCTCTCCACCTTCTAATCGGTCTTCCAACATCTCTCCTCCCATATGGTTGGTAATTGGGATATCGGGTATTGTCCATCCTTTGTAAATGATTTCTCCAGCTTTCCCTGTGCTGGTTTATTTTATCATTCATTGGACAAATGTCCAGTTATTCTCTTATTTCTTCATTTTTTTATTTGATTCATTATTGTACATCCTTTTATGGCTCTAAGGTATCTTATTTCTGCTGCATTTAGAAATAAGTAAAAGGAGATTCTAATCGATAGTTAAGGGGAGAACGTTGTAATAAAGCTGAATATATTAAAGTCTCAAGAATGGAAGCCTAGGCAGATTTGATAAGTGATAAGATTACAATTGTTGTGCGAGCAAAGCCCGAAAAAAATCCGCGGGCTGATTCGTATCTTGCTATGACATGCTCAAAAGTTGACCAATGGAAATCGCTTCCTTCGTGTTGCCCACGCAAAACACGTGCAACGCAACTCACATTCGTCTTGAATCGAGCAGATAGCGCACGTGCAACTTTGTGATTTGTACGTAAGCTGGCGCGTATATATAATTCGGCGGTTGCTAAAGGTTGACAAAGTTCAAGTATTATAACGTTGCAGTTGAAGTTAGAAAGTTATATTTTATTTAAATATCGTCAGCAGTTCTCTACAAATCTGGAAATTTCCAAATAAAGTCAAATGTTGGTTAATTCTTCGTTTGGTTCCATTCCTACCACAACTCACGCATACCCTGCAGATTAGGAACTCTTGCTAGAGCTAGTTAGACACCGGGACACCAAACACAGGATAGGAGATATCCTGGCGACGAGATTTTTTAGATCTTAAAGACGACGTCTTCGACCCAGGGGAGAGGAGTATGCATCATATTTTATCCCATTGTTTTCTGTTATCGTTGGAATCGCCACTGTTTTGTAAAATTTTAAGCTTGTTTCTTTTCTAGTTTTTCTTTTTAATGTTCTTGCCAATGTTCCACAACTCTTCTGGAATTTACTTACTTTATTATTTAGGTCTTGGTTATTCTGATGTTATATTGCATTCTAAACAATTACACTTGTGTACTTGTTCCAGCACTATGTTATTTATCACTATTTCGGATCTGTGACGATACTTTCCTTGAAAGGCCATTATTTCCGTTTTTCTGTAAATCATTTTCTGTTTCTTGAATTATTATGATATCATCAGCATATAGTAGCATATTTATTGTATTATTTCTATTTATTTTTATTTCTGAAGGTATTTTGCCATTTACTTCTCTAAGAAGTATGTAATAAACATAAATGTAATAAACATAAATATAGCACTTTTAAATGCAATTACACACAGTTATACTAGTGTATTCCAGTCCTGCAACCGATCTTAATTTATACTGTACATACAAATACACTACCCATTTTACACTAACCTAATGTTGCATTGTCTTAAAGAAATCAGTAAGTTTTGCTTGGTGGCAATATTTACGTTTTTTCTCCGCGTGTTATTTGATTGTAACAAGATAGAGATAAATTAATTTTGCTTCTCCTTACACAGAATCATCTTCTTTATAGCGCTTATCACTTCATTAACATGCAGAATATCTTCTTCCGTGTGCGTGTCTCGTTACTTTGGGAAATTCTTAGCAATGCAGTGGTCAAGGTCAACGCTAGGAATACAGCGGCCGCAGCAGCCACGTCCACACTACGGATAGCGAAAAGTATATTCCAGTACTGCTCTTTGAAGAAAATTTTAAATTCAACTTTCAAAAATAAATAAATAAAAAGTACGATATATTTTTGGTGGACATACTTTCCCCCGTCAAATCAATACCACGGTATTTCGGACGGCGCTATTTTGGGCTATATACAGGCGTCTCCCCCCCCCCCCCCCCAAAAAAAAAAAACACCGAAAACGCTTAATATGTTGCACGGGACGGCAAATTGATCGATTTTCAAACAGGAACCTCTGTCCGCAAACCGATTGACTGATTCACCACAAAATTCACACCTATATGTATTTTTTCATTTTTCATTTCTATTTTACTATGCAATGTATTACATTCACACGCTTTTCTCTACTCGTTTTTCTCTTACGTAACATACATACACATGTGCTTTTCTTCTTGCCTTTCAACGCATAATTCATACAATTTTCTATGATTGAAATAGAAATACATTCACCCGGTTTTCACTTCTCACTTTTCTTTTACGTACCACATTCACATATTCTTCTCTACTCGATCTCCAACATACAATTCATACAATTTTCTATATGATTGAAATGCAAATGCAACGTTTTATATTCACGTGGTTTTCTCTATTCATTTTTACATAACACATTCACATGTGCTTCTCTACTCGTTAACATACAATCTATATATATACTGATATAAGTATATAAATGAATATTGGTATTATAAAGTTGATATCCAACACCGGTTGACCAATTACCAAGAAAATTGGCACATGGTTGGTTTTTTTTTTTTTTTTTTTTTTTTTTTCCACGGAGCTGAGCTTTTTATGCTATACATTTTACTGGGCAACGTATTAACTTCATATGGTTTTATTTACTCAACTTTTGCCTACAAAACACTCACGTTTCTCTCCCAATTCCCTCTTCTACAAATAATTCATATAATTTTCTATGTGCTTGAAATATAAATGCAACGCATTATATTCACACGGTTTTCTCCACTCACTTTTCTTTCTGTTTCTCTCCTACAAATAATAAACACAATTTTCTTTGTGACTGAAATTAATTTTTTGAAATAATCGTTTAAATGTCTCCAAGAAACAAAGCTATTGAACAAGAGCAATCTAAGTTGAAGGGATACATCATTAAACCACGGGTAACGCCGGGTATTTCAGTAAGTTTAAAATAAATGCAAATATGAGTTAAATTTACCTATAAATATTTCAGAAAATGTAAAATATACACATAGGTACAACAGGAAAGATTCGCTCACCACTTCATAGAGAAATTTGTGATTTCTCATGTATATAAGTAATAAGCTATAAAACGCTTAGCTTTCTAGCAAATTGCAGTATTTGTAGTTTAAGTTAATTTTGAAATTAACACTCACTAAAAAGTCAAAACTTATGAGCAATATTCCATAAATTATAAAACTTGTAAAGTGTGAAATACCGAAACTAACCAGAATAAGGAAGCTGCATTATTGCTTGTTCTTTGTACAGCCATGGAAAATGATTGAACGCATTAGGAGAGCGGTCCACGTCATGTTGCAGCGCGGTTTACACAAGTCGGCATTTCGAACAATACGCTAAGTTTATTGATAGTCTCTGTTCCACATGCTATCGTCTGTTGGGCACACAAATAGCCTGTGTCTTGAATCATCACTTGCATTTGTATACATACTTGCAAATAAAATTGCGAATGGTGATTAAATAGACAGTCTATTTGCATGTCCGACAAATGATATATGTGGAACAGAGACTTTCCATAAATTCATCTGCATATTGGAAATATCGACTTTTGTAAACCGCGTTGCAACAGTGCAGAAGTGCTCTCCTAATGCGCTCAATCATTTTTTCCGTGGCTGTACATATTAAACAGAGAATTTTCTCTTAGATTGGTCGTTAGAATGTTGAAAAGTGGTTCCACTAATTTGTGTTCGACGTGCAACTATGATTCCGAATGAGAAAGAAAGTTACTACAATGATGTGTAATAACTTTCACATTTATCTTGATAATAACCGTACAAATCACAGTAATCTAGAATTTATATAATTCATACATTATTTTATGATATCGAATTTTGTAACTGCCATTTTTATCCCTTTTTACTTTCTCTACTGGTAAGTAGAGGAAGTATTGTATTCCATCCAAAAATTCGATGTCGAGATTTCACCGGAAATATATGTTTTGAGACCCTCTGAATAAAAGAGAAGAATTTTTAGAAAAAGGTCCGTGTGTATGTGTGTGTCTGGCTGACTCTGTGTGTCTGTCTGTCAGTCTGTGGACAGCATAACTCAAAAACGAAAAGTTGGTTAAAAACCAAAGTTAATATTTGAGTTTAATGTCTTTCAAGGATGCGATACGAAGATATTGAAGAAAATAGCCCCACCCTAAACTGCTCATTACATGGAAAATTTTTCGAAAATTGTTATTTTCTTGAAAATGACTAACGATTTTGATTGCGACATAGTTTTATGATAAATGAGTTTTGTATACTTAGGTATATTTTGAATTTTCTGGCTATAGTCTATTTAGTACTGTTTACTCTTGATGACTTTTGAATAACTCGTAAACCGTAAGAGACAGACAAAATCTTACTCTACAAAAAATATAGATCCCACTAAAGCACACAATTTATGTCTAAATAAATTTTGTTGTTGAGTGAATCATTTCGGAGATATTCCTTGTTATTTGTGTCAGTTTCGGAAAACTTAATTTTCGTTAAATACTACAGCGTAGACTATCGCACAAAACCTACTGTATTCTAATATCCCCCTTGCACCTACAAGGAAATAAGCAATAAGATAATTTGTACAAATGTTTATCTCGACTAACACGAAGAAGATACAGGAATAAGAGTTTATAAAAATGGTTAGTACAAGGGTAGAGAAAGTCATGTGAGTGCAACACATCAGATTTTTCTCTCTTAATTTGGCTTTGTTTGTAACAGAAGATTTGGAAATTACTCCAGAAAATAAACAGGGTATTGCTTCACTTCTTCTGCAACATGCCTTCTTTCTCTCACCTTCGTTTTTAGTGGACTTAAAGGCTTTGGAAAAGGCTGATTAATGCTATCCTAAATCTGAGGTAATTACGTTTTAACTTACGTTTTCAAATAATTCAATAGTTATTCAAAATTGCAATTTTTAATCTAGATGCACCAACCACCTACCAACACACAAACATACATACAAAATACACACAGGAACGTATTCACACAAACATGCATACCAACACACTCATACAAACACACACAAAGACCAATACCAACACACATGCAACACATTCAAACCAGAGCGAAACATACACCAACACAAACCAACAATTCTCTCTCTCTATCTCTCTCTCTATCTCTCTCTCTCACACACACACACATACACAAACGCACCAACTACACACATACCAAGATACACCAACACAAACACCCAACTTGCAGAAGAACACATACACACATCAACACACCAATACACATCCACACACTCCCACCAACCCACACACCAAACACACGTACACACCTCCATACAGCAACACACACATCAACATACTCACATCCACACATACCCACGCCAATACACCTACGATACACGCCAACACATGTACTCAGAAATCATACACGGAGGCACCCATACCAATTCACAAACACACACCAACACACACGCACCAATATCGCCGCGGTGCCGTAGTAGTAAAAGCAGATGTTTAAAAAAAAAACACGCCAATACCTACACCAAGAAACACATGTACCACCACGAACACACCAATGCACACACAACTACACATACACATATGTCGGCTCTCTCACACCCACCGACACACAGACACACACCAACACACAAACATTAAGACACACACACATCATATGCACATAGTCGGTCTGGGTGTCTCAGTTGGTTAGGCGCTGGCCTACTGATCCCAAGGTCGCGGGTTCAAATCCGGCCCACACCGATGGTTTTTAAGTGTGCTTAAAGCGGCAGTTCCATGTCAGTAGTTGTACTGGCATGAAAAAGAACTGCGGGACGAAATTCCAGCACACCGGCGACGCTGATGTGATCCTGGCAATTGACTGTCGTTAAACGACAAAATAATTTAATTTTAATTTAAAATCATATCCACCGTCCATGGACGTTAGTATACACATGTCAAGACATACACTAGCACGCGCACACCAACACACACATACACACACACACACACACACACACACACACACACACACACACACACACACACACACACACACAGCAAGACACCATGCACAGAAATAATTCGTTTTTAATCCATTCCTTTTGTTACCTGAGTAAGGAAGAAAATATGCAAGTATGAATGTTGAAACAAGAAGTGCTGCTTGCAGGAACATTGTAAATTTGTGTTATCTGCAAGGCAGTTAGGATGCCATTAGGAAAAGCTTATATAATGTACTCGTAATGCTAAAAGTTAATGTTAAAGGTAATATGTATGAGGAGACATAAATGTTGCTGAATCAAGATACAGAAGGCACCCAAATAGCAATTACAATATCCGCTTATAAATATGTACGGTTAAAATCTACGTTTTCTAACATTCGGAAGTATTAGTACGTAAATATATTTTACATCATTCATGCTGAAAACGAAATTTTTTGTATAGCAGAACTAACTTCTAGGCAAAATAATGAATCCAACAACACTTTTTCTATGGAAGGAGGTAGTTACCTGCCTACTTACCTTATAACCAATTGTCCGTGCAGCACTGGCTCACCTTCTAGGATGTTCCTCACGACAGATGTAGTCAAGGACTAAACCTACGCAGAGATAAAGCGCCGTATATGAAATGTTGTGTGATTCCGCTAATAAGTATAGTCATTTATACCAGCAGCAAGGAAGGAAGTCCTAGTTCCTGTTCTAATAAGCAACGGAAACTTTACTTATGTATTACGTAAATTATTTTCACATGCTGGGAATCTAACCGCATCGTGACACACATTCGTGCTTACAAAATCTGGGGCACGTCATACATTTTCAGATGCCACCATAAACATATGGAAATCCCAAAACCTCATAAATTGAAATTCATCTATATTACCCCTAGTATTACAATAATCTGTGTAGGTTGACATGAGCGAGGTGTCCCTCTGCATCTGTACCCTTCACCCTTTTACCTTTACCCCTGGCTTTATCAAAGGAATTGGGGGGTTACTCTATGCCCACCTTCTGTAATGTTTTAAACAGTCTCTTAATTTTTTGATTAAAGTCAATCACTGTTTCTACTGCTGAAGCAAGCGTAATTGTTTCAGTTTTCATTGTTGGTCCTTTTGAGAAACAATGAAATTTTCAACGTGGCCATAAAGTACTACCCCGTCGGTATAATGTGAAAAATGTAAAAAAGTAAAAAATGGAATAATTAAACAGTGTTAAATGTTACCTTTATAAACATGGCAAGATATAATACTCAATTTTAAAATAATTTGTTTTAAAAATTGCTCAGACATTTTGTTACCAGTGATGGTCACAAAGTATCCCCCCCCCCTTTGTAATCTACTAGAATAAGGCTTGGTATCGCTAGGGTTAATCTAATTATTAAAATGGATCGAAATGCACTTCACACGTTAGAATGCTCATCGTCCTAATTATATGTGAGGAAAATAAAGGTCGAATGGTATGGGTGTAATATATTAAAAATTATTTTATTCCTCTCTATTCATTTTATAGGGCCCAGGACCATAATGTAAATCCTATTCGAAGTGTGAAATCAAGGAGTACGAGCTTCAGATATCGCTAATAGCTGATAGTGCGCGGTCTGAGAGCTTCAGTCTTCCAAGTGTAATGTAGCAGAGTTCTTTAATTCAACGTTAATATTAATTGTTCTTCACTTTAACCAGACGTTCATAAATAAAAGCCAACAGTTACTACCTCAAGCGGCTATTGAATCTAACAGAGTTCTGAATTAGCTGAGTGAAGGACTGCCAATATCCTAACCGGAGAGAACACCGAGAGGACCATTAAACCAAGCTTCTTTCCTGCATAATACAGAGATATCTATAGGAAACGCTGCAACAAATAAGCATTTACAAGAAAGAAATGTGTCATGAAAAGAAATTAGGTAGTGCAGTGTGCTCAGTGTACCTAATATTCTATACAAGGTGAATCATTAAGTAAAAAATAAAAGAGAAACCTTACATTTTGTTTGTTTATTTACTTTTTATTTGTTTGTTTGTTCGTTTGTTTATGTTTATTTATTTACTTATTTACTTATTTACTTATTTATTTATTTATTTATTTATTTATTTATTTATTTATTTATTTATTTATTTATTCATTCATTCATTCATTCATTCATTCATTCATTCATTTAGTTAGTTAGTTAGTTAGTTAGTTAGTTAGTTAGTTAGTTAGTTAGTTAGTTAGTTAGTTATTTAGTTACTTATTTACTTATTTACTTATTTACTTATTTACTTATTCACTTATTCACTTATTCACTTATTTACTTATTTACTTATTTACTTATTTACTTATTTACTTATTTACTTATTTACTTATTTACTTATTTACTTATTTACTTATTTACTTATTTACTTATTTATTTATTTATTTATTTATTTATTTATTTATTTACTTTTTTATTTATTTATTTATTTACTTTTTCATTCATTCATTTATTCATTCATTCATTTATTTTGTATTTTATGAAAACATGGTTAGTTCACCATCCAATATTTGCTATTATTGATAAAGTTCTAAAAATATTAGTGTATTTAAATTTTAAATTAACCATTTTGCGTCATTTCACAAACAAAATATTTTAGGATCTCGTCAATATGTGATGGCTTTGAAATTCCGTCCTCTTTGCATAAGTAGGAGAAAAAAATATCATCTCAGGAACCATTTGACTTGGAAGACTGAGCGTAACCTTATGGTGACCCAAAAACAACGAAATTGGAGTCCATTGAGGATGTCCAAAACAGGATGGGATACGATTATGAATAGCCAGACAACAGCTAGACAGCAATAAATTGTCAGACACATTGTTTGACAAAAAAACACATAGATCAACTAAGCAGCATTATGGCATGGCAATTAGACGCAACACAGATAATTTATGTAGAAGGCATAATGAGAGCCTTTTGGGCTATCTTCACCCATTTTTCAATAGACCACAAACCGTAGCATAATTTTTGTTCCAACAAATGGTGCAAATATCTGAAAGTGGAAGAAGGTACAACAGAGACTTTCAAGCATACCAAAAGCAGCTATGCTTGCTAGAAAACCAGTGTTTCATAATATTGTCAAGCCTGAGCTATTAAAAATGTCTGTGAGGAAAAACTCGAAGTTCAAATGAGTCGTTTAATAATGTTGTTTGGTCTCACGTGCCAAATACCAGCACTGGAACTTGAATTTCTAGTTACTGTAGTAACATTAATGATGGTTACATTGCAGGAATACGGCTGTTGAAGGTCATTGGTATTCCAGTAGGATGCAATACTTGGAACAATGTGACGTATTTGGTCACGTCATTGCGAATAAGGAAAGCAGAGATTGCAATGACGAACACCATCAAAGAGGTAAGATCCAAAATAAGGAGGGAAGCACTAGATGGGCAAGATGTAGAAAATGAGGACTACAATCCAGGAGGATCTTAGAGGGTCTCTTTTATGATTAAGCGAGTTTTATATTTACATTAAATCTGAATTACCCAAAACTACTTTTTTCAACATCTCTAAATAGCCCGTTTCCTCTGAAAATACAAGTTATACCGGCATTAAAATGCTAACGCAGGGTTAAAAAGTCCCATGATTATGTAGAATTGCTTTAGTTGAAAAAATAAAACTGAAAATTTTGAAAATTTTGGAGCCTAAGAAAGCTCATAAAGTGTTTAATTTGTTTTAAAAACAAATCAGTATACTAAGAAGTAATGAATAAACATCATGTGAAAATATGCATTTATGTATTATATAGGTACTAGGAAAACGGGTGATTAACATAGCCAATTTAGCATCAGTGAGATAGGGATTAACGACCCCCTAAATAGTGAAAGAATGATTATTCCTGGCATAAAATATCATATGGCTGTAATTCTGAAGCTTCATAACTGAAAAAGCCCTATACTTAAGCGAAATCGTTTGCCGTAACTCTTGGAAAACCCACCCTGAAAGAAGATTTAGGGAATAGACAAATACGTCTATACGTCAGTACGTCTTGTCTCACGTCTTATAGATGAAGTGAGATGAAAATGAGTATGTTCTTAGGTCACATTTTTCTCTCACAGCATTGGATTTGCAGAAGTAAGTTTTAGTTATGGATAATTTACACACAGCGAATATTTCTTCGTCGTATCTATCTCACACATTGCGAAAAAAACACTATAAAGTAAGGTATCCTTTGCTACTGCACACGCTTTTCCTAATCGTAAATATTAGGAGTAAACTATGAAAATAATGCACAAACGCATAGACGTCGCCCACGATATCCTTTATCTTACATTGTTATTGCCGGAGAAAGCTCAATCCTCCCTCAAACAGGAAATAGAATACCAGTGGGTGTAAGCGATGAAGTTCTTAATTTCTGTACGCCTTCTTCAACCCCTAGTGCCAATCGTTGCAGAAGAGATCTGTATAGGTAGGACTAGCATTTTTATGACTTTGAATCTTTATTTTGGTAAGTCTAATTCATTAATGAGTTGTATGTAAATCTGTTTCAGAGTAGAAAGTTAAACTAACCATATTTGTTAGGGCCTTTTTTACTTTCTCTACTGGTAAGTAGGGGAAGTATTGTATTCCACCCAAAAATTCCATGTCGAGATTTCACCGGAAATGTATGTTTTGAGACCCCCTGAATCCAAAAAAAAGCATTTTTAGAAAAAGGTCCGTGTGTGTGTCTGTGTGTGTTTATGTGTGTGTGTGTGTGTGTCAGTCTGTGTGTCTGTCCGTCTGTGGACAGCATAACTCAAAAACGAAAAGTGGGTCAAAAACCAAAGTTGGTATTTAAGTTTAATGTCTTTCAAGGATGCAACACGAAGATTTTGAAGAAAATAGCCCCACTCTAAACTACACTTTACATGGGAAATGTTTCGAAAATGTTTATTGAAAATGGCTCTAACGATTTTTATTAAAATGTCATATGTTTGAGATATTTTTACGACAAATGAAATGCATATCTTGCTTATTCTGGCTATAACCCCTGTAGTCGTATTTACTCTGGATGGCTTTTGCATAACTGGTAAACCGTTAGAGATAGACCAAATCATACTATACAAAAATGTAGATCTTACTAAAATACACAATTTATGTCACAATAAATTTTCTTGTAGGGTGAACCATTTCGGAGATATTCCTTGTTATGTGTATGAGTTTCGGAAAACAAAGATTTCGTGGAATGGAACATCGTTGTTCATTTTTTATATGTTAAGCGTGCAAAGAGAACGAAATCTCAAAGCTTTAAAAGATTTGACTATCGCACAAAGCCTTCTGTATTCTAATATTCCCCTTGCACCTACAAGGAAATAAGCAATGAGATAATTTGTACAAATGTTTATCTTAACTAACACGAAGATAGAGGATAAGAGTTTGTAAGAATGGTTAGTACAAGAGTAGAGAAAGTCGTGTGAGTGCAACGTATCAGATTTTTAGGGTTTGTATTGCATTATTGTGCAGTTTTAGGGTTTTATTGCATTATTGTGCATTTTACATACTTCAGACAGTATTGTTTTTATTTTTATCTTAGGTACTTTTGGGTTTTCTTTCTTGTTTTGTTTTTAGCAGCAAAGGAACATTTTCGTTCTTTGCATTTCGTTTCGACGATCACTTAGTGTATGTTCTTAGGCTCTGCACTTCGACTTTGTCGCCAAATATTGATAGACTTCTTAAACTAAGCAGTACCAAAGAAGTCACTAATGAACAGATGTTTATCATATAAGGTTTGAAAGTGTTTTCGTAAATCAGACGCAACGTACATGTAACCAACCCGCCACTAAAACTAACCAAAAATGAAAGAAGAAAACCTCCCCCACCAGAACCTTATTGGAAGCCATTTGTACTTATCTGTGACAACAAGACCAGATATCACTCATGCTGTAAGCTATTTTAGTTAGTTCAATGTTCGGTAAACAACATTGGACAGCTGTCAAAAGGGTCCTAGGGTACTTAATAGGAACCAAGGAACTTGGTTTATGTTTCACCAGAGCTGGCAAGCCCATAATTGGTTATGCTGATGCAAACTGGGGATCCTGCTCTGTGGACTACAAATCATACAGTGGTTACTGTTTCAAATTTACTGGTTCAGCCATCAGTTGGGAATCTAGAAAGCAAATAACAACAGCCCGATCAACTGCAGAAGCAGAATATATGTCTATGACTGATGCTGCAAAAGAGACACTTCATTTGAAACAACTTGCAAATGATGTTGAACTAAAGTACCATACAGTCATATACTAATCCTAAATGATAATCAGGCTCCCAAGAATCCAGCAGAAAATCCCATAATTGATTCTCGTTCAAAACACATAAACATCAGGGAACATTTCATAAGGGAAATCGTGATGCGAGGAGACATCAAGATTGCCTACTGCAGAACAGAAGAGATAGATGCAGACATTCTCACCAAAGCCGTGCCTGCATCGAAGTTTGTCATGTGTAGAAACCGTTTGGGATTTACATGAAGAAAGTTGTTTTCTTTTCGTCCTTGCTTGTGAGGGGGAGTGTTGACAAGTAAAGACTTACATTCTACACTCTCAAGGACTCAGTTTGTCAATGTTGTGTAACCTGTTTTGTAGTGAATAATTGCCAAAAGTTTTTTTTTTCATGTTATCAGATTGCACATACTGAAAATTGTTGGCTTCGCCTCACCATGACTGTTGTACTTTTTATACGTGTAACTGAATATAGTATGTAATTAATTACCAAATAAATACAACAATAGCAAGTAACTCTTAAAACATTTCACTATCGCTTACAGCCTATTGTATTCCCTTATTCCCCTTGCACCTACAAGAAAATTAGCAATAAGACGCTTTCTGAAAATGCTTATCTCGATTACAATGAAGTAGATAGAGAAATTTTCAAGAATGCTTGTATAAGACTGAGTATAGCTCTGTATATATTTGCGAACAGAATTTCTCCAAATTGAGCTATACTAAAAGTCTGTATCGCAATAGATTACGCGACGATCACTTGGTGTACCTTCTAAGATTGTGCACTTCGACTTTGTCGCCAAATATTGATTGACCAGCTGTTTATCGCATACGATTTGACAGTGCTTTAGTAAATGAAACGCAACGTACACATAACAAAACCGCCACTGTAACACAAGATGCATCTGTCTGAGTGGCTAAGTCTGCGTATAGTGGAAGGAGGTAAATACAATCTTCCCTCTTTCGTGACCATTGGACATCGCTGAGGTAGACAGAAATGCTGTGCTCAGGTTTAAGTTTTAGGACTGATTTGATAAAGCAGGTTTTCATAAATGTTTAAAATTTCATTTTAAAAACATTAGATAATTTAGATTTTAAAAATAGGTCGAAGGAGGATCCACGCCTTAGTGCAGACATATGCCGGAGTTAGGTTCTGAAAGTGCAGGTATCAAACCTAAGAAGGCTCGCAGGCTAGGTTAGATTCTAAAACAGTGGACCACGATCCCGAGAGAGACCGCAGTGGTAGGTTCGATTCTGAAACCGTAGTCTACGATCTCAGGACAACCCCCGAGGAAAGCCAAAGGTTAAGATGTTAGTATTATATTAGTAGGGGGCCCATGATACTAACTGAAGATTTACTCGAACGTCGTGGGTACCTATTAGATTTTAAAGATGAGATGGTAGAAAGAAAAAAAAGTTCAACAGTGGGGAGAACGTCTACAGACTTTCAAAAATGTAAAATAGAAAGAAAAAGATCGCTATTTTGAAATACCCGAGCGCACCAGGTTATAGTACAGACGGTTCAGCTTGATGTCCTAGTCGTGCTGACCCATGACCTGATGCCTATTTGAGGGATTTCATTAATATGGCGTTTTGAAAATCTTTTCATGATTATTTTTAAATCACTGAATGTGAGAAATAAAATACACGGAAAATAGCATGCAAATAAAAAATAGAACGAATATATTACTCACCTTAGGGAAAAAAGTATGACACTCCGGCCCGCGTGTACTGTCACCGTGCCGAGGTGCGGAGTGGGGCATACATGCTTCACTGCAGCTGCAGGCTCTAAATTTTAAACTTGATTGATGAGTTTTGTTACTTCGGCTTGCGGAAATCGGCAGATTGTATTTTTCCCGTTGTCATTTAATTATTTCCTGCAAAATAAATCAAAATTCCAACGCGCTCGAGAATATCGAGGGACGCCTTTTTTTTTTTTTTTTTTTTTTTTGCAAGTTTGGGACCTTCCCACTCCCTTACATCACGCTCATATTGTTGAAGTACGCACCTTTCGGCATGTAACTAACCCACCATACTCAACAGGGTGCAAGGTATCGCTTGTATTAATCTGCCGTCTTGAGTAAATCCCAAAATCCCCTACTATAAGGCATCAAATCCGCATGTGAATTTCTACCACTGAATCACGTATTATACCCTTTCCCAAATGTATAACATTTCCTCAGTGCTGAAACTACCTGCAAGTGGTTAGGAGTGGAGTGCATAGGTAGTCTTTGCTCCAGGTACATTGATGTGTGGTATTTCCACAACACAACCTCCCTATGACTGCGAGTATCCTGGTTGACCCCACCTGTGAACTCTTGTGGCCGGAGGAAGGGGGGTCCTGCACTAGGGCCCTTTCTTGCGCCCCCAGCGTTCTGCAGGAGGGTTGCCCTGAACCTCCGTCCTTCTCTTTCAGGTTGGATAGCTTAAAAGCTGTCGACTGTCTCGTGATTCTCAGCAACACGAGATGGGGGCTAGTGCCTGGATGTTCCCGTAGAATGGTGGTAAGGTTAGTACGCCACGAGGAGTCTCTTAGGACACAAGGATGCTGGTCTGAATGTGAGTGTATTCTCTTACAGTAGGCTGTTCCAAATCCACGAATTTGAGTATGAATCAGTGGCGACTCGCGACTTGTCGCAGTGGGTGTGCAGTATATTACATCCTCTCCACCTTTACTCCCTTTCTTTCTCTGAAACACACCACACAATTCTAATTCTAAATTCATATGGGCAATTGAGCTCTTATGTTTTAAATTACCAATATCACAAGGACTATTATTTGTCCAGGTGCCATTTATCTTGCAAACAAAGCACGGAAAACAGCTTCTCTTCTAAGAATAAACCCGAAAGATTTATCTCCTTCAGTTTTGCCATGTTATTCATTTCCATACTTTCATAGATTCAAATCTCCCGCTATGTGAAGACTCAACTGCATGCAACTTGCTGCCAGAACACAAATATAACAAACAGTAATAAAGACTGTAACAAAATAACTATTCCACACTGAAGTATTGGCCTTAGTAAATTACGACATGAAAAGTAATTATATGCATTTATAATCGCTTAATAAGACTAGATGTAATTGTATTCATAACATTAATATAGCTGTCATTTACATATAGAAAATGGCTACATTATATTTAGAACCATCATGTTGGCTGCCTTGTAGGTTCTGCTAAACAAGAGGGAGGGAAATGCTCGTAGCAAGGAAAATGGAGGGACTTGGCTACATCCACTTCCAGGTCTTCACTCTGTTCGGTCCATAGGTTCGTCAACTCCCTGACAAGCATCTGACCCTAGGCACTGGCTCGTAAGTCCTAGGGGGTGTAAGTACTACATAAGAGGAGCGTAAACAGGTAAAGAAGAAGAAGAACCAAAGAAATGGGCTTCACTAGTGAATTAGTTTCAATGTCATGCATTTATATTTTATTTATGTACTTACATGAATATGGTTATGTTAAGATGCTGTGGTATTTGTTATGAATTTCCATAGCATAAAAACTGTGTTAATCTCATTCTGTTTGTTGTTTTAGATCAAAATCTTCATAATCTCCATTTTTAATTAAACTCTCTCTTACAGGATTATTAATACTCAATTTCTTTTCAGGTTTTATAGTTAATAAGTTTCCTCTTCCAGGGTTCACATTTTATATGCATATTTTAATTATACTTTTAATATGTTGCAGATCCAATAGTGTGACATTTCCCACAAGTTCTAAGCTTCTGACAATGCAGCAATTTTGGTAGAAAAAATCATCAGTTTATAATATACATTTTAATAAACTAAATTTATTAAAAAACTATTTAAATTTCTGGATTATAAATTACAAATTAGCTTTTAAAACCTCCCAAATATAAATTAGAATTTAAGTAATTACTTCTTTTTAAAGAAGTTCAAAATATAGGAATTAAAATGTCAAATTTAAATCTATATTTTTAGGACCTGTTACTATTGTTTCAGGATCAAACAATGCAACAAAGGGACACAGCTTTCAAGAAGTCATCCCTGCATGGATAAAATGCAATACTGAACTTGCATTGTTCAAATGGCTGCCATTCCTCAGTTCAGTGCCCAGCATAGAAATGATACTTGAGTGAACAAAGATGATAATTTCTTGGTTCAATATGAAAATAAACTTTGCTCAAAATATTTGCAAGTAAATAAAAGAAAATTTTGCTGATTTCACTAAGCAAAATTGAATTCTTATTTCTCAGAAGTTTATAGATGAACAAATAACAGAAATTCCAAATTAACAAAACTTAATTTATTAAACAGAATTTAATTTGACAACTACACATGATTACCAGTAACCATATAACAATTTCGTTACTTGCAGTTTGTTTCGAAATTGTAAATTTAAAGCAAGAATTTCATATCAAACATTTCATATGTAAATGAATGCAGTCTGTCATATCCAGAACTGAACTGGATTTTCTCAAAATGTTACAAGTAAAACTGCAAGAAATTAGTGAATTGTAACTTTCGTATACATGGGAGCTGTTCTATATTTCAGTAGTCAAAATAAAACTTCATTTTCCTGATTGTTGAACAGATGAAACAGGTCACCTTTGAGTTTATAGCTGCAAACTTTTGCAAGTAAATAACAGTATCAAATATGAAGCTTCAAACATTTTAGATTCTTTTTTTTTTTTTTTAAATCTTTATTATAGTTCAACTTACACTTCAATGCTTCACAATTTGGTTTTTAAAGTCACAAATGGCTATTTAATTGGTCTTTGCCATTTATGTAAAACACTGCATTGAAATTACACTGCAGTTTTCTAAATTCATTTTTGTCCTTATCTGCTTGAAATTTCCAGAACACCTTCAGGAATTGAGGATTTAAAAATTATGCATTAGTTAAAATATTAAATAATGAAGTTGAAATTTCTTTCATAGCTTGCATTGAAAAAATTGCAAAATTTAATATTTATGTACAGTAGAACCCCACTAACCTGAATTAATTACGGGTGTAGTCTGTTCAGATTATTTGAAAAACGAAATGAAAAGATATATAAATTCAGCTACAGGATTAGTAACTACAAGGTAACGTAGCATAGTGATGTGATTAAGTGACAACGTTGCAATTACCATACACAACATAATGACAATGTATCCTTTTGATCTGTGGACATAGCTGATCACATGTGATAGTGGGAGGGGGGGGGGGGTACATAGTTCAGTTTGTTTAGTTATTGTTAGCAGTCATTCTACAATAATTTATGCTTTTCACTCATGAATTAATACAGAACAGGTGATTGCCATCCACTACATTTTTTTGCAATAAACATTTTGTTCAGATGTGTTTACCTTGTAAGTTCTACAATAAAAGTGCTTTCTCTATACTCCAAATAAGCAATTTATTGCTTTTAAATTATTTTGTGTTCGGATTATCCAGAATTTCGGATTTGTGAGGTTCGGATTAGCGGGGTTCTACTGAATTAAGAAATGCCTACACAATTCCTATTTCTATACTAAGCTAAAATTAAAACATTTAGTGATAAGATAAACCACAGGGCCTAAGCAGTATTTCATGTAACCAAATCATTACAGTGATTATGAATAAAACAATTAACTTCTTCACGTTTTATATTACAACTGGCCAGTCTTGATATTTAAACTTGCTTCACTGGTGACAGGGAGATGGTAGATATTTAACATTAAGAAGCTTGTTCACCTTATTCTGAGCTGGTTAACTGCAAGACTTGCATGCTTTGGTTTCTTCGGCAAGTGTAGAAAGTAACTTCTGCCATTTGGTGTGGTTGGTATCTATTAAGGTCATCTTTTGTGTCAAGCGAGATGCATGTCTTCTGTGGCATAGTTGGAGAACCATTTGCTTCCCTAACTTGCCTCATATGAGCTCAATGGACAAATCGTAAAATATCAGATGATGGGAGTTCAAAATTTAAAAATGGTTTATTATTACTGCAAATAAATTTTCTCCATTATTCCATTATAATGGTGTTTGGATTGATTTTAGCAATTTCTTGGTTTATGATTTGTCATCCAAAAATGGTCAACAATGGCTGATCTATAAATTTGTTTCAATTTAATATCCCTTTGATGTTCAGTCATTCTTATTTTCTAATTTCTTTTTGCTCTACAAATGTGTTTCCTTCAATCTTTGCAATCTCTCTGATAAATTACTAATTTTGTTTTCAGCATCCAGTTTTATTAAATTGTTTAATTCATTTTTAACTTACAGATGTTTTGGGGGAGCAAGGTGGTTAATATTTTTTCAAACAGTTAATAAGTAGTTGGGTGATAATTTTTTTAATATACTAATAATACTTTATATTGTATTTGAGTTATGCAAAATACCAAGGGCAGATGCAGGATTTGTTTATGGTGAGGGGGAGTGGATCTGGTTAGGTGCTACAATTAGAAAATCTGGCAGATAATTGTCTCACAGAGTTATACAATTACATTTAAAGAAGAAGCTGATGAAGCTTTGAGGACTTTTATACACTTTATCCAGTACTTCTTGAGTTTTAATTTCCAAATTTTCATGAATACTTTTTTATACATTAACACTAGTCCATTCAATCTGTCTCTCCTGTAGTGCTCCTCAAATAGGTCTTCAGATACCGTAACATTGAGAGCAAATGTTCTACCGTAAAGTGCAGAAAACCTTCAGTATGTGAAGTGGAACATAATTTCATTACATCCGTTCAAAGATGATATAAGTCCCTTCATTGTTACTACTGAAGCAATAATTATTCTTTTTGATATAATTATCCACATGAGTTTTCTATAAATTCCAAATTATTTTCTCATAATTTTTAAATTAAAAAAGGTGGCATAATTCTTTTGTTTCCATATTTCTATATTAATGCTGCTGAGGTCAAAATGCTTAAAGCAGTGTCTGTAGCATGATAAGGAATAATGGCTAACATCTAAACATCTGAATCAAATTTTCATCTCATTCAGACATTTTTAAAATATGGTTCAGATATTTGAAGTGTTAGTCATTGTTCCAAATCATGCTATACTGTTTTAAATATTTTGGACTCACAGGACAACAAAATTAAGTTTGCTGTGGACACAAGAGAACTGTGCTGCCATTTCCTTGCATTTAAAAACTGAAAGCAAATATATTTTGGAATTTGGAACTTCAACAAAACACTCATCTGAATAGTTGTATCAAATAATTGCTATCCAGTATCTTGTCAACATGTAGTTCTTCAGTTTGGTTCATAGAATGAATATGCCTCTTAAAATGAATATAGAAAGAATTACATCATATAATTCTATTGTATCTATTAAAATTAGTTTTGTTGCAAAATTTATGAAATTTGAACATAAATATAGCAAAGAAGAGCTGCCTGTGCTAGACATAATTAAAATACAACAAAAATGCAAAGAAATATAAAAAATGTATTATCATTTGACTACTTTTCAGCTGTTTGGAAAAAAATTTTAAAATGTAATATCTAGTTTCCTACGAAACATCTTTAATTTAAAAACCATAATATACAAAGTGTCAGGACTGTGGATATATTAAAACAAAGCAGGAATGTTTAAGATAGGTTTCAAAGATTGTGAAGGAATATACATTGGTAGAACAAAAAGAAATTTAAAAAGTAGAGTGATTGGACATCCGAAGAATAGTAAGTAGAAACAAATTTATATATCAGCCCATTGCCAACCTCTTTTGGACAGCAGAACATGAGATAGGTCAAGAAATGAAATTACTAAAGTCAATCTAAACATTGTTACAAGTGGATAACTGGTAGAAAATATTTGCAATAACAATAAAAACACTTTGAATGTTGAAATCCCACCATTTGATATTTTGTCATTTATCCATAGCCTCATAGGAGTTAAGTTAGGGAAGTAAATGGTTCTCCAACTCACCAGATCGTCATCTTGTTTCAAACAATAAGATGACCTCAATAGATACCAATTATACCAAATGGCAGAAGAGTCACATTCAGTACATGGTGAAGGAACCAAAGCATGCCAGCTTTGCAGTTGACCAGCTTGAGGATAAGGTGAACAAAGCCTCTTAATTTAATCCAAAAGGTAAGTTGATTAGTAACATTACCAACACTTACTTTATAATTTCCCGCAACATGTTTCAGAGGCTGACTTTTCTCCATTATCAACCGGACATTGACTGGTTCTCGGCAGTGTGGATGGTAATGTTTCCTTTGAGGTCTCCTCTGGTGGTGGTTCAAGGAACTTGATGAGAATATCCTTCTGGGGGATGTCAAAATTGAATACTCTGTTTATATTTTTCAAAATGAAGATCTTTTCCCATGTGGACAGCTCTTGTTTTCACATTATGTGTTTGAGAAGTTTCATTTGTGGCTTAGTGCTGTGATTTTTTGTCCAAAAGTGAGTGGCAACACTGTTTTCAAACTTCCAAGAAAGAAGAAAGCCTCTTAATGTTAAATCTCTACCACCACTATGTTACGAGTGCAGCAAGTTTAAATGTCAGACTGGCCAGTTTTAATACAAAATTGAGTGGGCTTCACTTTGGATATAATGTCTGTTCTGATTGTACCTGATCCAAGGTATTTGAACTGTTCGACTCGTATAATTTGTATTTTTGTATCAATATTTTATCATTTATTTCCAGCTTGTCCTCCTCCTACTACTATATATTCTAACTAAGCCCCGGCACAACAGCCAATCAAGAGCCAAGTCTTACCGCCCAGCTGCTGCATCCCCCACCTTGGCCCACTACAGGCGTCATTGGTGCATTGGAGGATGATATGTGGTCAGCGTTCCAATCCCTCCCAACCAGTTATGCAGTCTTTACGACCTGGGGCCGCTACCTTTTCATCAAGTAGCTCTTCATTTGGTCCCCCCGGGACCTATCAAGGCTGAGTGCACCCATGACTATATATTCTGCCTTGTCAAAATTAATTTTCAATCCTCCTGCCTCAAATGCATCCCAAGCTTACGAGTCATGAATTCTAAGTCTTCCCTGTCTTGTCCCATTACCTGCTTAGTAAATAGACTGTGAATGGTCTTATTCACTTCTACTCATATATTTTGACAGGTGTTATTCCATTTTCTCGGGACATCATTCAGAAATATTTCAAATAATGTTGGCAACATGCATATCCTTATCTTAGACCTTTGATTACTCAAAATTCAAGTGTAAGTACTGTACAAGTATTTTTCTTCTTAAATAAATACTGGGCAGTGTGCAGGAATGGGCAATTTTAAATTGATTACCCTAAATCATATTTGAAGTTGCTATGACTGTTGTGCCTCTATTTTAATCCTCAAACATTGCCATTTCAGTTGCCATGGCACAGTGGTCAGATCATTATGCTTTCACAGTGAAGGCTTGTTATAAAAACAATGATTCTTATGAAGCTGCACAATGAGAATTTGGTGTCATTTTCAACTTGGGTATCATGATCCTGCTGCCTCAGTCCACACTATGAAGATTTGAGTTGAAAAATTCAAATCAACAGGTTCTGACTTGAACAAGAAGCATTCAAGGCCAAGAAGAACTCTTCGAATGCCAGAGACGATTGAGACAGTCAGTGTCACCGTTCAGCAAAGTTCACATTCTGTACGGCAATGTGCAGTTTCATTAGGTTTACCTTGCCATGCTTTGGGCAGAATATTTTTTCAGAATTCAAACTGCATCTGTACAAGCTTCAAATCGGCCAAAAATTGAAAGCCAGTCATGCCAAAAGATGATTGTTGTTTGCTGAACAGTTTTTAGCAAAATGTGAAGATGATGAAATGTTCCTAAACAACATGTGGATGCCTGATGAAGCACGTTTTCACTTAAGTGATTATGTGAATACATAAAATTTTCATTACTGGGCTGCAGAAAATTACTGGTACCTACACCAGGACCATTGTACAATGAAAAAGTAGCTGTGTGGTACACTGTATCATTAAACAGAGTAACTGGTCCATATTTTCATGACGGCAATGCTGGCCATGCAGTTATTGTCAATTATACTGATGTACGTCAGTATTATTGAAACATTCTTCACCAATGAAATTGAAATTATCATGTGAATGACTTCATGTGGTTTCAGCAAGTCAAAGCCACAGCTCACAAAGCAAGAATATCCATCACTGCATTACAATAGCTCTTTGAAGAATATCTCATCTCGAAGAATGGCAACATCAATTGGTCCGCCCAATTGCCTGATCTTTCAATTAGCAATTATTTCCTATGGTTATTTTTAAAAGCTACAGTATATGCTAGTCATCCTAAGAACATATGAACTAAAGGCTAGGATTTGTGACAACATTGCATCAATCAGCTTTGATATGTTGCAGAGAGTTACGTCAAATTTGCATTCACAACATTATCTTTAAGAAATGATTTCTATTAAAAATAATAAACAGTAATAAATGTGAATAATAAATGGCAAAGTTTTAGCTTCCAGATGACTGAATTTACATGTGTATAAAACATAGTTCAGGGTGCACTTCAGCCATATTAAAATTGCCTGTTTACGCATGCCACCCCTTACATACTCGATAAATAACGAGTATCTAAGGGACTTAACGCTTTGTAAATTAGGCTCCTCATACTTCAAAACCCTGTTCATATGTATCAATCACCTCTATAACTAGTTACTACCACTTTTATGAATGTCTTCTTTCTCTTGTTTCTTTGAGCTTCTTATCCACTTATCCCCTCTTCCAAGAATTCCCCCATCCTAAGCAAGAAACATATCTAAATACTGCTAATTTGTAAAGACTGCCATAGTTCTGAATGCATTTAGTGCACCTGAAGCACTGTCAGAACCTGCTGTTGTGCAAGGATGTCGCGGGGGTAGTTGTACTGTCAACATTCTCTCACTTTCCGCGCTTCTCATGGGCTAATGTTGCGGGGTTGCCAAGCGTATGCCCATGACTTTATTCCAATAGACACGCTGGAATCCAGTTCTTTCATATCATTTTGTGGCTAAACAAATCATTTTAGTAACATATGGTTGGTGCTGTATTTTTAAATAAAATGATGCTTCATGTTGAGCTATGAGACTATTATTTTTCTCCGGGCGTGGTACTAGGTGGAATGAATAAACACTCGATGTAACTTCACTATATATCATTTTATTAACACTTTTTTTATCTCATATTACACTTGTTATAATTGAATTGACTTTCATTGCACCTATTTGTATTATCTTGAAAGTCTTTCCACTTTTATAAAGTCTTTCAGACCCACATCCACGCGCATTACAAAAACACATCTTCACATCTCAAACATACAGACGCTAATAACAAATTTGGCGCTACTTTACATGATGCCCTTCTTTGTATACATGCGCGTATGCGTTCATTTTATATTTTCCCACATTAAATAGTTCATGTATTGTTAGGGAAGCGATCTTTAGCTATTCTCCCTTCACTTTTAACATTAAATATATATGGTTCTTTTACTTATACATATTAAATTTAAACATGAAACTTAACATTTATGATGTTTTTAAGCAATTATATTTATATTTTTACTAACAATGAAAAATAGCAACACATTTTCGTTACTCAACTAATTCTTATCAACATGAAAAATAAATTACATTTGCAATAAATATTTACATAAATGATTTCCTTTTGGGGTCTAACCATATATTCTGTCTCATGGTAGAGACATAAATAACGCATCTTTTGTAGCTCTACCTCGCTGTTCTAATTGCAGAAGTAGGCAATAACGGAGTGGGGACATATTTTCACACTTATGACCAGTTTTAATTTTTACTTATGAAACTATGCACTATAGAGGAAAATGGTACAGGAACTTAGGTTTCAGTTTAAGGCCAGGAAGTTGCCTTTGAAATCTGCACTCTCATACCCCTAACACCTTGTATATATGAAACTATTATACAAATGCAAGCATGTATAAAACATTTCACTACAAGCCCGGAAGAATCTTGTAGAATTTCACTACAAATTCAGAAATACATAATTATAGCACAAGAGATGAATGTAAATTACATTTAACCACACATCATAGTAGATTATTTGAGAATAGTTTTTATTATAAAAGTATCAAATTCTACAATAATTAATCTCCGGAAATAAAAAATATACAAAAAAAGCAGATTCACACATTCTTACTTAATAAAGCTTGACTGGGTGTGCAAAAGCCGTTAAGTCAGAAAATATCGAAAATGAGTTATCCACAGCATTTGATGTAATTTTGCGTGTTCTACTCATGTGTGTAATTGGTTAACTTATATCACTTATAATAGCCGAGTAACATTAGTGTGCAAAAGGAAGTATGTCATGAAGTCATCAGTTGTGCATATGCAAAGACGGTTAAGTCACTCACCAGCAGTGTAAAGTTGGTTAAGTGAGTAATACAGCTCACTTAACTTGTTATGCACTACAAATTTAAATGACTTACCCAACATGGCACTACACCTATCTGGTGACCGAGTATTTATTTTCATTGCACTAATATGAAGATTAAGTAATGCAAAACAGCTAACTCTGGCCTCTCAACAATACACATGAGAAAATAAATTATCGCAACTCTGTATATCATTTCAGTAAAAACACAGAGAAACCAATTACCATCTCATGTCACTTTAACTACTTATATGAAGAATATTTAAAGGCTATTCCTGGACAACATGTTGATGATCTTGAACTACAGAAACCAAAAGTGGACCAGACATGTGGTAGACTTAAGCTGTAGATAGAGATCTATGAAAGCGAAAAATACTTGAGTTTGAGAGCAAGAAATGCCCCAAGAAAAGGTTGACCTGGCAAATCAGGTGCTCCAACAATCACCCTCTAATTGTTAACCAGCCAGGAGTCATTCTCTGAAGATGCCCAATGCAGTCTTGGGCGAAACGACAGAAAATTCATCGACTGGACCATGGCCTTCAAGCCCAAAATCTACCATCTATTGGATAAAAGATCGTTTCGAGGGACATGCAGTGGCTCTGTTTTCAAAAGGTATCCTTTGGGCAATTATTTCTCAAGCACGAGTTAAGGAAAGATGATTTCAGATTTGCCAGTTTTCTCAGAAGAGGGAATAAATCTGCAGGTATCAAACCTTTAAGAAGTATTCTGGTCCAAATGCAGTAAACCTAGCAAAAATAGGACTTGCTGGACCTACTTCCATTTATCTCGGCCACATTCTGAGAATTCTAGAGCATAGAAAATATCTGAAAGTGCTCTTAGTATACTTCCAAATACCGATACCAATGACGATGTTGAGTGAAGAATGTATGTTTATTATTCATTGCATTTTGGAGGTGAAAATAATTTCATGGAAATTTAAAGAAAATATATAACATTAAAGTCATAATAATAAAATGTCTTGTTTCTTTAGCGTTATATTATATTTTGCCAAGTTCATTAAATTTAACAACCTTTTATAAAAGGCTAAAAATATTTACTATGCGATTATAAGTTATTATTTTCAAATACTACAATAATATCGGGGTTATCTCCTTAGTGCAATGGTAACACTTCTGCTTGCCAAGCGAGAGACCAAGGTTCGATTCCCGGCACCAGCGTGGGGATTTTCTTCTACTGGGGGACCAGGCACGGGGTGCACTCAGCTTCATTAGGTCCCTGAAAGGCCAATCAAGCAGCTACTTGATTGAAAAGTTGGGTCCCGATTGCGTAGCTGCATAACCAGCCGGAAGGGACCGGGATGCTCAACACCAGTACCGCACCACACTCGTGGCACATGTGGTAGTTAGAGGTGGCACATGCAGTGGCTAGGCAGTAAGGGCTGTTGCACCTTGGGTAACTATTATTACTACAGTGATATGTCTTGTTTCATTATCCTTGTACTATTTTTATGCCGTCATTTTCTCAAGTTCTGCTAAATGTGAATTCTATATAAATATGGTATTTCAGTATATGGTATATATAAAAGTGGTATTTCATCCCCATGGGAGCTACAAGAATTGATTACATACTTAAAAACTCAATTTCGTTGTGTATTCCAGTGGCAAACAATAAATCTTCCACTGAAACCGTTAATGTAACACTTGTGTGGGAGTGGATATGTCAAAATTCACCGTGAAAATTCATGTAAGTCACACATCCACCCTCCAACCCTTCAGATAATCTTCAGATAAGGGATGAAGATTTATAGGAATTAAAGCAACCTGATGTATATATTTACAGTATTAACCAACAAATATTTTTTTGCAAAATGTGTAGAATTTTGGCACAGAAGGGATTTGGGAAATTGATTGTAATCTTTAACTGAGGTGCTTAGAATAGCAAGGGTGTATGCGCCAAAAGCTAGTTTTGAGAAAAAAGCGATTAAAGTTTTACTATGCAAGTCATATTAAAATCATCTATAAAGAGATTAAAAATTGCTTAGATGTGAATCTAATATATTAATTCTGTTAATTAGGAATTTAAAATTCTATCTGGCAGATATATAAGATTTCAGAAGGTTAATTTCATCAACAACATAATTTAAATAACGTATGCTTTCATGCATGTTATAGCCAAAACTTTTACTTGTAAAGTTAGCATTCTGCAAGCAATACTTTAACTAATATTAGTAAATATTTGTTCTAATGCTAACAAACAATACTTCTAAAGTGAATAAAAAGAATTAAGTTAAAAAGAAGTATATTTAGCTCACCGAAGATGATTAAGCGCTGGTCCAAGCTGTGCTGTGCCGTGACAAACCAGAGTATGTTAGTCATGTAAAGTATCGTCATCCACTGATGTCTCTTCTTCTACCTCTGGTGTGTGATCCATGGTTTCTTGATTAGTAAATATACTGTTGAAGTATGCATGGTGATTTGCGGTTATGTAAGGAAGAAGTGAGTGAAGATCTGCAAGCTTTTCTGGTGAAATAACCACAGGCTTGGAGTACTTATTTGTTAGGCTTACTGTCGAAAGATCAAAATGATCATCGTAGCTCTTTACATGTCCTTTTCGCAGATTTACTTGATAAGGTTCTCCACTATAACTAGGTTTAATCCCAAATCCCATTTTGTAGTCGCTGGAGAAAATAAAAACTTTACCTTCTGAAAACTTGGTGCCCAGAACTTGCCATTTCATTATGTGATGTTGTAAAACTCCTACATCTTTAAACTGGTCTCTCTTTACCATAATGACATCAAAACGATTCTTCTTTCTGCAAATTCTTATTTGTTGAGCATATTAAATCCCAGTAAATACTTCTCTTCTCCTAAGATATAATTCTATATTTCCAAAATCACGATTACAAGGAAGATAAGAGTGGCAGGGAACCATGAAGACATGTTCAATTTTTGAGAATCGGTCTGCATGGATATATCTAAGACAGGTTAAAACCATGTTCAAGTTTTTATTCTGCCCACTGCAGTTATCGCTGAAAATGCATAGTGTCTTTACTTCTGGCGGTATTTTCTTTTCAATATAGTGCATGAGGCAGCTTGAAATTTCAGCAGAGACTCGCTTTCCAACACTTTCATCCCAAAGATACATTGAAGCTGTTCTGTCCTTTACATTGTGAATATAGAAATTGTAAGTCCATAACTTCCTCTTATGAAATTGTATTCCTGAGTTTATTTTTGGTGTTAGAAGTGCTTGTTGCATGTCTATTGCAACAGCAACAACTGTTGGATCCATATTACCAGCCATTAGCTTTAATAGTCTTTGTGCCACCTTAGCTCTAAGTTCATGCACACTCTCTTGTATTAATTTTTTTATTTTCTCGGAATCGATGTCTTCTTTCATCGTCTCCAGTTGTCGCTTTGTTTTGTCACAATAGTTGCAGCTGCCAGACAGAGGAGGAGAAAATCCAGGATTAAACTCGGAATTAAAAACGTGGCAGTAAAAGGATTCAGAAACTGGAAGATCTTCAGCATGGCTTTCAACAATCCAGTCATAATAAGCATTGTACATTGTGGATATATTTAAATCAGAGGCTAAATATTTTCTGTATGGACTTTTAGCTCTGCTGTAGTGGCTGGATAAGGCAGGGAAATTGTCAATGTGTGCCTTTACTTTTTCTCTGTCTGATTCAGGTATTCTTCTTGTCTTTTCCTGATGACCACAATGATCTACATACACCAAAGTTCCTCTAACTTTGTCACAAGCAATATGTAGTCTCCTTTCACTCAAACCATGTATATTACGAAAAGCAACTCTGCAAACATTGTTGCCAGATCTCCTGTAACAGCATTCCTCGCGACTGTAGACCCATGGGAACCTTATTTTATGGACAACTCTCGTATGGTTGATACTGCTTTTACTATGTAATACCTATGTATATACAAATTTTGACAATTCCATATTATGCATTCATATTTAAAGGATGCCTTAAATGAACTGAATTGAATAACGTATCTGATAGAAAAGTACACAATAGATAACCTCATGCTCTGGAATGTTGGAATGGACAGTGTTTCACCATGCTAAGCAAGCCACTGTAAAAACTTCCCTTGCACTCAACCGAATATGCTGCTGCTGCCGCCACCACCACTGCTGCAATGTTTTATGCACATAATATACCAATGCTGCTACTACTACTGGTATTACTACTATTTTGGTACAAATATAGCAAGTTTCCCACCCTCATCAGAAAGTTTGATTCAAACACTGTCTATACCACTTATAATTTTTCTAAAACACACACTCACCATGTGTAGGGAAGCTTTGAAAGGTAGATTCATGACTGAAAAATTCAATGCCATAGCCAGGATTTGAAGCACGATTCTTCTGATTTATGCATGGCTGCTACCATTGCAACATCCTGGTAAAACATTGTGCAGAGTGATCTGTGGATCAAATCACAGCTATGGCATGGTATTTTTAATTTTCGATTCTACCTTTCTAAATTGTGTATTTTAAAGGTATTCATACCTTTGGTGGAGTAATTTTTGTCTGCTAACATTTACACAAAATTACACAAGTTATTCAGAATGAAGAGGATTTTCACAGGCTATTTCAAACTGTTCACAGAAACATGTTTGGAGCTTTTTCTTAAATGCTTTTACTGGATTCAGGAATATTCTTCAATGTCCAGGGCCAAGAAAGGAAAACCACAATCGCAACAAACATCAGACAAGCTGACCACCACTGCCTACATCCCATATACTGGCAATCTATCTGGCAGAATCAGTAGAATTCTCGCTAAACACAATATCAGAACCATCCACAATCTGCACTTTGAAAATCAAACACCTGATGAGACCGATAAAGGACAGGGGTATACAGGGGTATACAGCATCCCCTGTGAATGCGGGACACTGTACATAGGGCAAACCGGCAGGACCATTTCCACCACAGTCAAGGAGCATGAGCAGTCCATATGCTTAATGCGGCCTATAATGTCAGGGCTGGCAGAACACTGCTTTGAAAAAGATCACAGAGCTAACTTCAAAGAAACGACCAGTGTCGCAAAATGTACCAGTTTCTGGGAACTTAGGGTTAAGGAGGATCTGTCCATCTCCTCCAAGAAGAGCATACTGAACCAGGATGCCGGTTTGCAGTTCATTCCCACCTGGAAATCAGCCTTAAAGTTGGAGATCGACCAGCTCAGAAAACACAGATTCCAATGGAGCATAGAACCACCTCCAGATTAGACTTGGTGTTTTCTGCTCGGTCCATACTAGCGGACAGTACATATACTGATCCTTTCACTCTTGTTAGTCATTCATCATCCTGATGATAGGAGAGATGCATACTCCCGAAACATTAGGGGCTCTCCATTACTACACCTGGCTCAAAGCCCAAGAACATCTTTAATATGTTCGTCGCCAGGAAAGCTTCAGATCATATTTTGGATTCAGGAAGTCTAAATGTTTCTTGTAAAATCTTGGTATCAAATCTTTGACTGGAATACAATATATCCTATTTGCTATAGGCAAGTGGTAGACTGTAAAGAGCAATCTAAACCAGTTACAGAGCCTAGCATTGCTGGTCTTGCTTGCACTCATTTCCTTTCTACTCCCTTGTAATGCAGCATATCATGACCATATGTCCTCTTCCTTAGTGCAAAAAGGTGTCCAGGTGGATCTTTGGCAAATTTACTCATTTTTATAGCTAGGAATAAAATTTGAATTTAAATTACTATTCCTTTCCAGCATATGAATAATGCATACACTGTATCACAAGTGCATATGGTATTTTTCAGCATGGTCTTAGTGTACTCCTAGACCATCAACGTTTGTTACAGTAATGCTGTTATTTCTGTGAACATTTCCTAGGTCTCTAACTTACTGTTACTCACTGTAATACAAAGGTGAAAAGGTTTTCTTCTTTAATGTTCAATGGACCATAGTGAGACAGTTAAATGTAAATACAGTGAAGTCAACTGTTAAATACAATGTCAGACAACTAAATTGCCTGAAATTTCACACATTCTTGTTTGGAAATAATAAATTGCTTAAATAGATTTAACAATGGTATAGAAAAAGAAAAATTGACAGCGAATGACTTTGTCTACTCACTTGTGTACAAATTCTTACACCTACTTCCTGTTAAAACACATTTGTAGAAATGGTTTTATTATATATTTCTTTGTATGTACAATAGGAATATGGGAATACAGTAATTTTAAGCAATAGGCAAATACTCTATAGTTTGTTACTATATGATCACCTTGAAATTTCACTTTTGTATGGCCAAGAGATTAAGAAAAAGAAAAATATTTGACATAAATTGTATGTTTTAACAAAATCAACTTTTTTTAGCAAGTTAATCTGTCCCTTATGCTTTACCAGCTATGCAGAAGTTATCTGGAATGAAGAAGACTTCTGAAGACATTCCCAGAAAGCTCAATATATACATTTCATTTTTTATGAAAATATCTTAAACATGCCCAATATCTTTAAATGAGCAATTCTTATGTATATATATATATATATATATATATATATATATATATATATATATATATATATATATATATATACATACACATGGGTCATTCAATAACACTGGTCAACAAAGAATTTCCGCCAGAAAATCTAATAGGTGTAGATGTGAAGTTCATTGCGCTGATTTCAGAACTAGTTTCATCTCCTTCCTATCACATATAGTTTTTTGTTTATCAGTAATTTTCGATTTACGTTTTACTCTGCTTACAAACTGTAGAATCTATTTGCTGTAGCACACCACAAGGGAAAGAGAAAGTAATCTTATATCTCTTATGTGTCCTATTACACTGCAGATAAGCATGATTCACCAAGGAATGTAAGCAAATTGCTTTGCAATACATCCCAGACAGCAATTCAGTTTCAGTAAGAACAATTGCACTGATAGGTGTCTTTATTAGTGGTGTAGTAATAGCAGTTTATAATAGCATACATGAAAATTTGAAATACAGCTGGTGTGAATAAAGTTCAAGTTAAAAAGAAAAGGTAAGTGCACATTAATGCTTGTTTGTTGTGTTTGTTGCCAGGAAACTTGGTACACAAATACATATTTTAGCCTGCAACTTGTAGATACAAATGAGAGCGAAATCAGTATTTATATATTTCCTCCAGAAAGTGAACCTGAAAGGCTCCAAGAAACAGGACTTGAAACTCATAATGATCCTGTGGGCCTAGATTCTGACTTTGTTCCTGACATTCCTGCTTCTGAAGCACAGGAATTTAATCAGTCTGAATTAAATTATCTCGTTAGAGACCTTTCACTTTCAAAGGACAAAACAGAACTACTAGCATCTAGGCTGAAGGAGAAAGATATATTCAAGAAGGATGTCAGGATTTCTCATTAAAGGACAAGAAGCAAAGTTTTGGAAAAATTCTTTTCTTTAGATGGTCCAATGGTATTCTGTAATGATGTGAATGGCCTGTTTGAAGAACTGAAATAAAAGTACTGTGTATTGGATTGGAGATTGTTTGTTGATTCATCTCAGAAAAGTTTAAAAGTGGTTCTAATTAATGGAAACCTGAAGCCTTCTGTACCCATTGCCCATTCTACCCATCTAAAGGTAAGTTACGAAAACATGAGTGTGGTATCAGAAGCAATTAATTACAACTTCCACCAGTGGAATACCTGTGAAGATTTGAAAATTCTAGGTATACTATTGGGAAGGCAGGGGGGTTAAAAAATTCTGCTGCTTCCTGTGCATATGGGACAGTCACAAAACAGAAGAACATTATAGTCAAGCACAACTGGAAGCAAAGAAGCACTATCAACCCAGGAAAAGAAAATGTCTAGTATGTCATACTGGTTGATCCTGAAAAAGTGCTACTTCCCCTAGTGACTAGTGAAAAGTTTTTTAAACTTTGGAAAGGCCAACTCAATTGGATTTTAATACCTGAAAGAGAAGTTTAATTTCATATCAGCCACAAAACTTAACAAAGGTGTGTTTGTGGAACTACAGATAAGGGAACTGCTGCATGATGAAGAATTTCCAAAAAGATTAAATGAGACTGAACTGAGAGCCTGAGATTGCTTCAAGTGGATTTGCATGAATTTTCCTGGGAAAACAAAAGTCACCTGACTATAAACAAGGAGTGCTGAAACTGCTTCATGCTTATAAAGAAATGGGTGTTCACATGTCACTGAAAATTTATTTCCTGGATCCCCATTTGGATTTTTCTCCAGCCTTGGTGATGTAAGTGATGAAATGGGCGAAAGATTTCACCAGGACATCAAAGTGATGGAGAATCGTTACCAGGGTTTCTGGAATGAGGCAATGATGGCAGATTATTGCTGGATGCTGTATTGTTACAATGGAGAGAAATCACACAAATGACAATCAACTAGCAAGCATTTTTAGCTCTCAATTTGTGAACAACTGACTTTATTTTTCTGTATTTATGAACAATTGAAATAAGAACTAATTTCACAGTTTTTATATTTGTTTTCTATCAAATTAATGTTGAAAACAGTAATTTTCTTTATCTTTCTGCCAATGGAATGTAATATGTATATTTTCACGTATTTTTTCAAAATGTGTCATATGTTTTTTGGACATTACTCAATAATTTGAAATGATGTGGAAATATTAACAACATATTTGGATTCAGGGCACCGACCTTAATAGGAAACACTTTGGTTTTAAGTTTTGTGTTAAGTATGTTGCTCATAAAATAATAAATTTGAGATTATGTATTTACTTTAAAGTGTGTGACTTGTTGATTATATAAGTTAGCTATAATTGAAAAACTATAGGTGATAGAAGAAAACTGAAAACAGTTGCAAATTCAGCTAAGAAAGTTGGTCTAGAAAAATCTTGTTTCATCTCTGGCGGTTAAAATAACTTCATTTTTGTTGACCAGTGTAATTAATGGCAACAATGTTTGCATGTGGCACTATCAGGCGTAAATGATGCAAGCTGGTAAAAATGAGAAAGAAGAGCATCTGATGTATGTTACCTGTGAGTTTAAAGATAGTAATATTATTTATAAGATATTTGTAGTAAGTTTAATTTGCCGACTGTTATGTATAATGCTCTAAAACGCTTAGTAAATGCAAACAAAAATGCTTCATTTAAATTTGTAATTGCAAGAGGCAAGAAAGGTCAACAATGCCATGCAGAGTTACTGGAAGCTCGTGGTGGAGAGACTTTACCATACTGTATCGTGGCTAGGTGAGCACATGCATTTTGCAAGGGTAGCAAAGATGTTCTCCAAAAACGTGGAGCTGGGCTGCCTTAGAGCATTACAGATAACAGTCGAAAAATTAAACTTACTAAAACTATCTTATAAATAATACTATTACTATCTTTAAACTCACAGGTAACATATATCAGGTGCTCTTCTTTCTCATTGTTACCAGCTTGCATCATTTACAGCTGATAGCCCCACATGCAAACATTGTTGCCACAAATTATTGAATGACCTATGTATATATATTGTATATCTTGCAAAAGGCTCTAACGATTTGGCTCAAATTTTGTATTCAGATAGGGTTTTGCTTTCTAAGTTTATCTATATATGTATCTTTCCTGAAAAAACACAATTACATCCCAAACAACTTTTATTCCTTCTTCTACAAATAATTCATACAGTTTTCTGTATGTGAAGAAGATGTCATCCTGAACAAACAGCATCTCATCAAATACAAAGGTCTTAAAAGTGACAACCTGAAGACTTTATATTGGGAAGCCAGGGGGAAAATGCAGATCAATTAACCCCCAGTTCCATTGGTGAACAACAAGAACAACATTTTCTGTATGTTTGAAATACAAATGCTACATATTACACTCACACTGTCCTCTCTACTCGCTTTTAGGTGACATATTCATATCCTTTTTCTCTATTCACTCTTCTACAAACAATTTTCCTGAAAAAAAATGTGATTTTATATACGCACAAAAACTTTTTTTATTCCTTCTTCTACAAATAAGTCATACAATTTTCTGTATGTTTGAAATAGAAATGCTACATATTACATTCACACCGTTTTCTCTAATCACTTTTAGCTAACACATTCACATCTCTTTCTCTACACATTCTTCTACTAACAATTGAAGTGCTGAGAACCATAGTGGGCCATCTCCATGTGCGGTGGAAATTCAGCTATTGCCACCTGTTGGTGAGTTTTATGGCTATAAATCATATATTGCAATGAGCTTTCTCCAGAATTTGCTGTTTTCAAAATCTACAGCAACAAAATATCGGCCTAACTGAACTACAAATTGTGTTAGAGGCAGAGTGGTCCATATCCACACAGCAAATCATGCTGCCGCATTCTGTTGTCAGACCAATTTATAAACAAAAGGGAAATAAGAAGAAAGTAGGAAACTATAGGCCAATTACCCTGTGCTCCACCTTCTCAAAACTGATGGAAGGCTTTATATCTAAAACAACTAGAATACTTTGTAAATAAACTAAATATTATATCAGAATGGCAATATGGTTTTCAAAAGCACCAAACCACATTAAAAGCAATACAAAAGGCTAATAATATAATAGTAAAAGCTCTGAACTCCCATGAATGTGTAATTGCTATCTTTATAGACCTATCAAAAGCATTTGACTGCATGAATAGTGACTGAGTGAGTGTCGGGTTTAAGGGCCCGTTGACAACTTGGTCATTAGGGCCCCCACTGCATGAATATAAATATAATGATTGATATATTAGAAATACAAGGCACAAAATAGGTTATTGATCTACTCAGAAAAACAAAAGCAGTGCATAGAAATAAATCACCAAAATGCAAATGGGATGATAGAAAAAATAAAATCAAACTTTAAAACTGTACAGCAAGGAGTTCTGCAAGGCTCAAAATTAGGACCCTTTCTATTTTTAATACGTATAAATGAAATATTCAAGTTAATAGAAAAACAAGGGGGCATAGCAATTGGGTATGTTGATGACTCAACTGTTTTAATTTAGGGGACAGATAGCTAAAGAGGTAGAAAATAGGGCAAACAAAATTTTAGGAACCACAAAGCAATATTACTCCAACATAGAAATGGCAATGAACATGAAAAAACAGTTTTGATTAATTTTGAGATGATATACCTCAAATCAGATATTAAACTAACCCTAGAAGGTGAAAGCATATCTGAAATAAATTGTACATACTTTCTCAGAATGACAATGAATAAAAATCTAAACTGGAAATTCCACATAGTACATATTACTAAAAAAATTAATAAAGGCATCTATGTTATGAAACAGATTAGAAGGACAATGGACAACAAAACGATGACACAGGTTTGCTATGCATTTATATATTCACACATAAGCTAAAGTATCACGCTATGGGAGAATATTACCCAAAGAGATAAGGGAAAAAGTATTTAAATTACAGAAAAGGTCCATCAGAATAATAGGTAAAATAAACAATAGACAAATGTGCAGAAGCCTATTTAAAAACATAAATATTCTGTTTCATGGATATATATAAAGACTATTGTACATGAAAGGCACAAAAGAATTGTAATATACATAGCCATAGCCTAAGAAACAATGATGATTACTACAGAACAGCAGTAAGAGTAACACTAAACAATCGTGCAATAGAAATTATAGGAAGGAAATTATTTAATAAACTACCAAATGAAATAAAAAACATAACCCAAACCACAGAAATGATGAAACCATTAAAAATATTTAATTGAGGATGCATTCTATAGTACCTATAGAGGAATTTAAATATGCAATATAATTTATTTGTGTACCATGCATTGAAAAAATAAAAAGATGTATATTATGAAAAGATGTGCAATAATTGATTTATACATCATGTAAATATACTTGTACATATACCGATTTGTTTCAAAACCAACTTACTATTTAACCCTAGCAATCCAAGCCTTGTTCCAGAACTTAATCAGCGCGGGGTGGGAGGGAGGTTAAATAAAATTAAATTATTGACGCTGTCAATTGCCAGGTTGGTAAGTGTAGGGCATTTTGCCTGGCCGTCTGCGCGGGGCTGGTCGAGGCGATGGAGGGTTTGTTGCCGGCCGAGGCTATAGGGCCAGATGGGGGGCCTTGCATGCAACGGCAGTACTACCAAAAAACTATTTGATATAAAATGTGTACTTTAACGAGACCTACTCTTTTTCTGCAGTAATATTTTGTGCATCTCTTCCAACTCACCAATTGTACAAAAGCCATTCAGAATACAGAGCATTTCAGAGACTATTCACAGAAAATTCAACATATACATTTTGCTATATGTATGGCACATGAGCAATGGCTATTCTTGGGTCTAACCAGTTCATATCTCACTTATTTATGTTTGTTACTGAGTTATTGAAACGAAGCCTATGAAAGCTGATGAACTCTGCTCATTGTATTTTCAAACAGAGACAGCAAATTAGGTAGATGTGTATCTTGTGTTTATTTGGTTACATCAAAACTGGTTCAGACCAAAAACTAATATTAAATGCTTGCATTCTTGTCAGGTAGATTGCAAGTTTTGTTTTTTTCTTTTTTAACCGAATGCCAGTGCTTAGTGAAGCAATAATGAGTGGATTAGATTGTGAATGGGTTGTGAATGTTAATGAAGTTTGAGAGTTAAAAAGTGTTTGAAGTACCAGTACATTAAAATGAAGACTCAGGGGTCTCCGTCTAGGGGATATGTGAATGGCGACCACAAGGTACCCAAGCTGAGCAGAACATTACTTCCACTTACTGGTGTTTTGCTCCTCACTGTAACTTTTCTATCTGACCTTACCTTGGTCATCTCTTGTTCTCTTCCGACCCCGATGCTATTAGGGTTCCCGAGGGCTAGGGAGTCTTTATTTTTCCAACCTCTCCATTTCTCTAATTTCTCTATAAAATCTTAACCCCTAACATGCTGACCTGTCATGGCATGTAATACGTCCTCTGTTTGGTAATCAGAGGATATGGTCAGTGAATTTATTTTGATAACTCTCCCGGTCAGGTCAGTGAGACCCATAAACCAACGAGAGGTGTGGTCCTCCAGACATTCTGGGGGTTGTGAGAGAGTGATGTGACTGCCAAAACATAAAAATATGGTGCTCTCTAAAAAGCGGTTACTATTACTGCTATTGCTCTCTTCAATATCATCAGTGAAAAATATTGGAGAGCAAGAGGATTAATGACTTCATTGTCAGAAATCCAGCATTAGCTAACAACAACAACAACAACAACATTTTTTGTATAGTAAGATTTTGTGTACCTCTTACCATTTACGGGTTATTCAAAAGTCATCCAGAGTAAATAGGTCTATATAGGTTATTGCCAGAAAATTCATAATATACATTCATTTGTCATAAAAATGTCTTAAACATATGTGATTTGAATAGAAATCGTTAGAGCCATTTTCAAGAAAATAAAAGTTTTCGAAAAATTTTCCATGTAAAGGGTAGTTTAGGGTGAAGGAATTTTCTTCAAAATCTTTGTGTCATATCCTTAAAAGATGTTGAATTTAAATACCAGCTTTGAGTTTTAACTGACTTTTTGGTTTTGAGTTATGCTGTCCACAGACTGACAGACACACACACACACACACACACACACACACACACACAAACACACAGACCTTTTTCTAAACATGCTTTTTGTAATTCGGGAGGCCTCAAAACATATATTTCCTGTGAAATCTGGACATCAAATTTTTGGGTGGAATACAATACTTCCTCTACTTACTATACGTATTAGAGAAAGTAAAAATGGAAATCCCCCGCCACAAGCAATCTTTACATCAAAAAAATTTGAACATGTTCACTTTCTCAAAAATGGTTCTAACAATATTTGTTAAAATACCCTGTGTTGAAGATATTTTCATGACAAATGAAATGTGTAGGTATACCATGAATTTTCTGAGAATGTCCTCAGAAGTCCTCTTTATCCTTGATGACTTCTGCATAATTGGTAAACCTCTTACTACACAGAAACATAGATCTCGTTAAAAAACAAAATTTATGTCAAATACATTTTTTTATGGAGTAAACCATTTCCAAGATTTTCCTTGTTATTTGTTCAAATTTTCCAATACTTATGCTTTTCCCAAATAGGAAGTCATTTGCTTTTCATGCTCTTGCCATGCAAAGGAAATGGAATATCAAGGAATCTCATAGAGACCAGCTCTTAAAAGATTTAATTATCACTTAAGGCTAGTGCATTCTATTCCCATTGTACCTACTGGGACCAATTTTTGATACCTACTTATCTCATGTTGAAGTAGATATAACAATAAGCTTTCTTGAGAATTTTTTGTAGTTGGTGAGTAGAAAAACTCATGTGAGTGCAATTCAACAGTTTTTTTCTTTTTTCCTCCCTGGTCATGCAAAGAGAATGGAATTTCAAAACCATCACTGCTGTTAAAAGATAACTATCACTTAAGCTTACAGTATTCCCTTATTGGCATTGTACCTACAAGAAAATATGTAATAAAACCATTTCTGCAACATATCTCTAACATGAATATGTTAATGCTTATATGATAATAATTTGCTCAAGTGGGTAGACAGTCATGTAAATGTAACCAAGCACGGATCTAGAAATATTCGATAGGGGGGGCCCGGTTCCGGTCCACTACCACTTCAAAATAATTAAATTCATGCTAAAACATGGCTGCGTAGCGCAGTTGATAGCGCGCCTGCCTCTGGCGCGGAGGACCCGGGTTTGATCCCCGGTACCAGCATGGGGATTTTGTCCCCTCTGGAAGGTCTGGCACGGGGTGCACTCAGCCTCCTCACCAATTGAGGAGCTACTTGATGGAAAAGTAGGGGCCCCAGGTCGTGAAAATCGCATAACTGGCCGGTAGGGATCGGGATGCTGACCACGTACCACCTTCCAGTACTGCACCCCACCAATGACGCCTGTAGTGTGCCGAGGTGGGGGACGCAACGGCTGGGCGGTAAGACTTGGCTTTTGATGGGCTATAGTGCCGGGGCTAAAAACATGGCTAGCTAAATATTTAACTGAGAGAAATAATATTTAAACTAGCAGCTACCACTTGTCTAGGAAGAAGACTGTAACCGCCACAGGCTCACCGATCAAATGTTTACAAAATACTCCTATTATGGATACGACATTCGAACATTCGCCTGAAATTCCAGAAAATGGGACTGGTGCACTTAGTGATTAGTTAATTGATTTTTACGATTTACTTAACTAGAAATTAACTCCACTACGAAAAAAATTATAGGATGTTGTGTTGTAACTTAATGTAATTGCGAAAAGGCTAACTACCTTCTTCGGAATCACCTCGATGTTGCGGTGGATGCTAAGCAGCACTATACCATTCAATCTATCCTGTTTCATACTGGATCTTAGAATTGTCTTCACACGCCTTAAAGTGGAAAATGATCGTTCGGCTGTGCATGTTGTTGCTGCCATGACGCACATGATTGTTAAAAGTTCCTTGATGTTAGGATAGAAGTTATTTCTGGTGTGGATAAGTGTTTCAATAGCAGTTTTCGGTTTATTTTGTTGCGTTTTCCAAAAGTTAAACCATATGTTTAATTCCCCTCGAAGCTCTGTAATGGTGCCGCGTAAGTCTTGTTCGTAAATGCCTGCAGCATCGTCAACATTGAAAATAAGATCACTTTGAAAACCGGGAATCAAGCTCTGAAGTTTAAGGATGCACTTGTGTTTGTCATGAGAGAATCTAGTGGATAGTTCATTGAACAGGCAATCCAAGAATGGAAGGAAAACATTAATGCGATAATGATCTTCTGGAGAAGCTGTAGGAATGTTACTTCGATGAGCTTGGCTGGATGCTATTCGAGGAACACTAACTTCTACATCAACATTTTTAGCTACTGTAATAGCGATCTCAAAAACAGAATGGCAGGTCTGGCTATCACGACACTCTGTGTAACTTTGTTTCAATCGTTCCGTAACACTGAATTAGATCAAGGGTTGGATTTTGGAGCTGCCGGGAAAGAGGTAGTCATTCCCAATATTTCAGCTACGTTAACTAGCGAAATTTAGAACTCAAACTTTAGAATAGAGTTGAGTAAAGCGTGTGCAGTTTTATTAAAAGACCCTGCCTCTTCTAGGAATTATACTGTTGCAGGAAAATTTTCCTTAAAGTGTAAAGCAGCACCATGCCGTTCTATCCACCTAGTTTCACACAGCGATACCAGTTTAGTTTTCTTATGCTGAAAGCACACTTCACTAATTTTTTGTTTCAAGAGTGAGGACCGCTTATTAGATTCCCTAACTAAATTATAAATTTCGCCTATTGTGTCTAGAGCTTTAGAAAGCGACAGATTCAGACAATGCGCGGCACAGTGCATATAGAAAGCGAGAGGTTGAACGGCTAAAATTCGTGATTGAACACCACGAAACTGTCCTGAAAAATTTGCACCACCATCGTAGCCTTGTCCACGGAGGTTCGAAATGTCTAGCCTCAAGTCTCGCAGTTCATCCAGTATTAACTTATATAGCCCTTCATCACTTAAGTCGTGCTTTACAACAAATCTTAAGAATTCTTCCCCACACAACCCGTTTCTAGGTTAACTTAGCGCACGCATAATGTTAACTGCTCATTTGTACTGTCTGTAATTTCATCAACTAGAACAGAAAAATATTTCCCCCTCTTTAACATCGTCTATAATTTTTTTTAAACTATAGTAGCACAGCAATTTATCAAATCATTTTGGGTGGTTTTGCTTGTTAGAGTAGAATTTTTAGGCGCATTTGCAAGATGGCTGCGTAATATTTCGTCCCCTGCATGGACACGAAACTTAAGTAGCTCCTTAAAATTCCCCTTATTTTCACCTTCGAATTCATGCTCTAAATCTATGGCACCATCATCTCTGTGACCTCGAAGTGGAATGTTCTGGCGACCGCACAGTATGACAGTCTTCACAATCGAGATTAGTTTCACACGATTTTCATTGTTTTCTTCATTTCATTGTTCAACTGAAGTTCAATATTGTTTTTTTCCCTTCATACACTTTTTAAAATTCTCGCTTTTAAGCAGGGCTGTTTTATGATAGCTGTTTCTGACTGTTCCCTGAATAGTTAAAGCGCTTTCTTAAATTTATTTAGAGGCTCTGTTACTAGAGTTTGTAATTACACCCTACTACTACTATAGTTGTCACCTTTTTGCCAGTTATGTGCACTTCGTTTAATATCAGGAAGTCTACCCCCTGAACCTGACCTATTTTAGACACATCACATTTATTAAAATGCTAGTGACTGCACTGAAGCAAAATGAAAACCGTGAGTACAGAAACTCGACGTTTAACCCACCCGCGTCACTGACAGTAGTGTAAAATATGGAGATTCTATTCTATTAGTGATGTTTTGAAAACATAAAAATAAATTTCTTTAAGAATAGTAATAATGGACATACTGGAAGTCTTGAGCAACAGTTTTTAAAAATCTTAATCTTAACACTTAATTGTGCCCGTTCCGTATGGCTGTTTAAACGATCGTTACTTATAACGCGATGTTACACGTACCCGCATAGCGGCAAAGAGAACTTCCAATAACTCTTTAAATACTCATCCAACCGAAATGTTTCTTATTACAAAACTTAACATCATGGCTAAAAAATTTTCTAAGGAACATTTTTGCAAAAACTCCCAAAATAGGGCAAGTTATTTTGATTTATTCAACTTGGGCCCCATTAGAAACCTTCCACCTCATGGTTTATTCTTTAAGGGGGCCAACCTTCAAACGTAGTATATATACCAATTTTCATAGAAATCGGTTTGGCCATTTTTGCGTGATGATGAGGTAATACACATATAGCATTTATAGCAATAAAGTAGGATATGACAGGGGGCCCTGCCCCCCTGGCACCCCCCCCCCCTGTATCCGCGCTTGAATGTAACGTATATTTAAACAATGTGACAGTTCCATTACGGCTGATCCCCTGAGAAATATCACCCCCGCCACTGGGAACCTGGTATTTAAAGTTTTGGAACATAGTTTTTGGAGATATTGCTCTTCCTCAGACATTCGAAATACATCAAGTCGCGATGGATTTGACAGCCAGGTTAATAGTGCACCTACCCAGGGTTCGCTTACGTTAGTATTTCTCACGAAACAGTGTTTGATCCGTAATATATAACACATATTTACTGGCCCTATTCTGGACATGTTGATAATATTTCTTACAGAAAATGTTTACGAAAAAAAAAAAAAAAAAAAAAAACATATTTCTTTGTTATTTTGGTACCGGAGTGTTCCCTTAATCGGTAGATAAAACCAATGGTTCATCAGTGCTTCAAAATGCGTTCAAATTCCCGCTTCTGTAGCTTTGCAGCTTTTCATAATGGTATTTTATAGCGCCTGTACTGCAGTAGTCTGAATTAAAGCGGTAAGGATTTTTAGTTATTGTTGTTTGTTATAATCACACTGTAAGGCAGCATGTGCTTCATTTACGCGCGGACCCTGCGCAATCAGATGCGATGGAAAATTTAAATGTCTGTCAGAAAAATGTTAGTTCATATTAGCTACGCAAGATAGCGCTGTGATATTGAATCAATTTCTATCATTATCAGCTGTTCGTTTACACTGTGCTACAATGACAGGGTGGCTAATTTCTTTGTTAGTAACTGATTAGGAGAAATAATGAGTACAAAATAGTAAAATCGTTTGCAGAGAGGGCTTCATGGAAATGGCAATAGTCAGTATGTTGGTTTCGTGTCACAAGGTATATGCCAATTTAAAGTACGATGAACTCACAATTTAGACGAAAATGAATTCACAGTCGCCTTCGGGGGCAAGTAGATTTGCAGATTACTTTGTAATTTGTGGTTTGGATCTAAACTCGGGATTGGAGCCGGATCGTTACGCAGGTGAGTTGCAGCTTTGTCCTTTATATGTACTTATGATTAGAACTTGTCATACGTCAACAATAGTGCATTTTGCACATAATGAGTGAAAGTACAACGAATATGCTTCATCATATTTTCCCTTTTTATTCAGCGGTAGCTTTTGTCTTTTTTAAAATTTGATTAACACTCTGTATTTTAAGTTGTGTGCTTCGAGCAGTTGCCAATTTGCACCAAGACTGTTAAACGATTGCTGTATTTATGTGTACATTAATGTGGTGGAATTAATGCTGTCATGGTGCATATGGTAGATAGTTCAAGAGTGTTATTTGTCACATAATTTTATGCATAATTTAAAGGAATCTTGGCAGTTTTTGAAGCACAGTAACAATGTCAGCAACCTTTTTAGCAATAATAAATTAAGGCTGTTCTATATAAATACTTACTATGTTTGTTAATGTGAGTATTTATGCTAAGCAAGTTACATTCAAATATGACATGAGCCCAAGCTCATTGCCTGTCATATCATATTTACATTTTGAAAACATACTATTTTTTAATATTAAAATCGACTTACTGTCTAGGTAACTATTTGTGTTCTCTCTTTTCACTGTCCAATTCCACTTGTTTACTTTATCTAAAAATCTGATGTGTTACACTCACATGACTTTCTCTACTCTTACTATTTCTACATAAACTATTCCACAGTATTCCTCTATCTTCTTCATGTCAGTTAAAATAAACATTTGCAGAAGTTGTTAGTATTCTTGTAGGTGCAAGGGAAATAGAATAAATCCAGTAGTTGGATAGCTGACCTATTTTAGGGTTGTAATAAAAACACGCCTGCTAATAAATCTGTTGAAATAGGACAGTTTGAAATATGAATTATAGAGGATAAAAAATTGTATAATGTAAAAATATTTGACAAAGTGTAATAATGCCCAAAATTATTATAAACTTTGTAAATAGGGTAGCTAACCATTTTAGAATTATTTATTTAATTTAGTGTAGTATACGGATAATTGTGTAAAATATACGAAGAGTCACAGATAATTTGTAAACCAATATTTTCCAAAACAATTACAATTCAAAACATCGCAACAAATTAACAGTAAATTTAGTAATCACTCCATGAGCACCAAAAAAAAAAAAAAAATACCAATCACTTCCCAATTTTAATTTTTGTATTTGTCTCCCAAATAAGAAATGCAAGGCTCATAATGTAGTTTTTTTCCCCCTTATCAACCTCATTAATTTTGTCTAAATTCTTTTCAGATCGAATACTAGGGCCAAGAATTAATCCCCTCCTTTGTTGCCTGTCAATGACAGTTACATCTATTCTTTCATAAAAATGATAGAAAATAATGCATTGACAACAAATTTTCACCATTTTGAAACCAGCACAATGTATATATTTCAATAAATTGTAATTAATTATTCCTGGATATGAAAATCTTCTTACTAATATCTCCACAAACTAGTATGTATCCTCTAAACATAAGAGAACAAGAAATATATTATATGTCACCAAGTAATCAGTATAATTAATAATTCTTTATAACAGTATCATGAAAATCAAATGCATGGTCATAGCATGCAGTAGGTCCTGAGGGATAGTCAAAACTTTTTATGTTGGTTGCTATATGAAGGCTTTGAAGTTCCATTCTCTTTGCACAGCTAAGATATAAAAAATTGAATATCGACCTTTCATTTGAGAAAAGTATGAGTATTACAAAACTCTCACAAATAACAAGGAATATCTCCAAAATGATTCATTCCACAAAAAAGTTTATTTGTGTGTTTTAATGAGATCTACTTTTTTTTGTATAGTAAGATTCGGTCTATCACGGTTTACCAGTTGTGCAAAAGTCATCCAGAGTAAACAGAACTATGTGGGCTATAGCCAGAAAATTCAAAATATATATTTCATTTGACATAAAAATATCTTTTGGCATTTTAATCAAAATTGTTAGAGCCATTTTTGAGAAAATCAAAATTTTCCATGTAAAGGGTAGTTTAGGGTGGAGGAATTTACTTAAAAATCTTCGTGTCCCATCCTTAAAGGATATTAAACTTGAATACCAATTTTGGTTTTTAACCGACTTTTTGTTTTTGAGTTATGTTCACAGACACACACACACACCTTTTACTAAAAATGCTTTTTTGGATTCAGGGTCCTCAAAACAAATTTCTGGTGAAATCTCAACATCAAATTTTTGGGTGGAATACAATACTTCCTCCAGTTACTATAAGTAATAGAGAAAGTTGTTGTTAGCTAATGCTGGATTTCTGACAATGAAGTCATTAATCCTCTTGCTTTTCACAATTATATTGAAGAGAGCAATAGCAGTAATAGTAACCGTTTTTTAGAGCACCATATTTTTATGTTTTGGCGGTCACATCACTCTCTCACAACCCCCAGAATGTCTGGAGGACCACACCTGTCGTTGGTTTACGGGTCTCACCGACCTGACCGGGAGAATTATCAAAATAAATTCACCGACCATATCCTCTGATTACCAATCAGAGGACGTATTACATGCCATGACAGGTCAGCATGTTAGGAGTTAAGATGTTATAGAGAAATTGGAGAAATTGAGAGGTTGGAAAAATAAAGACTCCTTAGCCCTCGGGAATCCTAATAGCATCTGGGTCGGAAGAGAACAAGAGATGACCAAGGTAAGGTCAGATAGAAAAGTTACAGTGAGGAGCAAAACACCAGTAAGTGGAAGTAATGTTCTGCTCAGCTTGGGTGCCTTGTGGTCGCTATTCACATATCCCCTAGACGGAGACCCCTGAGGCCCTATTGAACAAATTACATTGTTGCTACTTCTCTCCTCCCCTATTATAGGTTTTTACATTTTGCTGGCATGTTGTTGCTGTATGTATGCTCTTTGGTGCTTCTCTGCAAATACTGAATTTAAATGCTGTGGGTATACTGTACGTCTGCTACTTTTTGAAGTTTTAACTCTAAGGCAGCCTAAAATTTACAGTTACAATTATATTTGCAGAAAACACCAAAAAAGCAAGCACCAGATTTGTGCGACTATCGGCTATAATAATGGTAACCATCAGTCTCTTCGACATCGTTATAACCGGTTCTGACTGTATTTATTTGTTCTTACATGTAAGACACATACAGTAAGCACTTGTTTTATAACATGTGATAGAACACTTTGGCCTGATGATGCCTTTCACTCTAAATGGTTGTTTATATTGGCATATATCATGCTTTCTTACCAGTAATCATGAAGAGACTTACGTGATAGCAGTACTAATAGTGACGAGTGTCCAACTGAAGCTGCATTATAAGATAATAAAACAATATTGGTACACCTACACAGTGTTAATGTCAATAAAATAGTGGTAAAAGTTTGCATCATTGACTAACATAGTAGAACCCCACAAATCCAAATTTCCGATCCAAACACAAAAATCCATAATTAAAAAAAAACAAAGTGATAAAAAATTTTACATTAAAATAGGATTTGAGTCAATAGTAACACTCACTTTTTCAAATTAATCTGTCCTGTTAATTTTAAATTAAAATGACCATGGCCATGTCAAGAATGACTGAATAGGAGCGGAAGTATGTTTCATAATTAATGTATATGTAAACTAGTAATAGAGAAAGTAAAAACTGTCTTCCTTTCATAGAAGTTCGAAAACTGTTGTTATAATCAATTTAATTTAAAAGGTGAGTCAATAACACTAAACAACACTTACATTATAATTTTCCAGAACGCGTCTCGGAGGTTAACTTTCCTCCATTATCAACCGGACAATAACTGGTTTTCCATGGTATTTCATGGTGTGGATGGTGATGCTTTCTGAGGAATGTTGAAATTAAATACTCGGTTTCTGTTTTTTAAAATGAAGATTTGTTCCCATGTGGACAGTTCTTGTTTTCCGGTTATGTGTTTGAAAAGTTTCGGTTCTGGCTTTATGTCATGATTTTTTGTCCAAAAGTGAAAGGCAAGTGCTGATTTTTCTAATGGTTTACTCTTGATGTTCCTAACGTGTTCCTTGGATCTAATTTCTAAATTTCTTTTGGTTTTTCGTATGTATATTTCATTACAATCACTGCATTCAATTTGGTACATTCTACGTTCAAACATCAAAGATGCTATTCCACCTAACAAAAAATCCGGTATAGGGAAGTGAAAGAATATAGGTCGTGAGGCAAGACAAGAACAATTCCTCTACCTGTGCAGTGACAACTCTTTAGCTTAAAGGCTGATGGTGGGCAAAGTTGCACAATCATGTATGTGCAAAAGTCAACGTTTCCGTCCACAAAGAAGTGGAGTTTGCGAGCATAGCTTTAGTGCATATTGCTAATGACATATATGTATAAAAATTAGCATTATAACGAACAAAGTGATTTGGCTATAACTATGGCTATGTGCCAACAGTTGCTCTAATGTGAACTGCAATTGTTTCAGCTACACAGTTATAGCAACGTTTACTCATTCGTGGCAAGCTTGGTTGCCTTTCCCCCCTCTCAACCATTGCAGAGAGGGAGGGAAGAAAAGCAGCTTCACTATGCACAAGAGTTCATGTTTTCCTTACTACCTATACCTAATTTTCTAAACAGAGGTTTGCAGGATAAATGCAATGATGAGGTATTGTATTGTCCATTTTTAGGTCCTAATAGCTTTTTCTGCAATTGTCCCTTTACATTTTTTGGACTACATTTTTACTGCTCTTTCTTAACTCATACAACAATGATTTATACAGATTAACATTCTAAAACATGACTTAAGCAGCATTTTATTCATAAAATGTTTCACACTGTGTGTTTCACTGTGTATGTTTTATATTTTTTAAGTATATGTTGTTTTCAGCTAATACTGGATTTCTGACAGTGAAATCATTAGTCCTCTTGCTCTCCAATGTTTTTCACTGATGGATGGGACACTAGAAGTGTCCGGGCATATTTAAAGCTGGTCGTGGTCCATTTCCTCTAAGAACAGAACAATAGCAGTAATAGTAACTGCTTTTTAGAGAGCACCAGGTTTTTATGTTTTGGCAGTTACATCGCTCTCTCACAACCCCAGAATGTCTGGAGGAACACACCTGTCATTGGTTTACGGGTCTCACCGACCTGACCGGGAGACTTATCAAAATAAATTCACCGACCATATCCTCTGATTACCAATCAGAGGACGTATTTCATGCCATGACAGGTCAGCATGTTAGGGGTTAAGAGGTTATAGAGAAATGGAAAGATGTATGTATTAGTGCATATCAAGAGTCCATAGATAATACAATTTTGGGTAAAAAGACACACATACCCTTTTAATAATGACTAATATTATGATGCATAATGTAAATTATTATATTCATTAGTTAAATATTTAATTAAAAGTAAAATTGTTAGTTAATTTGCATCTGCTTTATGTCTTTTCCCGGTTATTAGGTCCTTTTTAGGAAATGTTTGGGTTTTTTTATAAGTCAACTTCCAAAAGCTGTACTAATAACGCTAGCCTGTGAAGATTTTGTGGCACAGAATATTTTACATCATAGTGCTCAATTCGGATGCTCTGAGTTCAAAAATAATAGTCTTTATGTACCGTCTACAGATTTTGAGGCCGTGCCATAGCTGAGTGGTTAGATCATTTTCTTCTCACCAAAGCGGCCCGGGTTCAATCCCAGGTAACCGCATGTGGGATTTGTGGTGAACGAAGCAGTGCTGGGCCAGGTTTCCTCTGGTTTCTCCTGCCATCTCATTTCCCCAGTGCCCCATCTTCGTTCCATGTATCAAAAGTGTTACCAGCTGTGGTGCTGTAGTAGTAAAAGCAGGCGTTAAACACTGCACACAAAAAAAATTACAGATTTTGAACATTTCTGATTCTACACAAAATTGAAAGTTTGGAACGCTACATCACTGCATATTCGACTTACAGTGTTGTTTAAAACATGCAAACATGCTAAATCATATGAGGTCATATTGTACCAACATCTGTCTCTGCGTCGGTCTGGGTGGCTCAGTTGGTTAGACGCTGGCCTGATCCCAAGGTCGCGGGTTCAAACCCGGCCCAGGTCGATGGTTTTTAAGTGTGCTTAAAAACGACAGCTCCATGTCAGTAGATTTACTAGCATGTAAAAGAACTCCTGCGGGACAAAATTCCGGCACACCGGCGACGCTGATGTGATCCTGGCAATTGACAGTGTCGTTAAACAACAAAATAATTTTTTTAATCTGTCTCTGCTTACAGGTAATGTTTAACCTATCTCATAAACAGTTATTGCGTAATACATAAATAGGAACATATCTTAGAATTTGCAGTCCTGTTTAAAATTTCTCAGCTGGTCTCTTTTGAAACCATGTTGTGTTGTGAAATAGATGCCAAGCTATAGTGGTATATCTAGAAGGGGCTGTGTGAACAATCCTGACAATTTCTTTTATATCTGTGGATGTTATATGATAAAACAACAGAAAATAAACATTACCACATTTATCAAGAGTTTACATCTGGCCTATTTTAAAATGAAATTAGGAGATAAAGACAAGAATTTTGCTCATATTGTGTGTAAAAGTTGTGTAGAAAATCTAAATCTGTGTAGTAAAGATTCGAGTAAGAGAAGTCTGAAAGATGTTCTTCTGCACAACAGCAACATTTGCTTCGGTTTCAATAGCTCACTCTGCATCCCTTAAAGTGGTTGTTGTTTTCTAGTGCCTTGCATCTGGCAATGAAGCCATTAGCATTCATGCTTTCCAATACTTTTGAACTGTAGTTCCTTCTGATCTTAATGCTTGACAGGTCTTCAAGTGGTCTTCGTTCATTTCTGCTGGATCGTTACACAGGACACATATTGGTGAAGCTGAGATATCTATTCTGTAGAGATGACTTGCTAAGCAGTCGTGATTTGTCAATAGTCGGAAGGCTGCAACCGCTGTTTTCCTTGGTCTCTGGGGGATTATATCTGGGTTGGAAAGTAGTGTAATCCATTTTTTATCTTTGGCATTTGTTTCTATTTCTTGTAGATAACGTACCACATTTTCATACTGTCCTGGAGAAAATTATATATAATGAACACAAGTGGTTTGTGTGCTGTGATGTTAAGGTGTGCAGTGTTTTATTATTTGAAATTTTTTACTTCAGTGTACACTGTTGCATCTCTGGAATTGAGATTGTTTCTTTGAATGATTGCATACGTTTTAAATTATACTTAAAAACCTGAAATAAACTCTAATATTACATATTTCCTTTCTGCTTGGCAAAAAAAAGGTACGTGGTACAAAAAAATGGAAAGCAGGTTTAGAGACTTAATAAACCCCGTGCTTCACAAAAAAAGGTGAAATTCATAGGCTGGTATAATCTTTTGAACTTAAAAAATCCTGTACTTTGATTTTGATGGTTTATGATTTAGAATCTAATGAGGGCTTTGTTATGGTTTAACATCTAATGAAGGATGTTGTGTGTTATGTCATAAAACAATTTCCGAGAGAGGAAATCGCTTTTGCCAGTGATGATTAAAAACTCAGCCTGTTTGTGTTTCTGACATATGATGACATGGTACAGAGACTGTTAATAAACTCAGCTGCATGTTGGAAATATCCATTTTGTAAACCACACTGCAACATGACATGGGACTTAAAAACATTCTGCTCTCCTAATGTACTCAATCATTTTTTCCATGACTGTGCATATAGCCAAGTAGTAAAAAGTTAGAATAGGAAGCAATTTTAGAAAAAGGTGTGTGTGTATGTGGATATGCATACCTGTCTATGTGTCTGTGAACAGCATAACTCAAAAACTCAAAACCTATTGATACCTAAACAATGCTATTCTATTTATTCAAGGAGAGTCCAATAAGTACCAAACTTGATATTGAATTTCAGCATTTTCCATGGATGTGACACAGATATTTCAAAGAAAATCCCTGCAACCCAAAACTAACTTTTATATGGAACAATTTTGGTTAGTTCTTATTTTATCACAATGCCTTTAATGATTTTGATTAAAATAGGTATGTTTAATATACTTACCTGAAGTTAATCATTTCCAGAATATTCCATGTCACTGGTTTGAATTTTTAAATATTTACACTTTTCTCAACTAGGTAGAAAGTTGCTATTCTTTTCTTTTTCTCTCTCTTCAGGGTCGTGCAAAGAGTATGGAATTCCAAAGGCATCACTTAGCAATATACTCTTTAAAAATCTGCAATCATTTTAGCAACTTTATTGCACTACAAAAGGTATAAATGTGTAATGAAAGTTTATCTGGATTAGTAAGAAACACGTGAAGAGTTGGCTTTTGTACGATTTGTAGAAGAACGAGTAGAAAAAGTCCTGTGAATGGAGAATATCATCCTTTTTCTTTTGGTGGTCATGCAAAGTTAATGGAATTCGAAAGCTATTACATTGTAAGGAATGTGATTGTCATGTAAACCTGTTGCATTTTCCTTGTATGTACCTACAACAAAATTTGTTATAAAATCATTTCTGCAAATGTTTATCTGCATTAAAATGAAACAGAGTCATTTTTATGGAATTTTGCAGAAGCTAGAATCAACTCAGAGATGTATTAAGATTCCACAAGAATTTGTGAATTCTCTTTGGTTTTCATGAAAATTTATCATATCTCCTTCAAACATCTATTCAGAATGTGTTCTATTACTCTTCTTACTACAGAGCAAATATAATTATTGGTGTCCGCTTCTTAACATCCAATTTATCACCGCCTTTGTATATTAGGATTGTTTTTTCTTGCTTCAAGTTCTCTGCAACTATTGTGTTAGCTAGCATCACAGTGATAATCTTAGCTTATATTTGATCACATATCATCCTTTTAAGGCAATGTATCTATGCCTTGAATTTTTTTACGCATACTCAAAACATAAAGCATATAGTACACAAAATTTAATGTGCTATATCAAATCGTTGTTAAATTATTAACATATTTATTAATAAATTACTCTTTGATATACTAATATGAAATGATCCTTGGTCCCTACAGTTTATTGTATCTCCCCTAGATTTTTAATTTGAGGTATACAGATATAAAGAAATTGTCATATAGCCTCTGCTTGTGTTTAATTAGTTTAAGAGAAAAAAATGTTTTGTATGCAATTTATTGATATTTTAATTTTTTTCCATATAAGTTATGAAAAATATTTAATTTCAGCTCAATTATTTAATATTTTTTAACTAGTGCACAACAAATTTGAATACTTTAATCTTGAAGCTCTCCTGAAAATTTCAAGTTAATAAGTTATAAACCAGGGTCCAAGGAGCTATCTGCATATTATTGCTTTACTATAAACTAATGACTTAAAACCTATTAATACCTAAACAATGGTTAATATGCAATTGGAAAATTGAAATAACCTGCCAAGACTACAGAATTACAGAACACTAATGGTACTTCTCTGTTTACATGCAAACAATGTGTCCAATTCACTGCATTTCAGCACAGCCAACTTACAACCTTACTGAAGCAAAATTTCCTGCAAGAGACTAAAATCAAAGGCAGTTAAATGAAAATTGCAGTGTGCTGTTTAAGTAAAAGGTATAAGTGTAATAGAAAATAGAAAATGCAAAAAGTAAAAATCAAAATTGGCAATTTTTGCCAAATTTCATTGATATATCACTTTAAGAACATAGTCTGCGGGCATGTCAACAGCACTTCTACTGATAGAGCTGCTACTTGTTTAGTAACTACATGGTCTTCAGTATCCTCCAGTATAGTTTGTTCCATAGGAGTAGTTACAGAAGGATGCTCTGTACGTATATGCAAGTTAGAAGTTGAGCACTGAAACAATAAATTTTATTTATATCAACTTTATATGGCAAATGTTTGTCATTTAGCATTGCTCGAACAGCATTTCTTTGCTGGTTATAATATTGAAACAGCATTTTTGATACTCCTAATGTTCTCTTCTCTCTTGAGCACGTTTTGTTTACGCTTTCTGGGTTACTAGAATGCTTATGATATTGTTGATTATTACCTTGTCAACAGTGACATTGCAGTTTGTAATACTGCGCTGCAGCATGCATAGAACCGGGGAATACATATATGGCTCTAAATAAGAAGTCTATAAAAGATTTAACAGTGTTTGAGAAACTTGAGTATCAAAATCCATATCAAACATGGCTTTTCACTTCAACATTTAATTTTTATAAAGTAGTTAATCATGTTGGGGAAACTGGTCACTCACATCTGAAGATTCTGGGCAGCTATCTGGTATACCTGGTTGGTTGTTGAATGAAATAGCTGATATTCAAGCTGTTCTCGGGCTTCGAGCCAGGTGAAATAGCTGATGGTTGTGCACAAATTTTATCCAGTTCTTATTATCTAGACAAGATAAAATAACTTAAGAGGTAGAACTGGAACTTAAAAATTCAATGCCACAACTGGGATTTGAACCACAGACCTTCCGCTTGCCGGGCGGACGCTCTACCTCTTAAACTTTGCCCACACACGGCTTGTGTGTTTAAAAACACCAACAGTAAGTTTGTTGGCATAAATAAATAATAAAATAACTTGTCTATGCTGCACTGGATGTCCTTGACTTATATAAATAGCTGCACCATGTGTGCCCTTAAACTGTCCCTTGCAATGTGCACATGAACAGAATTAGAGGTTATATTCAGTCTTTTCCTTTGCAATTAACCAAACTTGTGCTGTGTAGAGTTGGCTTATATGGAACAGCATTACCATTGCTCTTTAAAATTACTTCCTTAATTAAGACAGAAGCTATGTATGCTAAGATTGATACTAATGTAAGAGCAGTGTTGTCTCAAAAGTAGCGTATATCATAAAATTAAGATGCACCAACTTGTTATTATCAGTGCCAAACAAGAAAGGTTTTGACATTGGCGGTGAAAGAGAGGTGACGTTGCCACTTATCACGCCATGTGGAGAGCGCTTTAGCATTATGTGTAAGAGGTCGGTGGGATTGCGTTTGGAATGTAGAGCAGGTATAATTTATATTCGTATTCAAAAACAATACTAAAATAGTTCATCTACATGCAAAGGATGGAATATGGAAGTATTATATTACTCTAAAGATTAATGTTAACAAAAGAAACATGCCTCTAAAATATTGTAATGAGAAGTGCTGCTGATATCCGAATCGCTTGCATTATTGCTGTTGCTGGAATTGCCCACAAAAATGACAAACTGTTCCATCCTTGCTTCTAAGACTTCATTTTCCCATGTTGCAGTTATTATACCCTTTGTATCAGTAGCCACTTGTTCACAGTTTTCAGCTTTTTGTTGATGTAGCTTTATTACAGACAACACAGTGAAATCTTTGTTTTGCACAACGTAACTCTTTACTTCGGCCCAAATTAATTAAATTGGAGTACACTAGGAAAGGGCGAAACCAAACAATTTTGGGACCATGTTCTTCAGCAATACCATCAACTACATAATCCTTTAATTGGGATATGTGCCTTACCAAACAAAATTTCATTTGCTTCCTGAGTACATAAAGTTTTTTGTTAGGCTACCATGTCTTTGTCAATATTTTTGGACACAATTATTCATTAAAAAATAAGACCATTGTAAATGCTTATAACATACGCACAGATACATAGATTCAGACACACGTAAATACAAGGCAAATGACCACAATACATAGAATGATGCAAACGAACTTTCAGCACACAGGCATTCTCTGATACAAACATTACAAGCTGGAGCTGGAGGGAGACATTGTATATATTGCAGGGAAAACAAGATAAAACACACAGTTTATGTTACTGCTAGATTGCAGGTGAGACACATTTTAATCACGTGTTAAATATCTACAACACTGGCTTAGCATTTAGCGTTGCTATGGAAACATCTTTGCTCTAATTGGTTACTCTTTTCGTTGCCATGACAATCGCCATGACGCATCCATCCCCTCCTGTTCATTTAGATCCTTCCACCACGTGGGTAGCAACTGCCAATCCCCACTTATTTGGCGCCAAGTACATATCTGTTGTTAGCTTACAAATTTCACTTCAAAATGGAGATTTTCAAAATTAACTATTAGTCCATTGAGTAGATCTGAAAACTGAAATTTAAAAGTGCTGTTCAACAGTAAACATCTGATACCAAACATTTCTATCTTTTTGTGGCTATGACATTGTCGCACCAAAAGCTGCTGGCTCTACCAGCTAATGTCTTTGTTTTTTGTTTCTGTGGCCGAAAGCTGCTAGCTAAGTTTGTGTCTTTAAAGGAAAATACACAAGTTCCTTTAAAGATAGCGTTTGCCATATGTTCATTATAATTACATAAAACTCATTGTATATCAATGAAATTTAATACATATATCAGCAAATTACATATAAATAAGGTTCTATTAACGTGTTTCTAAATTAGATTTTGCCATGACCTACAAAAATTTAGGTATAAATATGAATTACTTTGAACTGGGTTAGTATAAAGCAGGTTCAACTGTAACCATAATTTCAGGAAAAACTAATAAATAACATCAGCTTATGTTTCATGTTCACGTATTCTGACATGGTAAACTAAACTTTAACTAAACAATTTAGGTAAATAATGGTATTATAGCTAAATGAATCACTGAAGTTTTAAAAATAATGTGGGTGTTATAATTTGCCATCCCCAAATTTTGCCACTTCTAATAAAACATCGAGTTCTCTTAAATATGTATATCTGCCTTGGAATGCAGTACGGAGTAACTGCTTGCTATGGGCAATGACTTGCTGACAGTTGTATTACAAATGGGACCCGTCATAACATGGCAACTATACTTTCTTTTTTATTCTTTTAACTTTTTAACTCCCTGGAACCATTGGCACAATTTGGTTTGCATTTTTGTTCATCATAAAAGTGTTAAATTAATGATTGATGATGTCAAATATTTTCATCTCAATGCAAATTCAAATCCTATTCTAGTTAATCATGTGGACTGTTTGTCAAAAATTGTCTGCAATCCCCATTTTAAACCGAGGAGAGAGTGGTAGATGTTTAAGAACTATTTGATCTATTATTTAAAAATCAGCGAATATGTTGTACTAAAGTAATCAGTGACAGTCATCTATACACAGAGTTGACTTTGTATGCAATGTTAACACTGCAATGCATAATATGCAATCAGCTGACACATTTCTTGACCTTGTATTGCAGTGTTGCCACTAGATGACTAGTTATTTAATTTCTCTGTGATTCTTTGAAATTCCATTCTGAGGCTTACTTTCTCTACTACATATTAAAGTAAGAAGTAGTATTGTATTCCACCTAAAAATTTGATGTTGATATTTCACTGGAAATATATGTTTTGAGGCTCCTTGAATCCAAAGAAAAGCATTTCTAGAAAAAGGTGTGGGTGTGTGCGAGTGTGTGTGTGTGTGTGTGTGTGTGTGTGTGTGTGTGTGTGTGAACGTGCGTGTGTGTATGTGTGTGTGCGTCTGTCGGTCAGTCTGTGGACAGCATAACCCAAAAATGAAAAATCAGTTAAAAACCAAAGTTGGTATTTAAGTTTAATATCTTTTAAGGATGCGACATGAAGATTTTGAAGAAAATTCCTCCACCCTAAATTACCCTTTACATGGAAAATGTTTTGAAAACTTGGATTTTCTTGAAAATGACTAACAGTTTTGATTAAAATGCCATATGTTTGAGATATTTTTATGACAAATGAAATGTGTATTTTGATTTCTCTGCCTATAGCCTATGGAGTTCTGTTTACTCTGGATGACATTTGCATAACTGGTAAAGCATAAGGGATACACCAAATCTTACTGTACAGAAAATGTAGTTCTTGCTGAAGCACACAATTTATATCCAAATAAATTTTGTTGCAGAGTGAACCATTTCGGAGATATTCCTTGTGAGTTGTGGAGTACTTGAACTTTCGTCAAATGGAACTTCATTATTCATTTTTTCATATCGTAGCATGCAGAGAGAACGGAATCTCAAAGCTTTAAAACATTTGACCATCGCTCAAAGTCATTTGAGTGCAACACATCATATTTTTTTCTTGAGCTATATGAATGTATTTGAGATACATTTGAAAATGCTTTTAAGAATTTTTAAGTGGAATGTTAGCATTGAATATTTGTAACCTTAATGGGTGTGAAAATAGTACATATTAACAATTTTTTTTTGTTTCATATGTATTTTAATGCCCAGAGTGAACCAAAGATCATATTTCTCTGACAAATAATACCAGAAATATTCTTACTTATGTAGAACAAGACTTGCGCAATATCAGAGGATGTAATGCTTTATATTTACCAATATAATGAAAGCAGAGACTAAGAATAAAATCTTATGTATCATTTAAATTATTTGCTCTCAAAACGTGTGAAGTTAACATCAGTGAAATTGGAGACATGAAGGTCAAATTTTCCTGAAGTTTCTTGATTTGCTATGAAATGATTCATATATGTATGTAGATTAAAGAAATACTATCTGTCAGCATGTCCATCCACCCACCCACCCACCCACCCACCCACCCACCCCGGGGCCCAAATGACCTAGTTGTCAACGGGCCCTTAAACACCACTCGCTCTACCAACCCACTAATTAATAGATAATATTTTCATTGTAAATGCTGGCAAAAAAACATATATTAAGTAAACAGATAAGAAGAACTATGTGTTAAGAGTTTTGAGCTTAGGTAGTTGCACAAAACTCATGTTCAAATCGTGCCCAGTTTAACCTTATTTTATTTGTCAAAATGCATCCCAGATGTGTCACTTTCTTTTGTGTGTATGTGAGACTGACTGTTGAAAGACTATATAGAGCAGAGTAATTGCATAAAATGATAGGATCACTTCTCAATTTACTGTATTTAAAAATAGGAAACACAATCATCAGTTCAGAAAACTAAACGAAAGAACAGCAAATCTAAAAACAAAGTGTGTTGACAACTAACTCAAGAATATTTATGCATTACACATTAGTCTAAGAGAATTAAACACCCATAGCACTGATATGGAGATAGGAAATGCTACCAGCAGAGATGTACTTGAAATAGTATATGCAAATATTAGAGATACTAAAACTTCAGGTTATGCTCTTATTTTCCAGACACCACACTCTTTTATGTAAATGCTGCTTTTAACTCTCAAAAGTTCACGTGTTGCTATATTTTTTTTCAGGTGACAATCTAGAATCCACACCATTGGAGCGATCTTACAAATGCCAGGTTCTAGGTCATTATCCTGAAGGAGTTCCATGGAATCCCTTTGACAAAAATGCAGTTGGTATGGTAAGTTTCAAATTAATTACATTCAGAATATGCACACGAAACTATCCCTAACTAAGAATTCACCTCATTTTGCTCTTTTGACTTCTTGTGCGTAAAATTGGTGCGTAAAATTAATTTTTATTCTTTCTAATGAAGATCAAGAATTCAGTAGCATTGCACATGCAATACTTGTATGCTGAATGAGTTCTCATACTTCAAGAGATGTGCTGTTTGAAAGTAATAGAAATATACATTTGCAAAAGTTGATCAACTGATTGGACGATTTTCATTCTGCTACTATTTGGTATCGTACATAATTCTTGTTGCTTCAGTGAATGGAAACTTGTTTCAGTTTTGTCATTGCTAAGTAAGCAGGTTTAACGCAAATGCATGTTACATAATGGACACACATTGAAGTTCAGAAAAGTTGCAGTTGCAACAAGATAGAAGAGATCAGAAATATCATAATGATACAGCTAGCCTAAAAAATCTATTTTTAGTTCTTAAATGTTATGTGTTTCTATTATAACTGTAGTTGTCATAATTTTTTTTGGTAGAGCAATGGTAACCAATAGCCTAATTATTTCTCATAACTTAGGGGGGCAGTTGCCTTTCTCTGCCCCTGTAAATCATGTCCCTGGAAGAGAAGAAGAAAGCATGTGCGACACTAACAATGCTTGGAGTGCAAAGCTGGAAGAGGGTTGAAGAGTATAGCTTAGAAAACAGAAAAGGGAATGAGAATCCTTGATAAAACTTCTCTAAAGGAGATCTTTGATTGTTGGAAATAGATTTCTGCTACAGCGTAAGAGAAGATACACTCATTAATTGTACTATAATTGTACTAATTGTATTAGACAGATTTGATACTAGTACAAAAAGGACTGTTATTGGTTGAAAAGTGGCAAGGAATTACCATGAGCATATAGTAACTTAATTCATATTCTGCTAATTGGCGAAGTTGATATTTGTGTGAAGAAGTGGAATTGAACAAGATAAAAAATTTGAAATGCGAAAATGAAGAGGAAACAAAAAATTTGAAGCACATATTCAAGAGAAGACGTAAATTACAAGCTGTTCTTGAAAAGATCATTGAACACAGGAATTAGCTGACATGTTCTATGCAGGCAATGGCAGATGAAACAGGATACTGAAAAATTAAGAGTAATAAGATACTATAGGACAGATGTTGGAAAAGATAGCAGAAAGGGAAATGAAAAACCATACAGACAGAAAAGGATAGATCAAATTATTGGAGACAAAATAAGAAAGCTAAGAAGATGAATGAAGTATAAATGTAAAGAAATAGAGACTCTAGAGAAGAAAATATTTGGTTTGGCAATCATATAAAAGCTGTTTATTTCTTATAAATAATGATAAATGTTTATCATAAATAATAGATTGTTAAAGTTATAGAGCCAGATATAGAAGACCTGACAATAGTCGATATTAAAAAGCAAGTTGAATGCACAACTTGCACACATCTTCTTGAGCCCTACTATGAAGAAGGCCTGTGCTTTACCAAAATAACAACTTGGCATCATTGTCCATACTTCAGTGTTACCACTTGTGCATTTTGCTATATGGTGTTACCTCTGTTGCTGTTCTCTTGCATCATACCTGATGACTTTTGTGTTTAACTAACTCAAACATTGATTTTAAGTACTGAATGCCTGAAGCAGATTCAGCGTCAACACGGCAAGTTTTCCTGTACATATTAAAAGAAGGAGCCCTGTTCTTTAGCCATTTGCTAACTTGGAAAAAAAAAACAGTTGCAGAGACTACAATTCGTGGCCTTTTTTGATATATTTTGATAAAAAGAGTTCTGAGCATTTAAGGTAGGGTCTGTTTAGTCAACAAGTGTGCAGAGCGGTTCTTTTGAAGAACCTTTATAATTGTTTTACAACACAGACCCTGCTTCTACAGACCTTTCTGTAGAGTTGCAACCTCTTAACATGAACTGTTGCAACTAAGGAAATATAAACAATTGGAATTCTTTAGCAATGAGACTGCAGGTGGAGTCAACCTGCTTCTGTCACATCCTTAAAATTAGGGTTGCTATTGGTCTTCAAGGACAGGTGTAAAGGTTCCCCTTTTCTGAATTGTGGAGATGGATTTATGACATTGATTAGTTGTGGTTAGGGTACATTTCGTTTGTGAAACAACTGCTCTCACATTCAGTAAACAGACTCTAGTAGGGACATACAATAAAAATTTATCAGAGGATACCATCAGAGATTGTTTATTAGAGTAAGAGTGCTCTGTATGCTTTTAAATTAACCAATTAATCTGCAGGAATATGGCAATAACATTTACCTTTTGCAGTTATGCCTTCCTCATGGACTCCAGTTTCGCACCCAGAAACATTCATTGGAACCAAAGTTTCACAGCTTTGTTATCACTAGAGAAGATGGCAAGCGCAGTTATGGCTTCAGCTATGTCTTCTATGAAGAAGTACGAAACCGCAAAATTTGCTCAGCCATGCAAACTCTTCAAGTGAGTGAAGTATATAAAATAATCATATGTTTAAAAATTACTGCCATGTAAAATAGTGTACTATTAGTCATATTTTTAGTGTGGATCTAAAATGAAAAAAAAAAAAATCAAAATAATTGTTAAGTTTACTTGTTATCTATAACATTTTAGGATAGCTGCTGGAAACATCTAAAATGTAATTTCTTTTAATTTGTGCCCACTCGTCTGCTGAGCTATGTGTAGTAGATAAATAGATTTGCAACAGCAAGAATCAAGTATTTTTCTATATGTGATTAAAGCTTGGAATGAAAGTATGATTTCAACAGCCACGTTAAAGCTTTCATGCACAAATTCTTGATAGGTTCTGGAAAGTGTTAGCAAATAAAGCTGTATCAGTATCTATCAGTGCTTGGATGATCTTTCCAGTAAGACTGTCCGCTGGCAGGAGTTCAATGTTTTATCTCATTATATAGATGAATGTGCTTTCCCAAGTTCAAAGTTTGTTGCTACCCAAGGTGTCATTTACCTATGGAGTTGGACCAAATTCACGCTCCAGATTCATTTCAGGATATCTTTTAGATCCATGACCCTCAGTTATTTGCAAGTTAAAAGTTTGTTACCAAAGAAATGAATTTGCTTTCACTGTTCATATGTAATAAAAATATTGCCATGTTACGTTATAAAATTGTATTTTATTGATTAGAAATTTTAAAAATGTATGCTCATTATGCAGAAACATTGAAAAAAATACTTTGTTTTTCCCTATGAAATGTGTAAAATGTTACGCACATTTGCAGGTTTGTGGCTGATAAAACATTTGTTTTGTAAGTTTGTTACACTTACCACTCTTGGTATATTAATTTTCAAAAGTTATTTTCAAATGTCCTTATTCTTAATGTTTTAAAATTATCTGCTCTTTATTTTAGTCACATGTTAATAAAATTAACCATTATTCCTTTATCATTTCAAGATGTTGGTTAGGAATACTCAGCTTTATTTACTTTTTATCAATAGTGTTAAATAAAACTGAAATGCTAAAGATGTGATTATATATTCATTCTTAAGTATAAAATATACATACTTTCATCCAAAGTTCATAATCTTTTGAACATAAGAGAATAACAGAATTTAAAAGTGGTATTTGATGGTGGCGGTGGTGGTGGCAGTGGTGGTGACAGCGGCGGCAGCGGTGATGATGATGATATTAGTTTCCCAACTAATAACATTAATTGCTGTCAATGAACCTTTTTAGTTAAATGCAAAACTACTTCACACAATTATTAAAAGCAATTAATATTCAGCTTCACAGTGTACTACTTCCAGTAGTACAAGCAATAAAATATTCTCAAGCACTTACAGTAGATCCTAAAGCTTTCTACTGTTTACTTTTCCCTTACCAAATGACTATGTATGGTTTTATCCCAAATTTATAGTTGTCTCTTAAAATCTTCTGTCACTTTCCAGGCAATGCATCTTACAGAACTTTCAAGTAGTCGGATAGGAGCTGGCGGACGTAGAAATCGTGTCAATGGTCTAGGTTATGATACTCATAATACAAGATCTCTTCCTCGTCACTTTAAACTTTCCACGCACCAGCAGGGGGCAGCACAAAGCTATTATGATAGTGGAAAAGACACACTTTATGTGAGCAAAAGTATAGCTTTGATATGTCAACTGCCGTATGTGTATGCTGCACGGAAGTTTTTATTTGGATTACACAGGTAAGGATATGACAATAATAATCTTTATTAGCTTTTAGACTTGTTAAAAATTTCAAGTCTTTCAAAAAATAGAGAACAGAAAAATTACAGTTTTATTTACAGTTCATCTCACAGTACTTCTCAATTAAGTATCTTTTTACATTAATCTGGAAATTGTGACACTCAATATTTTTAGTTCCTGTGGTAGCTTATTATATAGAATTTTGCCCATTATGAGGGCATCTTTTTCAGTAGCTTTTTTGTTTATGTGTTCTATATAGAAATTATTTTTTGCTCTTGTACTATAGTCATAACAGTCTTTCATTTGAACTATGTTTTTACATACTATAAGCATAACTATATGTATATATACAAAGAAACAACAGTTAGTATTCCAGCTTTCACAAAGATCTCTGTACATACTCCCTACTATTTACATTCAATATGCATCTCACACGTTTCTTCTGCAATAGGGGTATTCTGTTTACATTTGTTATTCCTGAGCCACTCCACATCTCAATTCCATACTGAAATTGAGGGTAATATACTATTTTTAAGTAACCTGTACTTAGTTATTTTCCCAAAGTTCTCAGTAAACATAAATAAGAACTATGGCAGTCACAAAGTTTAAAGGTGGCTAATAACGGGTGATCCAAAAGACTCCATACCGGCTGTGCTGTGTTCTATCTGTACACATCCTCGGTGCTTGTCGCTGACTGCCGCTGTCATAGAACAGTGCGGATGAAACCATACAACATTTTTAAAACTACTTTTAAAGTCTTTACTTACCGATGTTATTAACGGAAATGCTGAACCTGGCCACTGTCGTCGTCCATACATTTTTGTTACCTCTTTAGAAAATGATCCATCACTTGCCATAGTTCACATGGAGAAGTGCTGGCAATTTCCTGGCTGATATTTTGTTTTAATTCTTCCAGAGGTGTGTGGGTATGTCTTGTACACATTATGCTTCTCCAAAGATAGAAATAGCAAATCACCTGGAAATCTTTCTGCACATTGCACTTTCACTTGGCGAGTTGACTGAGTTAACACATACAAACCATAAATAAATACACGCTGTGCAGTAGGAAACAAATGCTGAGCCATAATACACTTTATGACTAAGTACAAGACAAAATAATAAAGCATGCTGTAATAATTCAACCACATATCACCGTCACCTCTATCCTGCACTTCCAGAGCAGAGAAAAGCCAGTCAACTGCGTGACCTTGTGTACATCATGTCATGTTTCTGTTTGTACAGTGGCAAAACCCACATAGCGGTTCTCATGTTTTTGGGTCTCTCTGTAGTTCACTATTACTATTCTTTTTCCTGTTGTACAAATAAATTTTGTGGGCGCAAATTATATCACCAGCTGTACAGCATGTTTAACTACACAATACAGCACGGTGTGGTAAGCCTATGATTGGATTTTGTGTTAAGCCAGCCACCATTAAATTTTGCAACAGCTGTAATTTTATTACACATGCATTCAATATAAGCTTTAAATGATACATTTTCATTAATGATTACTCCCAAGAATTTCATGCATTCTAACTTCTCAATATATGTACTTTATTTTGGACCTAACATTTTGCTGTTGGAGCATGATTACTCTGACTTTCAGGGGATTTAGTTTTAGGTTGTTTAATTTTAAGTAATTAGTTAAATCGTGTATTTCTGTGTTTATTAACTCCTCTAAACTGCTTACATCTTTGTTAGTAATCAAGGCCATCTCTAAGTAAAAGGCCTGGATATGCGATTCGTGATGTCACAATGCAAGGCCAACGTTCCAAGCAATTCATAAGGAATAAACACATGTTTTACAGCATTTCTGCGCTGTAAGAAGCATGCATTCATTTATATTTTCACATTTCGTATTAAAAGTTAATGTGTGTTAGTATGTTAGTGGAAAACATGCTTTGCATAGTTGTTAATGGCAGAGCATGCTTCTTATGTTCGCAATGCAAATATATCTCCAGTTTCTTTCTTCCTTTTTTTTTTTTTTTTTTCTGTAGATAACACCGAACTGTCTTGCTTAATAATGCAGTAGTTTTTCAAGAGGATGTTGGTTATTACTTTTATTATTTTCCTCGTCAAAATAGCACCCGGTAACTCGCAATCACTAGCATTACAGTCAGCACCGATATTATTCATGTCACATGTCTCAGCACCTAAATGTAGAATTAAGTTTCTCTGGTTTTCTGCTTTAAGAAATTCTTGCTCATATGTCTCAAAGTAACTGTCTGTAAGCTGCTGGGTGAGAAAAATAAATTGAGCACGTCCATAACAGGGTATCGGGCGTATATTTAATTTACTTTTGACTGACCAATTTTACCTACTCTTCTAGGAATTTAGGTTTTAGATATTCTGTGGAATCTTCATTCATGTCCTCCCAACATTCCTTTAAAATGTTGACAGGCTGAAGTAGTTTATGTTCTGTTTGTTCGCTTGCTATTGTGAACCAAAAGAGTATCAAATTTAGACCATTTATCCAATATCATTTGTTTACCGAGAATCCATTTAAACTTACTATTGGGTACTACAATTTTACCCTATAGAACCTAAATAATAAAATTGGAATTAATTTTTAATGCTGCTACAATTTTAGGAATTTCTTCAGTATCAATTTTCACAAAAATTACATCGTTTTCTTTTATGATGAAGGTGAATCCCTCTAATTTCATGTCACCAATTCTATTTTGAAAGCTCTGAAAATCAACAATTTTTTCATCTTCGAGCCATTTACGAAATGCTGTGGATTTTCAGTAAGTTTAGGAGTTGTTCTGGGTGTTACAAAACGCTTCCATCATTTCGCGTAGCAGTAAATTTCTTCACTATGTGCTGTTCAGAAAAATGTTTAATACATACCACAACTGGTTCATAAATATCCCTGTGAATAGCATGTACCCACTGGTCTCTCCTGTGTGGATCCTTTGGAAATGAAAACACTGTAACATACTTTTCTACACTTGTTTTATAGTTTGAGGTATAACCCGGCACACAACATTTCCTAGCCATTTTGTATTGAAAAGTACACCACTTTGTAATTTAATTTTTTGCTCACTTAATTGTTTACTGTCACGTTGTAAGGCACAATCAACTTCTTAGCGTTCCAACCACGTACTGATGTGTTGCATTTCCGTAATAAACAAATGGGTGATAAACATAAGCCTCCCGTGATGACATCATTAACGTAATCTCTTTCCGTATACAGGCCTGTTAGATAAAGATGGCCTTGGTTGAGTACATGTCCAGCAGCTGCTTTAATGCTTGTAATATTATGCTATTGATTACTGTGTTTAGCTTTGCCAATTTTATATTAAAGAATCATGTAAAAGCATATCAAGAACTTCTATCATTTTTATGTTTTCCACCACATACATAGTAAGAAAGAAAATGTATTCCACCCAAAACATTTGATACCAAGATTTCACTGGAAATACACATTTTGAGGTTCCCTAAATAAAAAAATAAAAGCATTTTTAGAAACAGGTGTATACGTGCATGCATGCACAATTGTAACCACAACAGATTCCTCCTCTTCAAATGCCAGTTGAGAAACTTGAGAGTGAAGACAATAGCCTTCAAAACACGTCCAAATAAAAAGTAAGTTCAGTGAAACTAATAGTGTCTATAGGTCGACTCAAATACTTCTACAAAATCATTTGAAAAGTTTCACTGTGTACATCACTTCGTATATGTTAAGTGGAGTATTTTAGTTTGCACATTTTTCGTTATCCAGAACAATGCAAGATGTGCTAATATCCCCATGTGACAGAATGTTATTTCAGATTTGTACATAAAGATCGTACACCTATCATACGCAACAATAAAATATTAACAAATGATGCAGCCATAGCCGAAACATTCAATAAATATTATGCTAATTCACATAAAGTAACAAGAAATAATAAAAAGGAACATAAAGAATTTAAGAAAGATTTGAAACAAGAAAGAGAATGTGATCCTAACACTCAGTGCAACATCTTTTTTCAAAATTTTAATATGCAAGAACTAAACATTGCAATAAATAATCTAAAACACAAAAAGTCTCCTGGACATGATCACATACATCCAGAGTTCATAAAAAACCTTGGAAAAACAGCAAAACAACAACTACTAAAACTCTACAATCTATCCTGGAAAACCACTGTACCTGCTGAATGGCGAAAGGCAATAATTGTCCCACTCTTGAAGAAAGACAAAACAGCGTCAGAAATAAAAAATTATAGACCAATAGCTCTTACTAGCATAATAGCAAAAGTGATGGAAAGAATGGTGTCAAACAGGTTAAATTGGTTTCTAGAATCAAAAAATTTAATTTTCCCATGTCAAGCTGGATTTAGAGAGTTCCACTCTACAAATGAACAAGTCTTACTTCTCAGTCAAGAAATCAAAGACTCCTTCAATAGAAAAGAAGATAATTTATCAGTTTTTATTGATTTCCAAAGTGCATATGATTCTATATGCAGAACAAAACTACTAAAGAAAGTAAAAAAAATAGGGATACAAGGTCCAATGTTTTCATGGCTATGTCATTTCCTAACACAACGCTTTATTGCAACCAGATTATGGAAGAAATATATCTAAATACAAACAAGTACACCATGGCTTACCACAAGGCGCAGTGCTCAGCACAACACTTTTTAATATATTTATTAACAATCTGCCACAACAAATACAAGAATCAGGTGTGAAGTGTGCACTATTTGCTGATGACTTAGTAATGTGGACTTCAAAACCAAAAAGCAAAAGTACAGAACTAGAAAAAACCATGCAACAATCCTTAACCAAATTACAAAGGTGGACCAAAGAAAATTTAATGACTGTTAATACAACAAAATCAAACTACCAAATCTTTTCACTAAGAAAAAAGCCACTAAAAATAAAACTAAATTTTGAGGGTCAACAATTACCAGAAACAAAGGAAGCAAAGTATTTAGGAGTTACATTTGATACTAAACTTACATGGACCAAACAAATAGAAAATGTAATACAAAGAGCAGAGAGGCGCCTTTTACTGTTAAAACGTCTAACAGGAATGAAGTGGGGATGTTCCAGAGCAACTCTTAACACAACATACAATGTATATATAAAGCCATTATTTACTTACTGCAGCGAAGTTCTTGTAACAGCAAACACAAAAAAGATTCAAATCTTTCAAAACCAAAGTCTGAGATTAATTACAGGTGCTATCAAAACCACACCAATAGCAGCTATGGAAATACTAACCAACCAATACCCCATTGAATATGAAATAGAAAAAGCGGCTCTTATTCAACACGAAAAGTTGATCAGACTCCCATTCAATACATGGCACAAGAGAAATTTTACACATACACTAAAGACAGGAGAGCTTTCTTTCCAAAATTCAAGACATCAAGAAGAATGTATACCTTCCTAATTCAAAGGAAAACTTCATATCTAAAGTCAGTCAGACATAAACATTAGACATCACATATTATTTACACCTGACAGAAGAAGTTAAGAAAAGTGATACTCCAACTAGTGTTCTAAAATTATTGGCATTAGAGACAATCCATACTAGATTTCCAGAACACTAATGGCTCCATATTTATACTGATGGATCATTAATATCAAACCAAGATGGAGCAGGTGCTGGAGTCACATGTCACCTCTTTTCCTATTACAAATCTCTAAGTTATGGAACTACGAACTTTGATGGAGAAATTGAAGCAATTCAAATGGCCCTACAAAATCTTTTGTACAGAATTTCACATTTTCAGCAAGCAGTTATTCTCTCAGATTCCAGGGCACCAATTATATCAATTAGTTCCAAGTTGTCACCAAAAAACCAAACAATTATAGAATGTTGGAAAATCCTTACCCATCTAACAGCACTTCAAAAACACCTAGTCTTCCAATGGATACCAGCTCACTGTGGACTGAGTGGTAATGAGAAAGCTGATTTTCTTGCAAAAAAGGGTACCAGCAATGTGCAGAAATCTATAGTTAATCTACCATTTTATGCAGCTAAAAGATTAGTCAACTCTGAATTCAAAAAACTTATTGAAAAATATTACTATGAAAAATCAAAAAATAAAAGATGGGAACTACCAAACATTCAAACAGTAATTCCTGAGTATCCTCGAAAAATGGCAGTTGCAACCTTCAGGTTGATTACAGGACATGATTGTCTGGCAAAACATTTAAACAGAATTGGGATATATTCTTCACCACTCTGTCCTCTATGTGATCTGCAAGAGGAAATGGATCGAGACCACCTTCAAATATGCCCGGCCACTTCTAATGCCCCATCCATCAGTGAAAAATATTGGAGAGCAAAAGGATTAATGACTTCATTGTCAGAAATCCAGCATTAGCTAACAACAACATAAAGATCGTAATGAGGATGAAATACATACACTGCATCAGATTTTAGTTTAATAACCAAGGGTAATTAAAAGTAAGTGGTGTTTCAGTAACTAAATCTGCTTTTGTAAAACAGTATTTTATTGTCTTTCTCTGTATGAATGACATTTTTTACTATTATTCATTTTTTCCCTTTTCTTTTTAGGCTAGTTTCAGCACCTTGCCCTGGACAGCTCAGCATTGAAAGCTACGTACATAACTTACTGTATGAAGTTCCAACACCACAACCAGGACGTAGTGTTCGATTCTCCTGTCCATTAGCAGATAGTGTAGTGATTCAGCGACCTGGTTCAATTGAAGAACTGCCTTTATTTGACTTCTCATTAAGAGAACTTTTTACTCTTCTAGGTGTTGAATGCTTTATACAGTTGTTTACATGTGTTCTACTTGAGCATCAAGTGCTGCTTTGTTCATCAGGTAAGAATTGACTGTAGAATTAATGTTTTTAATAAGGGACTTCTGATAAGGGCACAAGCAAAAAAGATATTAAGTCAAAAAAAATGAAAATGAGGTTTTGTTGCTATCAATTAGGTTTATAAGCTTAATATAAAACCAAATAAGACTCTTAAATAGTATGAGGGCGAGCCAATAAAACCTGAAAGTTATTTGTTTTTACTATGCGCAACAAAGACACATTGCGGAAACAATTTTGCATGATGCCAATGGATCAGTCATGATTGGTGGACAAAGCACACACTCGTTTGCATATACATCTGTACACAAGGAATGAGCAAAGTAGGTTAGTTTGCCTGCCTGCAGAGGAAATTGAGGTGTTATGCAAAGAACGATATGGTGCGTTGAAGTGTTGAAATACCACAATTTTACAATTTGATTAGCAGAAATCTGGCATGGAAGCTTACAGAGTGTGCAGGAGGCAAATGGTGATGAAGTTTAGCCACAGACTACAGCACTTCAATGGTTCAAGGAATTTAGGAAGTGCTGTATTTCAATGACAAAACAAGGTAGGCTGGGTGCTCCAGCAACAGCAATAAACAAAATCATAATTAACACAGCTGGCTTCATTGTTTGTGAAGACTGATGAATAACAATTGACAGAGTTGGAGACATTTACTGATTTCCCATGGCAGCGTTTTTACACTTCAACATTATCACTTGAATATGAGACATCCTTGTGCGAGGCAGGTGCCAAGGTTGTTGACTCCTGAAGAGAAGTTGATGCTGTTGGAAGTGTGTATGGAACTGCAATGTCTGGTTGAGACACATGAGGATGCATATCTGAAATCCATCATTACAGGTGATGAAAGTTGCCTTCACCATTACAACCCGGAAGGTAAACAGGTCTCCTCAGCATGGAAATCACCTGCATCTCTGACACCAAAGAAAGCCAAGGTTGTTTGGTCAGAGGAAAAGTGATTGTCAATTCGTTCTTTGACTGCAGTGGAATGGTGTACCAACATCAAAGCCCTTCTCATACTATGGTTAATGGCAAGTATTAAAAGTCTGTTATGGATGTCCTTGCTAAACACATCCAATGAAAACAGTCAGAAATGCAGCCTTCTGGTTGGCATCTGCACCATGGCAAAGCCTGCCCTCATGTGTGCAACATTATTACCCAGTATTTGGCCTGCAGAGAGATTGAATGTGTTCATCTTCCATTCTCTTCAGACTCTTGGTCCCCTGTAACTTTTATCTCTTTCCGTGTGTGAAAAAGGAACAAAGGGGGAGGCGTTTGCTACTTGGAAGGCCATCATGAAGAGGCGGTTATAAAGATGATGTCAAAAGATGCCTCCCAGCATGTGTTCCAGGACTGGCAGAAACGTTGGGGAAAGTGCATTCAACTCAACCGAGAATATTTTGAAAAAGACCATACCAATCTGGACCAAGACTAGTGTATTTTATGTGCAAAAAAAAAAAAAACATTCTCAGTCTTTATTAACTTGCCCTCATAATAATAGTTATTTTAAAACATCTCTTTTTTTAAAAATCAGTATTGTCGGCTATGCTATAATTTTCAAATTTTAAACTTCTTAATTTAAGTATCCCCTACCCTCTGATATTAACCTCTTAATACCTGGTGTAGCATATGTGACACAAAGGTGCTTGTTAACATTTTAAATGTTCTTATTGGCTTGCTTTCTGTTTTTTTAAATTTCATATTGGTGCTGTTTTTATATCTCGAAGGTGATGGTGATGAGCTTTTGACTCTTTCGTTATCTCGGGCCGTGGTACTAGATGGAATGAACAAACACTCATTACCTCACTATAAGATATTACTTTATTAACACTTTTTCTCGGCTCTACACTTAAATAACCTTTCGTCGCACCAATTTATATTATATTGATAGTCTTTCCAGTTTTTTAACAACTTTAGAACAAAAGCTTCATGAAAGTGTAATCAATTTTCTACTCACATCCAAGAGCACTATAAAAACACGTCTTCCCGTATCAAGCATACGGACGCTATTAGCCAAACAATTGGCGCCTCTTCACATGATGCTACCTTCTTTTTGTGTACATCCGCGTATGCGTTCATCAAATAGTTCCCGTATTGTTAGGGAAGCGATCTTTAGCTATTCTCCCTTCGCTTTCAATATTGTACGCATATAATTCTTTTATTTATACATATATATTAAATTTAAATATGGAAATATTTATGACGTCTTTAAACAAACTTAATTGTTTGTAACAATTAACAATAGCAACACGTTTTCGTCATTCAACCAACTCGTACCAACACCAAAAACAAATTTCTCTTAACAAATATTCACATAAATGATTTTCTTTTGGGGTCTTACAATATTCTGTCTCAATATTATACTAATCTAAGGTGTTTTAAATTATAGCTGTTTTATATTGTAAAAGTATTATATTATTTTTTTTAGACCGGCTCCATAGCATGCTTGCCTCTGGTGTGGAGAACCTGGGTTTGATCCCTGGTACCAGCATGGGGATTTTTCCCCCACTGGGAGGTCTGGCACGGGGTGCACTCAGTCTCATTAGGTCCCGGGGAGGCCAATTGGGAAGCTACCTGAATAAACTGGCTGGGAGGGATCGGGGCACTGAACATGTCCCACCCCCCCTAGTACTGCACCCCACTCATGACAACTGTAGTGGTCAGAGGTGGGGGATGCAGCGGCCGGGCGGTAAGCCTTGGCCCGCGAAAGGCGGTTGCACTAGGGGTTATTTATTATTATTATTATTAGTATTATTATTATTATTATTATTATTATTATTATTATTATTATTATTATTATTATTATTATCGTTGTTATTATATTTTTTTAAATAAGACTATTGTTTGAGAGGTAGAATTGGAACTGAAAAATTCAATGCCACTTACGATAGTAAGTCATCATTGGGGTAATTGTCTCTGATGTGAGTCTGCCTTTGTGGTTTACCGGGAGAAATATGAGTTGGTTGAAGAATTCAGTGTCATTCTGGGAGGTTGGCACAGTAGCTTAATGGTGGAGGGTCTGTGGTTCAAATCCCAACTGTGGCATTGAATTTTTCACTTCCAATTCTACCTCTAAAACATTGCCCGCATACAGCCTGTGTGTTTAAAAACATCAACAGTAAGTTTGTTGGCATAAATAAATAATAAGACTATTGTTTTTTTATCCCTAAGAAACAGCAGCATAATACCTTGCAGTTGTAATCTAATGAAACCCAAACAGCATCCAAACATACCATCATATTAGTTATTTTACTTGGGACCTCTCCATCCTCTACCACAGGCATATTTGACTGCAGTTACTGGAATTTAAACTTGTGATGTTTGACTTTGAATGGATGCCCAGTCCATTATGTCTTGCTTTAATGCTCACCACTGCTTAAATTGCTTTGTTTGTTGCCTGTAAATACCAAGAAGAGTAAGCATATGTGGGATTTGAACAACAGACCAGCTGTGACATTGAATTTTTAAATTCCAATTCTACCTTTCAAACATTGCCCACACATGGCTTGTGTGTTTAAAAACACCAACAGTAAGTTTGTTGGCATAAATAAATAATAATTACCATCTGAAGGTTATTTAATCCCGGGACATAAAGTACTTGCAATAGTAAGTCACCATTGGGGTAATTGTCTCTGATGTGAGACTGCCTTTGTGGTTTACCGGGAAAAATACAAACTGGTTTGAGAATTCAATGTCATTTTGGTATGTTGTCACAGTAGTTTAACGGTTAGAGCACCCGCCTAGCAAGCGGAGGGTCTGTGGTTTAAATCCCAGCTGTGACATTGAATTTTTAAGTTCCAATTCTACCTTTCAAACATTGCCCACACATGGCTTGTGTGTTTAAAAACACCAACAGTAAGTATGTTGGCATAAATAAATAATAATTACACAAGGTAGAGTTTGGAAGAAAATGGAAAATAAATATTGATTGGGCTTATAGATATGTATAGCATATATTATGAACCATTGTGTTCATAATAATTATAGTAATAGAAAAAAGAAGTGATTTAGTTTTTTTTTATTGAACAACTGTGTATTGAAATTTACTTTTTTCTGACCTGTGCTACATTTAGTATCCAAAATGTTGCTCTTCATTTGATCATATGCTAAAGCTCCACATTTTTTAAGATGCAGGACACAATTCTGGAAAAGAAAATCAATGATTAACCATGTGGAAGCTCGATGACTCAAGTCGATAAAATTCTCAGCTAAGACAATGTATCAATGAAATTTGGCAAAAATTGCCAAAAGTTTTGATTTTTAATTTTTGCATTTTTTATTATGCTTGTGCATTGTACTTTAATGGCACACTTTTGTGTTTACAATATCGCCTATTTTTTATGCTCCAGAAGGGCATTTAAATGTCCCAGTGTGTGTGGACATTCCTTACTAAACTTTGTTGCTACAGCTTTCAAATTCAGTTTTCGTTTTCACTGGTTTTGATTTTAGTCTCTTGCAGGGAAATTTGCTTCAGAGTGGTTGTGAGTTGGCTGTGCTGAAATGAATTTAATGTATTGAGCTGAAATTCTGTAAATCTGATATGTGTTTTGCTTGTAAACAGATAAGTGCAGTCTGCATTCTATAATCTTGCCAGGTTATTTTAGTGTTCCAATTATATACTAGGCACTGTTTAGGTATTTAATAGATTTTAAGTTATTTGTTAGTTTATAGTAAAACAGTAATAAGCAGATATTTTATGAGTTCGGTGTACAAATTAGTGAAAGTGCATAGTATAGAGGTTAGCTAAGAACAATACATTTTCTAAATTGTGTGAACAATGGAAGGGGAAAGAAAAGTTTTCATATTAAGAAATGACCAAGCAATCTTAAAATTCTCAGAAACTGCTGCTGAGGCCAAGAAGAAAGCAGCAGAGGGAATGTGCTGGGGAATTTTAAGTTGATTGAATTTAGGTATAGTACAAACATATACTGTTAAACTTTAAAATCCATTTTTCTCAATTTTTTTCTAGCATTTCTCACTATTCCAAATGCTTCTCAGAACTTAGTTTATAACTTATTAGCTTGAAATTTTCAGGAGAGCTTCAGAGATTAAGTTATTAAAATTTGTCATGCACTGATTAAAAAATATTAAATAATTGAGCTGAAAATAGGCAGCACCATGGCCGAGCGGTTAAGAATGTTCACCTACCACCTAGGTGGCCCAGTTTCAGTCCCAGGGATCTGCATGTGGTATTGGTGGTGGACAAAGTGGCAGGTTTTTTCGAGTTCATAAGAAACCTTGGAAAAACAGCAAAACAACAACTACTGAAACTCTACAATCTATCCTGGAAAACCACTGTACCTGCTGAATGGCGAAAAGCAATAATTGTCCCACTCTTGAAGAAAGACAAAACAGCATCAGAAATAAAAAATTATAGACCAATAGCTCTTACCAGCATAATAGCAAAAGTGATGGAAAGAATGGTGTCAAACAGGTTAAATTGGTTCCTAGAATCACAAAATTAAATATCCCCATGTCAAGCTGGATTCAGAGAGTTCCACTCTACAAATGAACAAGTCTTACTTCTCAGTCAAGAAATCAAAGACTCCTTCAATAGAAAAGAAGATAATTTATCAGTTTTTATTGATTTTCAAAGTGCATATGATTCTATATGCAGAACAAAACTACTAAAGAAAGTAAAAAAAATAGGGATACAAGGTCCAATGTTTTCATGGCTATGTCATTTCCTAACACAACGCTTTATTGCAACCAGATATGGAAGAAATATATCTAAATATAAACAAGTACACCGTGGCTTGCCACAAGGTGCAGTGCTCAGCACTACACTTTTTAATATATTTATTAATGATCTACCACAACAAATACAAGAATCAGGCGTGAAGTGTGCACTATTTGCTGATGACTTGGTAATGTGGACTTCAAAACCAAAAAGCAAAAGTACAGAACTGGAAAAAACCATGCAACAATCCTTAACCAACTTACAGAGGTGGACCAAAGAAAATTTAATGACTGTTAATACAACAAAATCAAACTACCAAATCTTTTCACTAAGAAAAAAACCACTAAAAATAAAACTAAATTTTGAGGGTCAACAATTACCAGAAACAAAGGGAGCAAAGTATTTAGGAGTTACATTTGATACCAAGCTTACATGGACCAAACAAATAGAAAATGTAATACAAAGAGCAGAGAGGCGCCTTTCACTGTTAAAACGTCTAACAGGAATGAAGTGGGGATGTTCCAGAGCAACGCTTAACACAACATACAATGTATATATAAAACCATTATTTACTTACTGCAGGGAAGTTCTTGTAACAGCAAACACAAAAAAAATTCAAATCTTTCAAAACCAAAGTCTGAGATTAATTACAGGTGCTATCAAAACCACACCAATAGCAGCTATGGAAATACTAACCAACCAATACCCCATTGAATATGAAATAGAAAAAGCGGCTCTTATTCAACACGAAAAGTTGATCAGACTCCCATTCAATACATGGCACAAGAGAAATTTTACACATACACTAAAGACTCAGGAGAGCTTTCTTTCCAAAATTCAAGACATCAAGAAGGATGTTCACCTTCCTAATTCAAAGGAAAACTTCATAACTAAAGTCAATCCAACACATACACTAGACATCACATATTATTTACACCTGACAGAAGAAGTTAAAAAAAGTGATACTCCAACTAGTGTTCTAAAATTATTGGCATTAGAGACAATCCATACTAGATTTCCAGAAAATGAGTGGCTCCATATTTATACTGATGGATCATTGATATCAAACCAAGATGGAGCAGGTGCTGGAGTCACATGTCACCTCTTTTCCTATTACAAATCTTTAAGTTATGGAACTACAAACTTTGATGGAGAAATTGAAGCAATTCGAATGGCCCTACAAAATCTTTTGTACAGAATTTCACATTTTCAGCAAGCAGTTATTCTCTCAGATTCCAGGGCAGCAATTATAGCAATTACTTCCAAGTTGTCACCAAAAAACCAAACAATTATAGAATGTTGGAAAATCCTTATCCATCTAACAGCAGTTCAAAAACACCTAGTCTTCCAATGGATACCAGCTCACTGTGGACTGAGTGGTAATGAGAAAGCTGATTTTCTTGCAAAAAAGGGTACCGGCAATGTGCAGAAATCTATAGTTAATCTACCATTTTATGCAGCTAAAAGATTAGTCAACTCTGAATTCAAAAACATTATTGCAAAATATTACTATGAAAAATCAAAAAATAAAAGATGGGAACTACCAAACATTCAAACAGTAATTCCTGAGTATCCTCGAAAAACAGCAGTTGCAACCTTCAGGTTGATTACAGGACATGATTGTCTGGCAAAACATTTAAACAGAATTGGGATATATTCTTCAGCACTCTGTCCTCTATGTGATCTGCAAGAGGAAATGGATCGAGACCACCTTCAAATATGCCCGGCCACTTCTAGTGCCCCATCCATCAGTGAAAAATATTGGAGAGCAAGAGGATTAATGACTTCATTGTCAGAAATCCAGCATTAGCTAACAACAACAACTCTATCCAATCCATAGGTTCTCGTGCTCCCCAACAGGTGTCTGATCATAGGCACTGGCTTGTAAGTCCTACATAATGGGAGGGAAATCAGGTAACGAAGAAGAGCTGAAATTAAGTATTTTTCAAATTGAAAATATCAATAAATTGTATATAAAACATACTTTTATGTCTTAAACTAATGAAATCTAAACAATGGCTGTATGACAATTTCTTTATATTTCTATACTGAGCTTAAATTAAAACTTTAGGAGAGATAAATAAACTGTAGGATCCAAGGATCATTTCATATTAACATATCAATATATTAATAATTTTAAAAAGTTTGGCATAGGATATTGAAATTTTGCATATACCATATATATTTTATGTTCGGAGTGTGTGGAAAAAAAAATTCAAAGCAAATCAGAAGAAAACTTGTTTTTCCATAGAGACATTCCCTTAATAACAAACCATTTCCTTGTCAACAACAAAGTATGAGATTCAGTGGTACATAGAGCTAATGTTTACTGTTTTTGTAGTAGAAACTAAATGGATTAGGACATAAAATTATCACCTAAATTTATGTTTTTTGCAGACTATCACCATTTGATGTTGGTGGCTGAGTCTGTTACTAGTCTACTGTTTCCTTTCTCATGGCAGCATGTTTATGTCCCCATTCTTCCAACATCTCTTCAACATTTCTTAGATGCACCTGTTCCTTTTGTAATGGGGCTCCATAGCGGTACTGAATCTCAGCTCAAAATCGCCAGTGAGGTGAGCATTACATGATTTTACATTTCTTATCTATAGATTGAAGTCAAATGTGTGTAGCAAGTAATGATTAAGGAAAAAAAGTACCATATGTTCTCATAAATTAAACTACTTATGAACTGGTTGGAGAATTCAATGCCATTCTGGCAGGTTCTCACAGTAGCTTAATAGTTAGAGCACCTACCTGGTAAGCGGAGGGTCTGTGGTTCAAATCACGGCTGTGGCATTGAATTTTTCAGTTACAATTCTATCTCTCATACTTTTGGTATGATGATAATGACCAGGGAATTCATGTTCTAAAACATATGTATGCATATGTAGAGCATTGGTTCAAAATAAGCCACTTTTTTGGTCCAGATTTCAGTGGCAAAAAGTCAGGTTGTAGCGTATATTTGCTAGTTTGACTTTTTAATAACTTTGCTGTTAAACTCTGTCCTACCATGTGAGCATACAGCTAGTGTCTGGAACTGAAAATAGTGGTGTTTTATTATGCAAATATGCAAACCAGTGTTAAGATTGTGTGTATTAAGTTATTATTAGTCAATTTTTGATACTACGTCATTTACCGTAGCATAACTGTGAGACACACTTTTCTATGGTTGGAAAAATACTTCAGTATTTATATTTATTTATTAGTCCTTTAAAATCAGATACTGTACATGGTACACTGATATAGGATACGTCAAAAGTAATTATATTACATAAACTTATTTACAATAAATACTTGTACAATTATACATAAGGGTATTTGTTAAATTTCAAATATTCTTCTACTGTGTAAAAACAGTGTTCCTTCAAAAAAACCTTCACACCGCATTTAAATTTATTAACATTTTCTATATCTTTAAGGTTATTAGGCAGTGAATTATATATTTTTATACAGGAATGTAAAACTCCATTTTTGCATAGTGTAGTTCTAGTGGAGGTTAAGTGAATATTTTGATTGTTTCTTGTAAAATGTGGATGAACATGTCCATTGTTTTGAAAACTGCATCTGTTTTTCTTTGCAAACAAAGCTGTTTCCAGTATGTAAGCACATGCCAACTAAGTACACCAAGCTTTCTAAATAGTGGTTTAAATGGACATAATTTCTTTTCATTACATATTAGGCGTATGGCTTGCTTTTGTTTAATAAATACTTCTTTTGCTTCAGGAGAATTTCCCCAAAATATTATTCCATATTTAATTATGGAATGTATATGTGCATAATATGCTGTTAAAACTATGTTAAGGCTAACATTTTCTCTTAAAATTCTTAGGGCATATATGTTCTTGCTTACGTTGTTTACTAGATATTTAATATGAGTTTTCCATTTTAGATTATCTTGTATCCACAGCCCTAAAAAGTTTGTTTCTGTTTTACATGAAATTATTTTATCATCTAATTTTACTTCAGGGATGTAATCTTTTGCGCTATCTGTAATATGAACATTAAGATGAACTGTTTTTTCAGTGTTTAGAACCAAGTTGTTATTTTTTACCCATTTCACCAATTCCTTACTAGTATGATTTAGAGATTTATCTAACTTTGTGTTTTCACTTTCTGATATTAGTAAGCTAGTATCATCTGCAAATAATATTGTATTGTTAGTTTGGATATTATCAGTTATGTCATTTATATATAAAAGAAACAGAAATGGACCTAGGATAGAGCCTTGTGGCACTCCATATTTTATATCAAGCACATTAGAACGAGCTGTTGAAACGGTATTAGTATTGGGATTTGTACATGATATCACTGTTACTTGTTTCCGTTTTGTAAGATAAGATTCAAACCAACCATAAGCTATTCCTCTAATACCAAAATTATGCAGTTTATTTAACAAAAGTTTATGGTCAACAGTATCAAATGCTTTACTTAAATCTAAGAATATACCAACAGCTTTTTCTTTATTATCTAGGGCATTAAGTACACCTGTTAAAAATGAGTATATTGCTGTCTCTGTTGATTTTTTATGTCTAAAGCCATGTTGAGCATTAGTAATGATGTTGTTTCTTTCAATAAATGAGAGAAGTCTTGTGTACATTATTTTTTCCAGTATCTTTGAAAATACAGATGGAATGGATATTGGACGGTAATTAGATACATCAGTTTTGTTTCCTTTTTTATACAGGGGTATAACTTTAGAAGTTTTTAATATTTCTCGGAAGGTTCCACTGATAATGGATATATTACACAGATGTACCAATGGTTCAATTATGTATTTAGCACATTTTTTTATAACTATATCTGGGACATCATCAAATCCTGAAGAATATGTGTTTTTCATTCGATTTATTATATTGCCTATTTCCTCAGGGGGTAGCTTCATAAAGATACATTGATTTTACATTATTGTTAAAATTTTTTATTGGGGTAGCGCTATGTCCTTTATTTTTCTGAACTAATTCTTTAATTACTTCTGTAAAGTAATTATTAAAGCTTGTGGCAACTTGATTTGCATCAGTAATCTTTGTATTATTTTGTTCAAGTTCTATACTGTCCTGTGATTGATGTACTTTATTAGTCACTTTATTTACAATTTTCCATATAGCTTTTGAATTATTTGTTAAGTTTTGTATATAGTTGTCATTATTATTCATTTTGGCTTTTCTTATTACTTTATTTAGTACACGTTTATAGTTCTTAAAGTAATTATTAAACTCTGCTGTTGTTTTATAGTTCTTACTTAGTTCATGCAATAACCTTTTGCGCTCGCATGACTTTCTTATGCCTGGAGTTAACCAACTTTTCTTTATTTTATGATTACATGTTTTTACTGATGTAAGTGGAAAAGCAATATTGAAATTAAACATAAAACTATTTATAAATAATCTAAATTTCTCATTAGTGTCAGCCGTGCTATACACATCCAACCAGTTTTCCTTACTTAGAAGATAATTCATGTGTATAACATTGTCATTGCTATAACTTCGCTTTTTTATTACATTGGATCTGGACTTTACGGGTTTGTACGCTTCAATTTGGATTGTTTGAGCTTCATGGTCACTAAACCCTGTGTTTATTATTTGTACTTTGTATTTACAATTTGCATTAATTATAATTTGGTCTACCGCAGTTTTTGAATGGTTAGTTTTTCGAGTAGGGGAGGTTATAACGTGCATTAAATCATAGTTTCTAAGTAGATTTATAAGATCACTTTTTTCATTGCTGTCCTTAAGAAAGTCAATGTTTAAATCCCCACATAGTACAAGTCTCTCATTAGTTTTTACGTGAATGTTCAATATTTTCTCCAGATTATTTTTAAAAAATTTTTTGTTAACATCTGGTGCACGATATAGAGCTATCACAGTAATGGCTAGATCTGTCAGCTTCACCACCGTCACTTCAAAATCGCCTTCTCGACATAGTGCTTGGCATGTGCTTACATTTACAAACTGAATACCTTTCTTTACATATACACAAACACCACCTCCATTTAAATTGTGTCTGTCTACCTTTTTAAAAGTTAATGTCCAAGAGAGAGCTTAATACCAGAAACTTTTACTGTGGTTTTCAGACTATATTTGTTTAACTGCTGTTGCCCTTTATTTGGTACCGTTGTATTTTTATCTTTGTTTCCAAATAGTAAAGCACATCAACCTTTCTTTTTGTGGCCAGGCTAACCTGTGTTATGTGGACATAGATAATCAGACCATTCAACTTCCTGAGGAGTTACCCAGTTTTCCCCAGAGAGGAGAATTTGTAGAAGAATTGGTGGAGCTGTTAACTAAGTACAAGGTCAATGTTGGACAACTTGACAGGTATGTTTAACCTTGGATTCAGTTGCTAATGCTGAAACTGCATTTGAGATAATTTTAATATTTTTATTGTAAAAGATAAAGTTAAAGAAATAGGTGCCATGTTCAACTACTCAGAGAGGGTGAGTGAGTATATTGCTAAATTTTGACACAGTAGTCAACAGGTTAAGTGTATATGTATGTGTTAAGTTGCATTTTTGAATCTGGTATATTAATCAAGTTCAGAATGCTTAGGTTATGTAATATAAATGAGGCTTTATGGATGAGAAACATAATCTTGAAACATTAGACTCTCTTTATATTTCCCATTAGAAAACTTCCAACTACTGCTTAGCTTGAAGTTTATACATTTTACATATCAGAATAATCACAATATGATGCTGTGGTGGATCCACTCTTAAGAAACAACACTTTTGTATTAGTCATTCAGGTAATGTTGGCGTATATAGGTTCAGGGACCGTGTAATGCAGGGCGCCAACACATGAGAAATGAAAGTAGCCAGCAGTAGTAGCACATGCACTGGAATTTTGCAGTTGGCAATGCGTATCACATCAGAATGATGATAACTTCCGGCTATATGTGTACATAGATGACCAATAAGACCGCCTCCGTAGCGCAAGTTGGTAGCTCGTTTGCCTCTAGTGTGGAGGACCCAGGTTCAATCTCTGGTACCAGCATGGGGGTTTTGTCCCCTTTGGGAGGTCTGCCACGGGGTGCACTCAGCCTTGTTAGGTCCCGGGGGAACCAATTGAGGAGCTACTTGAGGGAGAAGTAGCGGTCCCAGGTCGAGAAGGCCATATAACTGGCTGGGAGGGCTCGGGGCACTGGCCACGTCCCACCCTCCAGTACTGCACCCCGCCTATGATGCCTGTAGTGGGCTGAGGTGGGTGATGCAGCAGCTGGGTGGCAAGCCTTGGCCCTTCTTGGGCTGTTGTGCTAGGGGTTTTAGATGACCAATAAGGTGGGAAATTCTATTCTCATTCAAAATGGCAAATTTGGGCAACTTGCACATGTGCCATTTCACAATAGGATGAATCATATAACCTGAAATAACTATGAAATTATAAGCTCATGCAGTTGTGTATTAGGTAGGTTATCTTAAATGGAAATATACTTTTATGAAAGAAATACAATGTTGCATTCCAGAGGCATAAACTGATAGCCTGAAATACTATGAAATCATAAGCTCATGTAGTTGTGCAATACCTAGTGGTACTGAGTTTTTAATAATTTTATACTTTGAGTTGAGCTATGAGATTCTTTTTTCTATTCCAGGTCGTGGTATGGATGAAATGAACAAACGCAGGATGTAACTTTACTATATCACTTTTATTTGCACTTTTTTCGTCGAATATTACACTTGTTACAATTAAAATAACTTTCATTGCACCTGATTATTTTTCCTTGATAGTCTTTTCATGTTACCAGTTATTTTAGACCGGTTTTTAACGTCCGTACCTAAGCGTATCACAAAACGTGTCTTCACTTTCCGGAGACTAGGATGCTATTAAGAAAAAAGTTGGCACCTCTTTACATTATGCGTTTGTATTCATATGTGTATGCACTTATTTTCCTGCGAAGTACACTTTGAAACCCTCCTACACGCTAAATAGTTCCTGTAATGTTAGGGAAGCGATCTTTATCCTCCCTACACTTTTAACATTAAATACACATGGTTCTTATATTTATACATATTAAATTTGAACATGTAATTTAACATTTATGACATTTTTAAACAATTACTTCTTTTTTAACAATTAAGAAAATGGCAATATATTTTCAGTACTCAACAAATCCTTACCAACATGAAAAATAAACCATATTTATAATAAATATTTACATAAATGCCTTCTTTTTCGGGTCTAACCATATATTCTGTCTCACTAGATAACCTGAAATGAGAATATATTTGATAAATATACGTTTATAAAGAAATACAAAATTGCTTTTTAGAGGCATAAACCCAAGGCAATTGGGCATAAACCGTATAACCTGAAATAACTATGAGATCCTAAGCTTGTGCATTTTTGCTCTAGGTAGATAACCTTAAATGTGAATATATTTCATAAATATGCATTTATAAAAGAAATACAAAGTTGCTTTTAGAGGCATTAATCGTATAACCTGAAAGTAACTGTGAAATCATAAGCTCATGCATTTGTGCAGTACATAAATAACCTTAAATGGGAATATACTTCATTATGTACGTTTATGAAACAAATGCAAAGTTTTATAAGTCACATGAGGCAGGTGATTAACAAACGGAATGCTAAACATTGCAGTTGACTGGAAATAATTGTTGCAAATTACTGGTGATTTCAACATTATTTTAAATACAGTTTTCCATTGGAATGAGGAAAAAGGAAATCTTTTCATAACATTTTCTGCTAGTACTACGTTCTCCTTTGTTTACATTATTCCACTATTTAGTTTGCACTTCTATTCGTTTGTTTCAGTTTAAGACATGCTTCCTTTCCATTACCCATGTTCCTCTCTGATTTGTATCCCGTGTTCCTCTTTGTTCAGTTGCGTGTTTCTTCATGTCAAGTTGGCATGGTTTTGCGACATTGCACATCAAGAAGCCCGTATTTGGCAACATTACTGTCATTCGTTCATGTCAAGTCAAACACCCACGAAACACCAAGTCATCAAAATTTTTGTGTGGATTTGATGCTTTGAAATTGATCTTTTTTTCCTTCCCTTTTCTTTTCTTTCTTTTCTATCTTTCTTTTCTATCTTTCTTTTCTTTCCTTTTCTTTTCTTCAACATTTCAAATAGTAGCAAAGTAAACATTTTTGAAAAAGGATTATGCCCCGTACCTAATCACTTTATCTCCCCTTCAAATTATTATATAAATTCCATATTAGACTCATTTTAAAGCTTATGGAATATACTTTAAACGTATACTAGATTGAATCTGATAGTTTAGTTATTTATCGTAAAAATTTATACTTTTAGAATTTGATTTTGTGTTGTACATCAACAACTTAATATTTTTAAAATACACACCTATTGTCTGTTTAGTAGTATACATATGTGCAAATTTTCAGGAAGTCGTTTGTAGTAATATGTTTATAACAAAGTATTTTTTCAACCAGAACCCCCTTCATGATAAGATAGTGGCTTCTAACTGGACTCTGAGAGCAGAGGGAAGGACATGGCAATTGAATTAGCGAAGTTTGTTCATCTGAATCACTTTCAGATTTACATTATCACAGCAAACCAAATCATTTCCGTGTACAGACGACCAGTCCAGAATATTTAGTTTGTGAGAGAGACTACAGTCTGTATCTTTTGTGAGTTTATATTAGGGTAACTTACATGACAAACCCATATACCCTGGAAGAATTAAAACAAAATATCCGCCAGGAAATTTCTCAAGGTGAACTACAGCTAGTGATGGATAGTTTCCTAAAGAGGTGTCGAAAATGTATGGATGGATGACAGTGACCAGTTTTAGCATCTTGTTTCATAAAGTTGGTCAGTAAAGCCTTTAAAAGTAGTTCTAAAATTGTTATATGGCTCCATCCATGCCTTTCTATGATAGCGGCAGACGGTAATGAGTGCTGAGGATGCCAACAGCAAAACACTGTGCAGCCTGTTCAGAGCTTTTTTGCTCTCCCTGTAACATTCTAGTTATAGTAAATGAGAATAAAAGGATAATGATTGACACTATCTTGAGAATGAATGACAATACCCACTTGTCATATGTACTTTAATACCAATTCGTGGTAAAATTTTAAAGCATATTCCTTTTGTAAGATGATTGTAGGAGTGGCTAAGCTGTTAATTTGTTATTTGAAAACTTACATCATAATACGACTGATGATTTTCATTTTTTCTTTCTTTTTCTTTTTTGTTAACAGGAATCTAAATGAACGCATCGTGTCACAAATCAGCTGTAATACAACAAATTTAATGACATCAAGTTGTACTTTGCCTGGAATATATGGACCTGGCATGCGTCGTAAGCATTCTTGGTCTCATGATTCAGATTCTGGTGTGTCTGATGGTTCAAATGCAGGATCTCCACCACAGTTGCAGTCAGATGCTCTACAGCGCATTGTAGCTATAGTCCAGCGTACAGGTGTTTCTCTGGAGGGTATGGATGACAGTGGACAATGTAACTATAGTGAAAACAATGTAGATAGGGAATTGACAGAACATGAACAGTATGTGGAAGATTTAAGAATTAACAATGCACTTAGGGAGGTGTTCCTCAATCGCTTTGTGAACATCTTCTCAGCATATGAACATTTTGTTATTCAGCCAAATCAGGTAAGAAATATTCACATTCTTAGTTTAAACAAACAAGGGGGAAAAGTTATAAAATAATAATTATGGTAAATTTTGCAAAAAGAATATACTGTTGAGTGGAATTTGGATACAGAAGTTAGAAACCCTGATGAATTAGATTTAGTTTGCAAGTTGAAATTGTAATACTGAAGACTTCAAAGTGGTAATTTTAAGGTTACAATTCCAGCTAACAAAAAAGTTTCTATAATGGAGGATTTTACATTATTACTTTTACATCATAGAATCACAGCGGTATAACTGTTTCATCTAAAATGGAGGAAATGTCATTTACATATGTGCTGGCCTATCACAGCACAACAGCGTCCCTCAGAGGCACATGAGGGGAAGGTCGGTGGATCTAAATACCACCTATTTAGTCCTCCCGGCTAGGTCCGATGGACCCGTTGACCAATGATAGGTGTGGTCCTCCTTGCAAAATGGGGGTTTAAGTCGGGTGATGTAACTGCCACATTGTAAAACTGGTGCCCGTTAAGAAAACAGTTACATGAAAGCCACATACATGAATATGAGTCCTAAAGATAAACATTCCGGAGTTAAAACTGTCCCCCAATCGGATCTCCAGGTGGGGACATCTTTAGGCAAATTTCATCACAATTCCAATACTTTAAGAATTCTACAATGGAATGCAGGAGGCATGTCCCAGCCTAAAAAACAAGAGCTAATGAAAATATTAAAAGACCAAGATATAGATGTCTTCACAGTACAAGAAGCCAATATATCAGAAGAACAGGAAATATACTTTGAAATGGATCAGTACACTACACATATACTTCCAAAGGCTCATCAAATAGCAAGTGGTATTCTTACAGGAATTAAAAGAAATATGAAAGCTACTATTCAAATCCAAAAAACAATGGAAGAACAAAATGAATCAGAGATAGTTAAAATTGAAGTATGGAAAAGTAACTACCACTATAGAATTTACAGTATCTACAATCCTCCAGACAATACACTAGATCTAAATTCTATTCCCATAGAACCCAAAAGTATTTTAATAGGTGATTTTAATGCACAGTCCCCTAGGTGGGGCTACAGAGATATAAATTCAGCAGGAAGAGTCATAGAAGACCTATTAAACTCATCAACAATGGAATTAATATTTAATCCAAATGATCCACCCACTTACCTTCATTATAATGGTTCAGGTACAAATCCTGATCTTCTGATGGTGTCATCTGACATAATTGACAATACAAAAAGAGAAATAATAGAAGACCCAGGTTCAGGCCACAGAATCACCATAAACTCCATAAGAGGTCTAATAAATAAAAGTCGTTGTTGTTGTTGTTTTCTAGTGCCTTGCATCTGGCAATGAAGCCATTAGCATTCGTTTTAACTCCGGAATATTTATCTTAAATAAATAAAAGCAACAAACCAAAAATTAAAACTTCTTGGAATTTTAAAAAAGCAAATTGGTCCAGTTTCCAAAATGAGATAGAAGGGAAGTGTAATATACTGTTAGAATCAGAGTTCAAGTCAACAGATGAAATGAATAATAAAATTTGTGAAATATTATTGACAGCAGCCAAAACACATATCCCCAAAGGAAAGTTAAAGAAATATAGCTACTTTTGGTCTCCATCTTATCTAAGTTAAAACACGAAAGAAATATAGCAAGAGTCAAAGCCGAAAGAACCAAGTGTCCAGAAGATGTACAAAACTGGAGAAGAAAAGCAGCCATTTTTAAGAAAGAATTACAGCAAAGAGGGCCAGTTTCACAAATTTTGTAGAACATATGGACTATAGGAAAGATGGAAATAAAATATACAAATTCCTTAATAAAACAAAATTATCAAAAAATACAACTGAACCATTAAAACATAATAACAAAAGCTTAACCACAGATAGGGAAATAGCAGAATCCCTTAACAAGTTTTATGCTCAGTCACAAAGAATACCCCAAGCGTATAAAAAACAAGATAAGGCTATCCAAAAAACTATCAGAGAAACTAATAAGCCAAAAGGTATACGAAATGATATTTTTATTCAGGATTTTAACGAAACAGAACTGGATTTAGCAATAGAACAATTACAGAACAAAAAATCTCCAGGACCTGACAAGATCCACCCAGAGTTTATTAAACACCTTGGCAGGAAAGGAAAAGAAATCCTACTTAAACTGTATAACACGTGTTGGAGAATGACTGTACCTTCCGACTGGAAAAAAGCCATTATCATCCCGATTTTAAGGAAAAACAAACCTTCAAACAATATTAATAGTTTCAGACCAATATCTTTGACCAGTGTTATTGCAAAAGTGATGGAAAGAATGGTGGCATCTAGACTTAACTGGTTCCTAGAATATTACAACTTAATTAATAGTTCACAGACCGGCTTCAGACAGAATCATAGTGCAAGTGAAAATGTACTCCTACTAAACCAAGACATCAAGGAAGCTTTCAATAGAAAGGAGGATACCTTAGCAGTATTCATTGATTTTAAATCAGCATATGACTCAGTCTGGAGAAACAAATTAATTGAGAAGTTGCAATCAATAGGTGTGAAAAGTAGCATGCTTAAATGGATAACTCAATTTATTTCACAAAGATTTTGTGCCACAAAATATAATACATACATTTCCAAATATAAACAAACACACCGAGGACTTCCACAAGGTGCTGTTCTGAGCACAACACTCTTTAACATATATATAAATGACCTTCCATCAATAATAAAAACTTTAGAAACCAAAATTGCTTTATTTGCTGACGATGTAGTCATTTGGACTTCAGGCTCTCCAAAAAAAACTGAATTAATTAAAGACAGAATAGAAACAGCCCTAAACAAAGTACATGAATGGAGCTCCAAAAACCTCATGACTATCAATGTGGAAAAAACAAATTATGAATTATTTACACTAAAATACAAACCAGTTAATATTAACATAAATTATAATGGTAAACCACTCAAAGCAGTTGATGATGCCAAATACTTAGGCATCACTTTCGACAGAAAGCTAAGTTGGAAAAAACATATAACAAACATCTCAGAAAAGGTTGAAAAGAAACTGCAAATCCTGAAAAGGTTAGCTGGTGCTAAATGGGGCTGCTCAAGGAGAGTCCTTAACACAACATACAAAATGTATGTTAAACCAAACCTCTTGTACTGTTCTGAAGCTTTAATAACAGCAGCAAATGCTAACATCAATAAACTTGAACAAATACAAAATCAGGCTCTTCGCCTAATCACTGGAGCAGTTAAATCCACACCTATTGATGCCATGCTTGCCTTAACACGGACCCCATCAATAACAACAAAAATAGAAGAACAAGCATTGCTCCAACACGAGAAAATGTTAAGACTGCCAAACTCTAAATGGACAGAAGAGAACCTCCCCCCTTCAATCCTTAAAACTCGTAGTAGTTTCCTAGAAAAGGTAACACAGATTAAATCCAAATTTAACATTCCTAACACCAGAGAAAATTTACTTATAATAGAAAATCCATTGGAATTATTGCAACCTACCTTCAGTTTGGACTTAATGGAGAAAATAAGTAAATCAGACACATCAAAAGAAATACAAAAGCTTCTAGCTCTGGAAACAAATCAATACTAGGTATCCCACAGAAGAATGGCTGCACATATATACTGATGGATCCTCCACGGAAAACCTTACTGGAGCTGGAGTTATGTGTTCACATTTTTCCTTTTATCATTCTGTTGGCAGAGACACAACAAATTATGATGGAGAAATAGAGGCTATACACATTGCTCTCTGACAATTATTAAATCTTCCCTCAAATAAATTTAGCAAGGCAGTAATTCTTTTGGATTCTAAAGCTGCAATTCAGGGAATATGTTCAAATACTACAAAGAAGTCAACAAAAATTAGAGAATGCTACAAAATGTTAACACAACTCCAAAAAGTTAATAAGACTGTTCATCTCCAATGGATTCCAGCACACTGTGGATTCATGGGGAACGAAGCTGCAGACTCACTTGCAAAGAAAGGCACAACAATAAAACAAAAGTCTAAATTCAATTTCTCATATTCTTCAACAAAACGCTTGATCATTAAAAAATTTTCTCATTCATACCTACAAGAAATAGAAACAAATGCCAAAGATAAAAAATGGATTACACTACTTTCCAACCCAGATATAATCCCCCAGAGACCGAGGAAAACAGCCGTTGCAGCCTTCCGACTATTGACAAATCACGACTGCTTAGCAAGTCATCTCTACAGAATAGGTATCTCAGCCTCACCAATATGTGTCCTGTGTAATGATCCAGCAGAAATGAACAAAGACCACTTGACGACCTGTGAAGCATTAAGATCAGAAGAAACTACAGTTCAAAAGTATTGGAAAGCACGAATGCTAATGGCTTCATTGCCAGATGCAAGGCACTAGAAAACAACATCATCATAGAAGCATTAAGATCAGAAGAAACTACAGTTCAAAAGTATTGGAAAGCACGAATGCTAATGGCTTCATTGCCAGATGCAAGGCACTAAAAAACAACAACAACAACACATCATAGAATTGGGATATATTCTTCACCACTCTGCCCTCTATGCGATCTGCAAGAGGAAATGGATCGAGACCACCTTCAAATATGCCCGGCCACTTCTAGTGCCCCATCCATCAGTGGAAAATATTGGAGAGCAAGAGGATTAATGACTTCATTGTCAGAAATCCAGCATTAGCTAACAACAACAACAACATATTCCAATGTGTAGCTGAGTTTATTTATAGTCTCTAATCCATATGTCATCATCTATTGGACACTCAAATAGGCAGTATCTTGACTGTACTGGCAGTTGCACTTATATTTGCAAGTATGTGTACAAATGCGAGTGGTGATTCAAGACACAGGCTATTTAGGTGTCCAATATTCGATAACATGTGTATCAGAGCCTATAAATAATCTCAACTGCATGTTGGAATTTCGACTTGTGTAAACTGCACTGCCACAGGACATGAAACTTAAAAATGTTCTCTTTTCCTAATGCACTCATAATTTTTCCATGGCTGTACCAAGAGGACAATTGGAGAACGATCATCTATTATTGTAATTCTAAAACCTAATAACAAGTCAAAGCGTACAATGTAAACAGACTTTAATGGAAAATCACTCCAAATAAAGAGCATATGACCTAAAAATTGCATAAAAACAACCTGGATGCAATGTCTTTACTACAAAAACCCTTTTCAAGAGTCAGAATTTTGAAATTAATATATCAGTATATAGTTTTATCTGACAACTAATTTTCTTTGATAAACTTGTAAGTACAGAGATATGTCATTTATGCTGTTATCAACAAAAGAAAGTACCAGGTCTTTTTCATTACTTGATTAAAAATGTATAGTATTTTTCAGTGCTTGGTATAAACTGCATTATATTTTTCAAACTGATTAATTAGAATTATGATCTAACCAAAAAAACAAAAAAAAATACAAAAGCTTTATTTCAATTGAACAATAAAACACATCTTTACCCTTTTGAATTTTCAGGATTATAATGACTTAAGTAAATATGAAACTTTTATATGCCTGTGTTTGTAATAAATTGACTACAATTTCAAAACTAATAAAAATGTTTTCAGGATAAGGAACAGTGGCTGAACAACAGGGATTCTATGCAGAATTTTGATAAAGCTACATTTCTTTCTGATCAGCCAGAGCAGCATTTACCATTCCTTTCTCGGTTTATTGAGAGTCAGATGTTTGCAACACTTATAGACAACAAGATTATGGCCAACTGGAGTGAAGTTGAACCTAACTTAAGAGTTTTTGATCGCAGAATACGATTATTAAGGTTAGTGATAAAATATTTTCATGTAACCAAAAGAAATACTTAATTGCTGCAATGAACATTTGTGTTAGTATACAATTTATCATGTAATCAGACTTAGGACACTGGAAGGTTTTGAAAAATCAATTTTTTGTTTTTAATTTTGAAAAACTGTACACTTCTGCAGCTTTAAAAGGGCTGAGGTGGCAGGTGACAAGAATATAAAAGAAAGTAAATAAAGTACTTTTTTCCTTTGTAGATGCAAACCTCTGACCATATCAAATAGCCATACCATGACATCATGTACTAAAATCATTCAGCCGCCAGGACATGATGCTTGCAGCATCATTTGAGCCCATATATTGCATTACACTATGAGTGGCACTCTTTCTTTTACATTAAAAAAGGGTAAAATGCTTATATCTGCAATCAGTTGAAACCTGTCAGCATTCAATTGTGCCATCTCACCAATTGCTTTAGTTGGGCCTTCCTTGTCCTTTACCACAGTTTCCCTTTAATACAGAATATACATTTTATCAGGATTTGATCCTATGATCCTTCGTTCAGTAGGTTAGCTACTCCTAACTTGCCTTAGACTGCATGGTCATAAATCCTGATGTCGAGGCTAACTAGCATTGGCATTGTTATCCAGAGAGTTAGAACTACGAGAAAAAAACAAGATGAGGAAAACCTAAATGAGCAAGAACATGGAGCAGGCATGTTCTTACAGTATGTGTAATTTGAAAAGAATGATACTTCATCTTTGATCGTGATTTCCCGAAACATTGATTTTTTATACTTTAGGTGCATGCTTCTCAAGATGGTGCCATGTCCGTCTTAGACCATTTGCCTACCACTTAAGCGGCCTAGGTTCGATGCCAGGGACCCACATTTATTCGTGCTGGATGAAGCGGCATCTGGGTGGGTTTTCTCCAGGTTCTCCAATTTTCCCCACCACGCATTCCACCAATTGCTCCATCATCACCTTTCCATTCATCGATTTTGCCTGGGTTTCATATCATCCTCTTCCTCACTATTATACCACCCGCTTCCAGGTCTTCACTTTGTCCATCCATAGGTTCCTCTGCTCCTCGACAGGCGTCTGACCCTAGGCACTGGTTTGTAAGTCCTACATAAGGGAAGGGTAATCAGGTGAAGAAAAAGAAGAAGGTGCAGGTTTCTCAAGAACTATAACAGATAGTTATGTCAAAGTTTTAGTGCTTATTTATTAATGTTTCTTGAATCCTGCCAACTAAATCTTCTATAAATTTGAGGTATAATATGGAGGGACAAAAATTAATACTTAAAAATATTGTTTTTTATATAGAATTAAATAATTTTTATGTGCAAAATACAACCTGTATAAGACTTTTATTTAACTTGCCATGTCAAGCTATGCCTTATGGTATTCAGATAAAAATTTGGTGCCTATGGTTTCAAATTCCTACAAGAAAACTGCACCTTAAGTATGAGATGTAACATTTTTTTCATGATATATAGTGTGCTTTATGCCCCTTTTGTAGGAACCCTGTGAATGTAATTTAATTACTAAACAGTAGTTAAATACACAAATTCTTGGAGTATAATCACACAATTTCAACAGCAATAATGTTGCTGTTATATTTAAATGTTAAATATTGGCGTAAGTTAAACTTGTGGTAAAAATAACCTCCCAGTGTGCTTAAATCTGCTTTCCTGTCAGTAAGAAAAGTATTTTTCTAAGTTCTCTCTGAATAGTGCATTACTATCAACAGGAAACGTTTTGGAGAAAGTCTTGTTCGCACCCCTGGATATGAACCATGCACTACCATCAGAGATTCAGAGTTACTTCTGGAGAAACGTCTGGTTTCTGTAGATGTAGTGGTTGCCTCAGCCCAGGAAGTTATACAGCAATCTTCCTTACCATCTGAACATCAGCACACAGCAAATAGGACAAGAGTGGGGGTGTTTCCTCTTTTGGATTCTATTGTACTAAATAGGGAACCTGTACATAGGTATGTGACATGAAATGTTAATCCTAAATTGAGCATAATATGAAATAAGTATAAAGTTTGTATAATATTTAAATAATGTATGGAATCTGGTCTTTGAGTCACTTTATTTACATTCACCTTCACTTATAAAATGTTGGAAAAGTCTGCTGTGCCACCCATTTTTGAATAGATAGCCCAACATAAAACATAAATAACATAAACATAAAATTGTTAAAATCGCTTACTTCACCAATAGAACTGAATATTTGAGGGAAAATATGCATAATCAAAAACTGCAATAGAGTAGTAAATTTTGAAATTCCAGCATTGAATGAAGTGTTAAAATGTTGCACCATATGTAACAGGACCATAGCAACAGAGATGTGGTGGAGTAAGAAGTTGACTTCAATCTTCCAGTGGCTGAGATGAGATCGAATGATCTCGAAAATGTCTGTTTTTCCAACAGTTTATAAGTGAAGTTGAGTGTAAATAAAGTGACTCAAAAAACAGGATCCAATGCATGCAGAATACTTCACTGTTAATATTGTTTCTATCTTTAATATTTACAATATTTGAATAAGTTAGAAATAGTGATATGAATTTAAATTTATGGAAATATTGATTAAGAAATTGGAACATTTACATCACTTACAATTTTTGGCCTGATCAGTTTTAAGAGCTTATTGCTCCTATCATCAGAAGTACCAACTGGCTACTAGTGGTGTTTGGTGTGCGGAGGTTGTTTGTGGATGATGAACTTTCATAGCGGATTTGGTTGCAACAATTTAAAATTCCTTAAGCAGTGTTTGTTTTTATGACTACAATCTTTTCTCAAGTATTCCAATCTGTTGTGTTTTGTAGGTTTTAGGAATATTATGTTCGGTGTAATGTAAATTGTTTGTCCAAAAATGATGTGAAACTGCAGGATTACCTGTTTGTTTAAATTTGATGCACCTCATATACTCTTTTGATCTGGTTTCTAAATTTGTCTTAGCCTTACCTATATATATATATATATATATATATATATATATATATATATGATCACGTTTTGGGCAATTAGTTTGATAAATTCCTGCCTTTTTGTTCTAAAGTATTGGATTCTTTGATTTGTCGCAGAGTAATTTCTGTATGCTGAATTTATTTTGTGGAGCTAAGCAGATGTGCTTTTTCAAAATGTGAATTTATAGTGAGTACAGGTCGAATGTGAATTTTCTTAAATTTAATTTGCACTTTGCTTGCATTTTATGGTATCCTTAATGTTTTCTGGTTCTTTGAATTTTGTTATTTTCTTGTCAGTGATTTGTTTGATGAAGTCATTGTTGCAGTCTTGACTGTGTGTTTGTATTCTTCTTCTGTTAAGGGTGTGTAAAGCAATTTATGGGTTAAACTGTTTAGTAGACACATGTTGTTTGCAGTTGGGTTGAAGCTATTATTTTTAAGTAGTTTTTGTAACATGTAGGCTTTCTGTGGATACCAAAATTCATGCTGTTTTCATATCTAATTGCTTTAAGTCTAGGAAATTAATATGCCTTTATTTTCAATTTCCATAGTAAATTATATAGCTTACTTTTGTAAGTTCAATAATTTGAGAGAATCCTGGATGATCCTGTTTGGTGCTGTTGCAAAGATATCATCAGTATACTATGCCTAACTTTGTATATGTTTTAAAATGGATTGCTAGAGTTAGACAGTTAAACAACAGAACTAAACAAACTTGTTACTGTCACATTATCAGATTACTAGAACATTATACCTAATATTGTACATTCTGCATTACAGATGCTTTTTATGCATAGAATTTACTGAAAACTGAATACTCAAATATATCTGCAGACATATTTCTTAGAATATGCACCTAAAATGGGATAGAAATTCAACTAGAAATTAAAGACCTGAATTATATAGTACAGCCATGGAAAAAAATGACTGGAGAGCAGAATATTTCTAAGTGCCACATCATGTTGCAGTGCAGTTTACACAAGTTGATATTTTGAACTTAGAGCTGAGTTTACTGATAGTCTCTGTTCCATATGTTATCGTCTTTGGACGTGGCCTATTTGTGTGTCAGACAGGTAACATATGGAATAAAGATTATCAATAAACTCAGCTGCATGTTGGAAATATTGACTTGCATAAGCCGTACTGCAACATGATGTGAGACTTAAAAATATTTTGCTCTCCTAATGCGCTCAATAATTTTTTGCCATGGGCGCACTAGTTTCAAGTGTTTCAGTTTTTAAATTTCTCAAGTGTTTTTGGGGTTCCCATGTAATGTTTTTCACTTAAATATAGCATATTACTGTTTTTCTTTAAATATTTAGCATTTAATGATTCTAAAGAACAATAATGGAAAAGCAAATTGTCAGAAAATGAATACTGAAGTACTTATATTATGACGCATTCTGCCAAGAAGCAAGAAATTGTAATATCTCAAGTTTGATTCAACTTAAACCCTTAACACAGTAAATTAAGATGCTTGCTTTAAACATTAAAAACTGGATATTCAAGGTGGATCCAGGATTTCTTTAGGAAGGGGCTAACACATTTTGAAACATACCTATCTTCTCAATGATCAAAATGCAGTCAATAATGCAACAGTTTACCTTTCAAGGTTTTCAAGCATTATTTAAGTGATAAATCATCATTAAGACACAATCATTAACATGTTAAGAACACTTCTATGACTTATTAAATAAATATTCCTTTTAAATGTAATATTTAAATAGTGTAATTACAAATTTTTGCTTCTATTGTCTCAGAAGTTATTTAGTAGTAAATAAAAGACATTTGTTTCAGCCTATCTGCTGCTTTTTCTTCAGTGGAATGTATTTTGTAATAAGGTCCACCACCAAGATGGCTCTGAATGAGTGGACGTTGTCTGGTTTAAGTAACACAAAAGTGTTGGTTTTGATTTTACCAAAGCAAAAAAGAAAAAACAATTATATGTACACACACTATCTGTAATTAGGGGAAGGCTGCAGCTCCTCTCTCGGTTCACTATGTAGGCAGTTATTTCTTTAAATTTTCTCTTTATGCAAAATATTGGAAGTAGTTTCAGAATATAAGGTATTTACAGTATGTTTGACAGCATGGAGGTTATTTGTTCATTGAATAATACTTCTCAAGGGGAAGTAAAAATTCCCCTCTCTTCCTGGTCCTTGAAAAATGACAGTCTTTCCCATCAGACACCTTATTTTTTTCAGGTTATACCTGATACACATTGAACTCATTAGATAAATGCTTCATTACAAAAGTGATGTTTCTAGCAGCAGTGGCAAGTCCCCATCTTGATTCAATACATAACAGTCCTTTGATGGCAAAATTTGGCTATTTCTATTCATCTTCCAGGAGCCAACAAAATGCAGTACCAAAAATAGGCCTAGGGTGACAATAGTTACAAAACCTCAATTTGTTACTCAAGACGCATACTGACAAATGCTCATTGAGAAAGTTCTTTCTGCTATTAAGTTAATCACCAAAACCCATCTACATACAACAGCATAATCCAAAACTGCACATTTATCATTCCAATCTTGAATTTACAGGTGCTGCTAATAATATTGATCTAAGCATACGTTTGTATTGTCAGCCTCAAAATAGTCCATGAATGACCTTAATCTCGGCTTCTTCAATGCCATGCACTTCTGGTAATGTTGCCAAATACGGACTTAGGGACCTCATAATGCAGTGCGCCAACATATGAGAAATGAAAGAACCAGTGGTAGCAGCACGTAAGTTGTATGACGTTGGAATTGTGTATTTGGCAATGCGTATAAAATCTGAATGAAAGTACCTCCCAGCAATGTGTGTTCTAGATGACCAAGAAGGTGGGAAACTGTTCATATTCAAAATAGCCTCAATAAGGCACTCTTTTGTAACTATGAAATCATAAGCTCATGCATTTGTGCATTACCTAGATAACCTTAAATGGGAATATGTTTGTAAATATATGTTTATAAAGGAAATACAAAGTTGCTTTTAGAGGCATAAACCTATAACCTGAAATAACTATGGAAGCATAAGCTCATGCAGTCATGTATACATAGATAACCTTATATATTTCATATTGTATGTTTAAGAATCAAATAATCAAATACTAAGTTTTATAAGAGTTACACATGACTGGTGATTGACAAACAGAATGCTTTAAACATTGGATTTTACTGGGAATAATTGTCACAAATTATTGGTGATTGCAACATTATTTGAAATGTTGTTGTTGTTAGCTAATGCTGGATTTCTGACAATGAAGTCATTAATCATCTTGCTCTCCAATATTTTTCACTGATGGATGGGGCACTAGAAGTGGCCAGGCATATTTGAAGGTGGTCTTGATCCATTTCCTCTTGCAGATCACATAGAGGACAGAGTGCTGAAGAATATATCCCAATTCTGTTTAAATGTTTTGCCAGACAATCATGTCCTGTAATCAACCTGAAGGTTGCAACTGCTGTTTTTCGAGGATACTCAGGAATCACTGTTTGAATGTTTGGTAGTTCCCATCTTTTATTCTTTGATTTTTCATAGTAATATTTTGCAATAATTTTTTTGAATTCAGAGTTGACTAATCTTTTAGCTCCATAAAATGGTATTTTAACTATAGATTTTTGTACACCGCTGGTACCCTTTTTTGCAAGAAAATCAGCTTTCTCATTACCACTCAGTCCACAGTGAGCCGGTATCCATTGGAAGACTAGGTGTTTTTGAAGTGCTGTTAGATGGCTAAGCATCTTCCAACATTCTATAATAGTTTGGTTTTTTGGTGACAACTTGGAAGTAATTGCTATAATTGCTGCCCTGGAATCTGAGAGAATAACTGCTTGCTGAAAATGTGAAATTCTGTACAAAAGATTTTGTAGGACCATTCGAATTGCTTCAATTTCTCCATCAAAGTTAGTAGTTCCATAACTTAAAGATTTGTAATAGGAAAAGAGGTGACATGTGACTCCAGCACCTGCTCCATCTTGGTTTGATATCAGTGATCCATCAGTATAAATATGGAGCCACTCATGTTCTGGAAATCTAGTATGGATTGTCTCTAATGCCAATAATTTTAGAACACTAGTTGGAGTATCACTTTTTTTAACTTCTTCTGTCAGGTGTAAATAATATGTGATGTCTAATGTATGTGTTGGATTGACTTTAGATATGAAGTTTTCCTTTGAATTAGGAAGGTGTACATCCTTCTTGATGTCTTGAATTTTGGAAAGAAAGCTCTCCTGAGTCTTTAGTGTATGTGTAAAATTTCTCTTGTGCCATGTATTGAATGGGAGTCTGATCAACTTTTCGTGTTGAATAAGAGCCGCTTTTTCTATTTCATATTCAATGGGGTATTGGTTGGTTAGTATTTCCATAGCTGCTATTGGTGTGGTTTTGATAGCACCTGTGATTAATAATTTGAAATGTGGATTTCCATTATTAATAATAACAGCTAAAAGGAATGAGTAAAACGGAAACCTTACTTGGTAATACTTTCAGCTAATGTTGTTATGGGCTTATGCTGGACTTCTGACAATGAAGTCATTAGTCCTCTTGCTCTGCATTATTTATCACTGATGGATGGGGCACTAGAAAGGGCCAGTCATATTTGAAGGTGGTCTTGGTCCATTTCTTCTTGCAGATCACATAGAGGAGTGGTGACGAATATATCACAATTCTATTCAAATGTTTAGCCACTCATGTCCTGTAATAAACTGAAGGTTGCAACTGCCACTCTCTGCTAATGTTACACCCTTTATTTACATTATTCCACTACTTAGCTTGTGCTTCTATCCCATTGTTACAGTTTTAGATTACGTTCCGTTCCATTACCCATGCTTCTCTCTGATCCATAGTTGCCAACCTCTTTGTCCAGTAGTGTATTTCTTCATGTCAAGTTGACATGGCTTAGTGACATTACACATCAAGAAGCCTGTATTCAGCAACATCACTGCAGTTTCTCCAATATCAAGAGCCCCCATCCACAGTCGATAAACTTGTAACTGCTATTGTAAAAGCTTTGAGGACCTTCCTACTGAAGGCTCGTGGAAATAATTGCTACAAACTGCCTCACGTGGGGAAGCAGAGAAGGCCATAAAGAGCTGTTAGCTCTAGTTCTACAGCATAACTCTGACATTTTCATTTCAGCCTGTGCTGCCTTAGACAGCATTGAGTGACCAGGTACAGTTATGAGTACTGTCAATTGCATCAACTTACGTTTTATTGGTGCTCTAAGTATATTTGTTTATGTATTGTTTATCCTTAATAAATTTCGTGCTAAAGAAGTGTGACTATTGTTTTGGGACAGAGAAAGTATTATATTTCATGTTGCCAAGATGCACTCAGTTAATTACCAAATGAAGAGGTCAGTTGTATAATTGTGTCCACTGTCTCTAAGGCCTAGCTTATGTTAGGCTGTAAACTTGTTCTTCACCTTTTTTTAATTTTGTCAATCATAAATCAAGGAGGGGGATGTTTGGACGACATGGTTTTACAAAAGACTGTAGTGACCACTTCAATTCCTTTTTCCACTTTCCTTTTGTAATGCTGGGCAGAGGCGGTTAAATAGAGACAAGCTATGCCTGGTGTCTGTATCTAGGCCTCCAGTGGGCTAGAGATTTTGTTTAAATGGGCAATATGCTTTAAAATGTGTAACATAATGCATAGTTGATAAAAAATAGATTAATCTGAAAATATGACACTTTCTTGTCAATAACCTTAGTATTTTCCTGCCATTGCAGAGGTTAAAATGACTCAAAATGTCTCACAATAGAGTGGCATTTTATTATGATGTGTTGAATATTTGGCTTTAATGCAAGTATTTATATCTCTTTTGAACAATGATGTGGTCTAGTTCGTTGGAAATTAACTTGGACATTGCTTTGATGCATTAAATTTTCAGATCTAGGAAACGAAATAATGTGCAATGGCGTCATCACCATCATCACAGACATCGAAGTGGGGAACGGAGGGAGAGACATGGTAGCTCTGGTGCCAGTGATGGAGAAGGATCTGAAGGTTGTCCATTACAACAAAGACTTAGTACTGTTAGCAATAACAGCACCGGAAGTGATGGTCAGTCAAGGCCAGGAAGCCTGCGCCAACCCAAGCTAAGCAGTGATATGAGCCCTGCACTTATAGCACAAACTAATTGGACTTTTGTTGAAAAATTATTGAAAGTAAGTATATTTTTTTCTAAATATGGAATACTAAGCTTCAACTTGTTTTTTCTGTCAGCATACCAAGTTTTCCATGTAACAATGATCAGAATGATGGAATATATTTTAGGAGAAATAGGAGAAAAGCAGTTGGAGAAATAGAGGAGAGCATATTCAGTAAAATATGGGCCTTATCCAGAGAAACAGAGATTGAGGTTTTTCAATACTGTACAATCAGCTCCACTATGCAGATATAGATAGATTCATCCTTTAAATCAATCATAGTGGATGCCACTCTGATTAGGTTTTGTTTGGCTGCACCATTACTGAGTGGTTGGACCATTCACCTCTCAACAAAGCAGTCTGGGTTCAATCCCAGGCAACAGCATGTGGGATTGGTGGTGAACAAAGCAGCACAGGGGCAGGTTTCCTCCAGGTTCTTCAGTTTCTCCCGCCATCTCATTCCACCTGTGCTCCACCTTCTTTTCATGTTTCATCAGTGTCAACATCTGCGATGCCACATGTAGTAAAAGTGGGCGTTAAACACTTCCAACAAAACAAACAAAAAAAGAATTAGTAGGTTTTGTTGATAAAATCTTCATCTCACTTATGTTACATTAATGTAAGTCATATAAGTAGCATTTGTGTTCAGTTTATTAGCTGGAATTGGGCCATATGTCCTGCTTGTTGATGGAGATGTTAAATTAATGAAAACAAGGTGAAATACTTTTCATGGCTATTTACATGGTGCCATAGGTCAAGGTAACAAGGTAGAGAAGTCAGTGCCTCTAGAATGGTTAGACGACTTGTTGATCAACCCAAAAATAGGTAATTTTCTTAATATAACACTGCATATAAACATAAAGGAAATGTTACTTAAACAACTTATTTAGAATGCATTACTATAATTAAAGTGTGTAGGCTTTCACAGCTGGTGTCTGATATGTTAAGAATATCTTCCAGCCGTGAAGCCGTGCTTAGCTGGGTTTCTTCCCCTCCTTCCGGACGTTTCATCTGCAGTTATGACAGACATCTTCAGTGGGTCTCTGGCTAAATCTCTTTAGTCTCTCTCAATGCCGACTGTAGTGATAGCTGGCAATGCAGCAGTATTTATAGTGTGGGCACCCATGGTGCCACGAGCTGATTGGTTCGGCTGGGAACTAAAGGGCTGCTGTAGTGGGCGGTTGCAAGAGATGATTGGTTCATGAGAAGTTCTTGTTCTTACCTTCTTTAGAGCTTTTTAAGGATACACACGCTTCAGGGGCACAGCAGGACTTATTTACTATCTAAATAGGACTATCAGCATTATATAGAGAATTCTATTAAACATTTTTAGGCAGGCTGTTCCACCTGTTTGTTTATATAGACTCCAAAGTGAAAGTTCTGAAACAATATAATAAATCTGCTCAGTAAACATTGCATAAAAGGATGAATCAGGCTTGTCAGCATTAAATTTTTAAGTTGGATTCATTATTCCATTATCTACACATGCTTAGTGTGAAAATAATTTCTATAGTGCTGCCAGACTTAGAAGGGAACGTGATATATGAAGAAACACCTGTGAAATACTGGCCTAAAGGTTTGTATAACTATGCCCTGGGCAGAGCATATGCACTATCTGTAGACATGTGCCTCTGACTGAACCACTTGACTGGCATAAATGCATGTCAGTGGTGTTTACTTCTGAACGATTATTCATGTATTTGAACTCAATTTCCTACAATATAGCACGAAAACATGTTCTTTTGAAGTAAGATTAAGTTGTGTCACTACTAGTAACTTTCCCAATAGTTGGTAGTTCATTGTTCAGGTGAAACTGATGCACTTCACAATGCACAGCCTTTCTTACAGTCATCCCATTTCGTGACAAGCACAGCTTTTTTTTTGGATTTCCTATTCTGTGAAAGTGATAACAGTTTCCCAGTTTTGTGTTTTTCCACTTGAGAGCACCAGTAAACTTGGATTTATGACTACGACTATGATTATATTTGGAAGCAGGTTTCCCTTATGCACCTCAGCCTAAAGAGACTTTTTATGCACTGCCTGTTTTCTAATTTACGGATTTGTACCTACATACATAGTTGTAGTATTTTGTCTCACTAGATTAGAACATTTCTCTAATTTTGTGGTGGCTCCGAGAATCTGGTATCTTCTCCATTCTGTAGCTTTGCATTTTAACAAGAGATGTTTCACTGTTTCTTTGGCTTTTATACACAAGTGACAATTAGGTTCCATTTAGTATAGTCCCATTGTCTTGGATAAGTACAGTTTAACTGTATTTTCAAGGTAGTATCTTTTTTAAAATTTGTTTTGCCAATATTTCACAGGACTGCAAAAGTAAAACAAAGAGAATGTTAGTAGAAAAAATGGGAACAGAAGCTGTGGAGCTGGGACATGGTGAGGGATCTTTGATGGGTGTGGAAGAAAACACACTCATTGCTAGTCTTTGTGATCTTTTGGAACGTATCTGGTCACATGGTCTTCAAAACAAACAGGTAAGCTCATTGTCTTTGTGCACACACATTAAATAATGCCTTGCCCCCTAAAAAGTACAGGTATAATGGGTATTACTGTAGCATTAGATCTTAAATCACAGTTTAACATTTTTAGAGAACATAAAAATGGAAATGCACAATAGTTATTTAAACACATAGGGTACAAAGTAAAGTATGCCAGGTAGCTCTTCTGTATTTTTTCTCCCCTTGTTTGCATTAGCTATTGCTAAGGGTTCAATTATTTGATAAAAATACTGCTCTAGAAATAATTACTAACAGATTCTTGAAGACATTTAGAGATTGTGCTCCTATAGTAGTAACAGAACACTTTCTTTGTAGGGTAAATCAGCACTATGGTCACACCTAACAAATTTCCAAGAATTAAAAGAGTGTGATGATACATCAAAACCCATAGATCCCAATTTTCTAACCCCTGGTGAGTAAAAGTTGACATTTTATGCTCGTAAATCTAAACAATGGGCTGTATGTATTATTTGGCACACAATATGTTGTTACAAAGCTATGCCTATAGAAATAGTACATAGTGTGAATATAGCTGCTTTTAGATCCTACTGTAAAATAATATAATTTTCTCTTAGCTCTGCCTATACCACATAAGTTTATAATAGTGTTTTGCTCCATGAACTGATTCCATTCTTGCACTTATTATTAAATGTTTGTCAGAATTAATAACAAAACAACGGCATGAAATATTATTTTGGATATTAACCCAGCAGTCTTGTAATAACTAATTAAGTGTAGTGTTAAGGGTAAAATGTTAACATACAGAATATTAGGTTTTACTTACACTGTCTCTCATTTACTTTAGAAAATTAGGTATAGTATAAATAAAACTTAAGCACCACCATGATCGAGTGGTTAGGCTGTTAGCCTATCACCAAGGTGGTCCCGGTTCAATCCCAGGGACACACATGTGGTATTTGCTGTGGACAAAGAGGCATCTGGGCGAATTTTCCCTGGGTTCTCCTGCCACTCATTCCACCAACTGCTCCATCATCACCTTTCCATTCATCCATTTCACTTGCATTTCTTATCATGCTCTTCCTTGCTTTCATATCTGGAGCTGAGCTGACCAACTGCCTCCAGGTCTTCATTCTATCTAATCCATAGGTTTCTTTGCTCATTAACAGGTGTCTGACTCTAGGCACTGGCTTTTAAGTCCTAGGGGGTGTCAGCCCTTCATACATGGAGAGTAATCAGATACAGAAGAAGAAGATAAATAAAATTTACCTTGGATATTAATGTGTTTCACCGCACTTGTATGAAAGACTTCCAATCGTTGTGGTGCAGTTTTTATAATTAAGCTTTGTTGGGTCTTTGAGCCTTTGAAATCTTTATGATCTCGGGTCGTGGTAACGGATGGAATGAAAAATCACACGATGTTTCTTCACCACAATGTATTATTTTATTAACACTTTTTCTATATTTTACATTAAAATAAATCCTCTTAGCACCATTGTAAATGATTTAAGTCTTTCCACTTTTTTATTTAGTGGAACTAATGCTTGATGAAAGTCTGATAAACGTTCTACAATGTTCACACGTTACCTCAACACGTCCTTTCACCTTGAATATACACACGCTAGTGGGAAGAGTCTGACGTCACCTCACGTGATACTGCCTTTTTCGTATACATCCACGTATGCGTCCATCAAATAGTTCCTTCTTGTTAGGGAAGCGATCCCTAACCACCCTCCCTTCGCTTTTATTATGGAACACATATAATTATAATATTTATACATATATATTAAAATTAAATATGGAAATATTTATGACGCCTTTAAACAAACTTAGTTGTTCATAACAATGAACATTATTAACACGTTTTCGTCATTTAACCATCTCATACCAACATCAAAAAACAAATTACACTTTTAACAAATATTCACATAAACGATTTTCTTTTGGGGTCTTCCAATATTCTGTCTCAGTTGAGAGATAAAATCAGGACAGAAAAATGCAGTGCCATAGCCGGGATTTGAACCATGGATCTTCCACTTCACCCATGACTGCTCTAACCACTGAGCTTTCATGGCAACTTGCCAATATGACATTAAATTCCCTAACCGATTTGTATTTTTCCGGTAGACCACAAAGGGGATCAAGTACCCCAAGGGTGACTTACAGTCTGAGTCATTTAGGTCCCGGATTTAAAGCCGGGGTACTGATCTCAGATGTAAGATTCCCTTTGTGGTCTACCGGAAAAATATGAATTGATTGGGGAATTTGTCATACTGGCAAGTTGTCATGGTAGCTCAGTGTTGAATTTTTCAGTTCTGGTTCTACCTCTCAAACATTACCCACACATGGCTTGTGTGTTCAAAAAACACCAGCAGTAAATTGGTTGGCATAAAAATATCACAATTCCAATCATTGAAATATAGAATATTGTTTATGCACTGCAGTGGTGTTCTTATTATAATGGAATGAAATGAAGCCTCCTCGAGAAAGAACCAATGAGAAGAGAAGATAAACTTTATGTATGATTTATGGAAGTCTTTAAAACAGTGAAACCTTGTCAGATTGGTTAAATTTCAGTAGGCACACAGCAGATGATGGTGGTAGTTGTGGTCGAAACAATTATCCTAGAATAACATAACCTAGTTAATGAAATTAAAGGGTCAATTATTATTTATGCCACTATGGCATTGAATTTTTCAGTTCCGATTCTACCTCTCTGAAACTAAAGTGTAATCACTCTAAGCATAAATTTTAACAAATTCACCAAAGAGAAGATAAAATTTGCCATTTAATTGCACTTTCTGCTTCAAAGTTGCACCGTTTTGGAACAGAAAATGAAAAAAAAAAGTTACTATTAGTGCTCTTTTTTAGATTGGGGTATTTTCTGATATTCTCCCATCACATTGCAAGCATATCATGGGTGTGATTAATCTTATCACTGCACAGATTGTCATATTGGCATGTTCAACAGTCTTACCATCACATAATAAATTTCTTTGAAAGTGGTATAAAAGATGCTTGTATTGGATCAGCATGATACTGAGTCTTGTTTCCGTTTTCCTGTAGTGATTCATCACTGTCTCTCTCCTAAATTGCTGTTTGAATCCAGAATATTGTCATGGAAGGAAATTTTAGCGTTGTTTGAAAACAACATTGTGCTCCTTGAAGGAATTCATTTCAAGCAGCTATGAAACACTTAGCACCTTCTGCTGTGCAACAAATGTTTTCATTCCTTTCTCATTGTCATTGATATCTAAATGATGTCTGAGGTGCATTGCAACTCTTTTTTAAGTGCAACGTCCTTTAACTTGGTAGGTCATATAATACAATGTGTGGCGGGGTTTTATTTGATTAAAAGATAGTCATATATCAGCGTGAATATAGCAGCAGGAGTAATGTTTTTACTAAAAGGTGGAAAGTTTGTTATAGCAGACGCTACTCTTATCTGCAGGGTCGACGGTCGAAGAATGGAATGCAAAAGCCAACGTTCTTTTATCACAAACACATTTATTCGTTATTTACACTTCTTATCACAATTTCAATTAGTTAACAACTTTTAAATTTCGACAGCGTCTACGCTGGTTAAAAGTTTGGGTGTAATTTACATGTTCACACACCATCAGCAATTATACGTCCTCCCACTTTGAGTTCACAGACGCTAATGATAAAAGAGTCCGAGCGTGGGTATGACGCAACACCGCCATTCTTATGTATTCATCCGCGCAACAGTTCTCATTGGTTGAACTCAAAGTGACGAGAAGACATTGGATCTTGAATATCAAAAAGAAATAGGTCCCTGATACACCCAAATTAAAAGAATTAAAAATTTACACACTCTTACAAAAATATTTACATGAACAACCTTCTATTAGTCAATATTCCGTCTCATATGCCCCTTGTTTTGTTTTTCAAGTTGACACCTTATTCACAATCTTGAAACACAATACAATACTTCTCCCTACTCCTATGATTCAATCACTTTGTACAATATATTTTTTTTTTTTTTTCTTTACAGTCTTCTTCACTGTTTGTCTTTGTCCTTTGTTTTGACATAATACAACATGTCTTTATAAGTTTCACATATTCGGTTACTACACAATGCATTCAGTTATTATACAATACATATCCAGTTATTGTACAACACATTTAGTTATTACACAATATGTCCAATTATTATGCAATACATATTCAGTCCTTGTACAATATACCCAGTTATCATATCACATATGTTGTTATTATACAATACACCTTCAGTCATTATACAATACATATTCAGTTATTGTACAACACATTTGATTACTACACAACATGTCCAATTATTACACAATATATATTCAGTTATTGCACAATATATCCTGCTATCATAACACATATGTGTTCTGTTATTATGCAATACATATTCAGTTATTACACAATACACATTCAGTTTTGGCATAAACCATTTAGTTATTACTCAACATATTCAGTTATTGTACAATATATCCAGTTATCATACAATACATATTCAGTTATTATACAACACATACTCAGTTATTGTACATTTGACATTGACACAAATACAATTTAAGTGTTTCATGTGGTTTTTGACTTGTATTCTTTGCTATGAGGAGAGAAAAACAGGATACAAATTTTGAGCTAATGATTATGATCTTATTTATGGCAATACTTTATTCAGTTCTTTGCCTTCTTTGTCTTATAAACTTGTTATGTATAGGCAGGTTGTTGAGTCGGTTCTTAAACTCTGATGTTACTAATAGTACTAATTTTCTTGATTGGGTTATTATTCATTGTTGTTTTGGTTCAACATTTCTTCGAGCTTAGCATTGGCTATATTCATCTCAATTCATGGGCATTGTTTTTCTGGTTATGGTTTTCCTCACTTCACTAATTGTCATTTCTTTGTCTCTTATTTCTATAAGAGAAAACTTCTATACTTACAATTATTCTGTAATTGTATTATTTTTCTTCTCAATTTACCCTCGACATCTTTGTGTCGAAATATTATATCTTTTTCATCATAATTAATTCATTTTTATTTTTGTCCCTGACATCCTTATGTCAAAAACATATTATCTTCCGTCGCTATGATTCATTTATTTAATGACAATCAGTGTCCTCATCTATTTTTGTTAACAATGCTCTTTGTGGTCGATATAGCCAATGACTATGTTGATTTTCTTCCCTGTTGTAATCCCTAATCTGAACATAATTTTCTATATGTAACCCATTAAAAATTGTTATCTTCTTTCATCTCTACTACTCCTGCCTTACACATTCGTTGACAAAGACTATTTGGTCCTTTCTTTGTATGGCTTCAATTTGTTTTTATGGTATCTTCCTACCAACTTGCCATTTGTATTCTGTAGCTCATACGTGTGGTCACCCAGCTGTTTTGTTATGACCAGTGGTTCCATCTCTCTCTTCGTGTAGCCATCATGGTGTCGATGTCAATTGTAAGTTGCTGAGATTATGTTGTTTGTCATCCACTCGGTTGGGACGAACTTAGTTGTTGTAATTTCCCTGAGTGTTGGTGGTGGTTGTTGTTTCTGTACTCTGTGCAGCATCTGCCCTGTCCGGCACATTTTCATCTACTTCCTGCTGTCTTATGTTGTCAGTGTACCATTGGTCTCTGCCCCTTTGGCGTGAACCTCTGTCATATGACGGTCTGTGGTTGTTCAAGTGTTCCCTACTGAATCGTATGTGATTCACTTGATGGGTATGGTCTCCTGGTCTTCCACGATCATATGTATATGTTTGGTGTCTCGATTCACCCCTTGGTATCGTGTCGTGGTACCGCTGTCTTGCGTTCTCCATCCTCTCGCCATGATTATGTGGTTGTGGGAAATGGTGGGCCCCTCTCCCCCTTTCATGGGTACTCCTAGTATTTCTATGTTCTCCCTCACTCTGGTTGTTCGTAGTTGTGTTCCGGTTTAGGATGGGTGAGTTTGGGTGACCGTTCCTATGTCTATGCTCATTAGGCCGACCATTTTGTGTTTCGAAGGCTGTCAGCAGTTCTATCATATCTGCAAAATCTACTGGCCTCGCAACAATTAATCCTGTTCTCACTGTGTCTGGGAAATGTCTTGTTATGCTGGCAATTAGTTCTGCCTCCGACAAGTTGGGGTCTAATAGCTTTCCTTTGTTGGCTACTTTCATAAAATAATCGACTAGCGACAACCCTTTGGTTGGATCGTATCTACCTGTCGCTAGCTCTACCCTAGTTTGGTTTTGTTTAGCTGGGCCCCAATACCTTGATAGGAATAAATTTCTGAATGAGCTATAAGACTCATGACCAGCTAGTGTTAACCTGAGCCATTCTAATGCCTTGTTTTTTAAGCTTTTCTTAACTATCATCATCCTAAGCTCGTTTGGTATCCTTTTCACTTTAAAATATTCTTCCATCTCTTTAACAAAGAGTTTTGGATCGTCTCCCTTCTCCTCGTCAAATGTAGGTGGTGTGATTTCATGTAATATGCTGTTGGTGTAACATGTGTTATGTGTTGTGTCATTGTTTGGTTGTGAACCTCTTTCTCTGTATGGTGAGTCAACATTTTGTACATTACTCAAGTAATTCTCATCTTGTACATTACTTACATCTAAATCATCTTGTCTTTGTAATGCCTTCACAACATCATTTACATTAGCCAAACTTTCTTTCCCTTTTTTCATTTCTTCACAAATTGATTTTAAATCATTCTTTATTTCTAAGTGGCTTTGTTTCATATCATTTATAGCATCCTGTTGTGAAAGCATCACATCATTCATTGTCTTAATTTTAGGAATTACAATTTGTTCTACAGTTTCATTAATAATGTCTTTCTTTACTACCTCAATCTCTTTCCTTAATTCCTCAGTTATTTCTGCTTTTACATTTGTTATCTTACAGTCTACACTTGTATTACATTCTGTTATTTCATCCCTACATCTAGCAATTTCTTCTTCCAACACTATTTTATTCTCTTTCATCTCTGATTCTATCTTTCCCATCCTATCTCCTACAATTTCTATCCTAGCTTCTAAGGCTTCCTTTGTTTCATTTAAGTTTTTATGTACTAATTTTAAATTAGTTTCCATTACTTTCATATTTTCTTTACACTCCTGTCTTCCTAATTCTATTTTCTGTTCTAGGTTCTGTCTACCTAATTCCATTTTCTGTTCTAAGTCTTTTCTCACTTCCTCCATTTTCTGACCTATCTCTTCCTTATTCTGTTCCAGTTTCTGACCTAAACTTTGTTCTATATCCTGTTTCAATTCTATGTTATTTTGTTTCATTTTCTGACCTAAACTTTGTTCTATGTCCTGTTTTAATTCTGCATTATTTTGCTCCATTTTCTGACCTAATTCTACCTTGTTTTGTTCCAGTTTCTGTTCTAGTCTTTCAAACATCATCATTAACCTTTGATCTTTGCTTATTTCCGCCTGTTCACCTTCTAATCCTTCCTGATAACTAGGCCTATCTGCCCCTTCCCCCACTCCTGTTTCTATCTCTTTTCGCGACATTTTAATTCCTTTATCCAATTCACTTAATGTTGAAAGTCCTGCTACTTTGCCACTTCTAAGTAGCATTAATAAATGGAAATAAAATAAAGACAAAAATTTTGGATCCTACTTTTTTTTTCTGCTGATTCTTCGTCCAGTTATTTACGTCTCCTGGGTAGTTGGCTTCGCCAGATGATCTCCGGTGTTTTTCCCACGTTGATTCTCCGTGTATCGATGTTTTGACGGATCGTTGATATCAAACGATGTTCAATGGCGTCTTTCTCCTGCACGATGAGATAGCGTCATTCGATGTTAACACTTTGTTCTCGTAATTCTGCATTCCATTCTAAATTCGCGCCCCACGTTGGGCGCCATTTGTGGCGGGGTTTTATTTGATTAAAAGATAGTCATATATCAGCGTGAATATAGCAGCAGGAGTAATGTTTTTACTAAAAGGTGGAAAGTTTGTTATAGCAGACGCTACTCTTATCTGCAGGGTCGACGGTCGAAGAATGGAATGCAAAAGCCAACGTTCTTTTATCACAAACACATTTATTCGTTATTTACACTTCTTATCACAATTTCAATTAGTTAACAACTTTTAAATTTCGACAGCGTCTACGCTGGTTAAAAGTTTGGGTGTAATTTACATGTTCACACACCATCAGCAATTATACGTCCTCCCACTTTGAGTTCACAGACGCTAATGATAAAAGAGTCCGAGCGTGGGTATGACGCAACACCGCCATTCTTATGTATTCATCCGCGCAACAGTTCTCATTGGTTGAACTCAAAGTGACGAGAAGACATTGGATCTTGAATATCAAAAAGAAATAGGTCCCTGATACACCCAAATTAAAAGAATTAAAAATTTACACACTCTTACAAAAATATTTACATGAACAACCTTCTATTAGTCAATATTCCGTCTCAAATGAATGGATAAAATGGGTGAAATGATGCTCAAATGAGCCAGATTTCATAGAACTTAAAGTTATGACATTTGTTTTCTCAGGATAAGGGAAAACTCAAAAACAATTTAAACCAAAAAGGTAAGTCGATTAATAACACTACACAACACTTATTTATAATTTACCGAAACATGTTCCAGTAAATTATAAATGTTGTGTAATGTTATTAATCGACTTTGCTTTTTGGTTTAAATTGAATATTACAACACAGTTTTCAAACTCCTAAGAAAGAAGATACTCCAGAAAAACCATATCCAGGAAATCCTGACTGAATTTGGAATTTTCTGTATTTTTATAGGTATGAAGTCAATACTTTGCTCACTTAAGGGTATTTATTGTAAACTACCACATGAAGTTCCAATACAATTTGCTTTATACTTTTAAGGGAATTAATTATTTAATTTATTCATAATGTAAAAATACCTTAGTATTCAAAATACTACATATGCATCAAAAACTAAGTATCACAACAGTTTTATTATTTTATAAACTCTAATTCTCCAACATACAACATCAATCTCTGGCAGGAAGAAAACATAATTACTTTTAAATTATTAATTTCTTTATTCCTTTCTTAGAAGTTTGAAAGTAGTGTTGTTATAATCAATTTAATTTAAAAGCTGAGTCAATTAATAACACTAAACAACACTTACATTTATAATTTTTACTCAGGGGTTTCCATCTAGGGGATATGTGAATAGCGACCGCAAGGTACCCAAGCTGAGCAGAACATTACTTCCACTTACTGGTGTTTTGCTCCTCACTGTAACTTTTCTATCTGACCTTACCTTGGTCATCTCTTGTTCTCTTCCGACTCCGATGCTATTAAGGTTCCTGAGGGCTAGGGTGTCTTTATTTTTCCAACCTCTCCATTTCTCTATAAAATCTTAACCCCTAATATGCTGACCTGTCATGGCATGTAATACGTCCTCTGATTGGTAATCAGAGGATATGGTCAGTGAATTTATTTTGACAATTCTCCCGGTCAGGGAGACCCGTAAACCAATGACAGGTGTGGTCCTCCAGACATTCTGGGGGTTGTGAGAGAGCGATGTGACCGCCAAAACATAAAAATATGTTGTTGTTGTTAGCTAATGCTGGATTTCTGACAATGAAGTCATTAATCCTCTTGCTCTCCAATATTTTTCACTGATGGATGGGGCACTAGAAGTGGCCGGGCATATTTGAAGGTGGTCTCGGTCCATTTCCTCTTGCAGATCACATAGAGGACAGAGTGGTGAAGAATATATCCCAATTCTGTTTAAATGTTTTGCCAGACAATCATGTCCTGTAATCAACCTGAAGGTTGCAACTGCTGTTTTTCGAGGATACTCAGGAATCACTGTTTGAATGTTTGGTAGTTCCCATCTTTTATTCTTTGATTTTTCATAGTAATATTTTGCAATAATTTTTTTGAATTCAGAGTTGACTAATCTTTTAGCTGCATAAAATGGTAAATTAACTATAGATTTTTGTACACCGCTGGTACCCTTTTTTGCAAGAAAATCAGCTTTCTCATTACCACTCAGTCCACAGTGAGCCGGTATCCATTGGAAGACTAGGTGTTTTTGAAGTGCTGTTAGATGGCTAAGCATCTTCCAACATTCTATAATAGTTTGGTTTTTTGGTGACAACTTGGAAGTAATTGCTATAATTGCTGCCCTGGAATCTGAGAGAATAACTGCTTGCTGAAAATGTGAAATTCTGTACAAAAGATTTTGTAGGGCCATTCGAATTGCTTCAATTTCTCCATCAAAGTTAGTAGTTCCATAACTTAAAGATTTGTAATAGGAAAAGAGGTGACTTGTGACTCCAGCCCCTGCTCCATCTTGGTTTGATATAAATGATCCATCAGTATAAATATGGAGCCATTCGTGTTCTGGAAATCTAGTATGGATTGTCTCTAATGCCAATAATTTTAGAACACTAGTTGGAGTATCACTTTTTTAACTTCCTCTGTCAGGTGTAAATAATATGTGATGTCTAATGTATGTGTTGGATTGACTTTAGATATGAAGTTTTCCTTTGAATTAGGAAGGTGTACATTCTTCTTGATGTCTTGAATTTTGGAAAGAAAGCTCTCCTGAGTCTTTAGTGTATGTGTAAAATTTCTCTTGTGCCATGTATTGAATGGGAGTCTGATTAACTTTTCGTGTTGAATAAGAGCCGCTTTTTCTATTTCATATTCAATGGGGTATTGGTTGGTTAGTATTTCCATAGCTGCTATTGGTGTGGTTTTGATAGCACCTGTAATTAATCTCAGACTTTGGTTTTGAAAGATTTGAATTTTTTTTGTGTTTGCTGTTACAAGAATTTCGCTGCAGTAAGTAAACAATGGTTTTATATATGTATTATATGTTGTGTTAAGCGTTGCTCTGGAACATCCCCACTTCATTCCTGTTAGACGTTTTAACAGTGAAAGGCGCCTCTCTGCTCTTTGTATTACATTTTCTATTTGTTTGGTCCATGTAAGTTTGGTATCAAATGTAACTCCTAAATACTTTGCTTCCTTTGTTTCTGGTAATTGTTGACCCTCAAAATTTAGTTTTATTTTTAGTGGTTTTTTTCTTAGTGAAAAGATTTGGTAGTTTGATTTTGTTGTATTAACAGTCATTAAATTTTCTTTGGTCCACCTCTGTAAGTTAGTTAAGGATTGTTGCATGGTTTTTTCCAGTTCTGTACTTTTGCTTTTTGGTTTTGAAGTCCACATTACCAAGTCATCAGCAAATAGTGCACACTTCACGCCTGATTCTTGTATTTGTTGTGGTAGATCATTAATAAATATATTAAAAAGTGTAGTGCTGAGCACTGCACCTTGTGGCAAGCCACGGTGTATTTGTTTATATTTAGATATATTTCTTCCATATCTGGTTGCAATAAAGCGTTGTGTTAGGAAATGACATAGCCATGAAAACATTGGACCTTGTATCCCTATTTTTTTTACTTTCTTTAGTAGTTTTGTTCTGCATATAGAATCATATGCACTTTGAAAATCAATAAAAACTGATAAATTATCTTCTTTTCTATTGAAGGAGTCTTTGATTTCTTGACTGAGAAGTAAGACTTGTTCATTTGTAGAGTGGAACTCTCTGAATCCAGCTTGACATGGGGATATTAAATTTTGTGATTCCAGGAACCAATTTAACCTGTTTGACACCATTCTTTCCATCACTTTTGCTATTATGCTGGTAAGAGCTATTGGTCTATAATTTTTTATTTCTGATGCTGTTTTGTCTTTCTTCAAGAGTGGGACAATTATTGCTTTTCGCCATTCAGCAGGTACAGTGGTTTTCCAGGATAGATTGTAGAGTTTCAGTAGTTGTTGTTTTGCTGTTTTTCCAAGGTTTTTTATGAACTCTGGATGTATGTGATCTGGTCCAGGAGACTTTTTGTTTTTTAGATTATTTATTGCAATGTTCAATTCTTGCATATTAAAATTTTGAAAAAAGATATTGCACTGAGTGTTAGGATTACATTCTCTTGCTTGTTTCGAATCTTTCTTAAATTCTTTACGTTCCTTTTTATTATTTCTTGTTACTTTGTGTGCATTAGCATAATATTTATTGAATGTTTCGGCTATGACTGCATCATTTACTAACATTTTATTGTTGTGTATGATAGGTGTCCTGTTGTTTTCTTTCCTGTCCTTGACATTTTTTATGAACTTATGAGCTTTGTTACCATCTGTCCTATAATCCATTTTTTCTAAGAAATTATTAAAGTGATTCCTTTTAGCAGTATTAATTTCTTTTTTTAGTGAGGCACATTTCTTCCGCCATATTTGTGTATCTGATATGTTTTTTGTTTGTTCAGCTGTATTTCTAGCTATATCCCTTTGCTTTTTCAGTTCTTCTAACTGGGGGTTCCAAAAGGGTTTGAAATTTTTAATTCTTCCACGAGGAATATGTTTTTTTGCAGTTTCTAGGATGACTTGACAGAATTCTTTGTTCATATGATCTGGTTGGTCATGCAGCTGTGAGTTTGTTTGTTCTTTAAATTTATGTTCTAATTCAGTTTTATATTTGTTCCAATCTGCTTTTTTGAAGTTCCAATACAGATTCGTAAGACCTTGACTGTTATTTGTATTCTCTAGTTTTATATCAGCAATTACCGCTCTGTGACCAGAACTTGGATCTTCTATAACTTGTTTTTTAATTTTTGAAACAATATCTGTTGTAGCTAACAAGAGGTCTGGGTTACTGCCCGCTCCAGAATAATGTATGAAGGTTGTGGGATCTTCTTTACTATAAATCAGTTCAAAAGTTGTGGTATTCAAAAATTCTTCCACTATCTTCCCTGTAGAATCCACTTTTTCATAACCCCATCTCTTGGAATGTGCATTGAAATCCCCAATTACGATTGTTTTATTTAATTGGTCAATAAGTGAGAGATCCGGTACATTCCTGGGAGGATTGTAAATACTGTATAAATGTAGATGTGTTTTGTTATCCCAAAAATTTAGCTTTATTAATTCACTTTTATCTGTGTTATCCATTTCTTTAACAATTTCAAAGGAGGTTTTAATATCCTTATTGACTCCAACTAATATTCCACTACTTATCTGTCTATTTTTGGGTAGTAAGTGCAGTAAAAATCCAGTAAAATTGAAGTATTTAAGTTGGTCATTTGTTAGATTTGCTTCTTGTATTACAAATATATCAATGTTATAATCAAATACAATTTTATTTAGTTCTACTTTTTTTGTTTGTGTGAGACCACCCGCATTCCATTGTAGAAGTCTGATGTTAGATCTTCTATTAGTATAATGTTTTGGTTCTCGAGAAGTAGTCCCCGCCCGGAGATCCGAATGGGGGACTATTTTAACTCCGGAACATTTTACCCCTCGAGTCATATTTCATAAAAAAAAAGAGCAATAGCAGTAATAGTAACCGTTTTTTAGAGAGCACCATAAAAATATGGTGCTCTCTAAAAAGCAGTTACTATTACTGCTATTGCTCTCTTCAATATCATCAGTGAAAAATATTGGAGAGCAAGAGGATTAATGACTTCATTGTCAGAAATCCAGCATTAGCTAACAACAACATTTATAATTTTCTGGAACACATTGTGGAGGTTAACTTTCCTCAATTATCAACCGGACAATAACTGGGTTTCCATGTTGCGGATGGTGATGCTTCTTCTGATGTTTCTTCCGGTAACGGTTCAAGGAACTTGCTGAAAATATCTTTCTGAGGAATGTTGAAATTAAATACTCAGTTTCTATTTTTTAAAATGAAGATTTGTTCCCATGTGGATAGCTGTTGTTTTCTGGTTATGTGTTTGAGGAGTTTCGGTTCTGGCTTTATGTTGTGATTTTTTGTCCAAAAGTGAAAGGCAACTGCTGATTTTTCTAATTGTTTGCTCTTGATGTTCCTAACATGTTCTTTGGATCTAATTTCTAAATTTCTTTTGGTTTTTCCTATGTATACTTCATTACAATCACTGCATTCAATTTGGTATATGCCGGATTTTTTGTTAGGTGGAATAGCATCTTTGATGTTTGAAAGCAGCAGGTTTTTTATGGAGTAATGGTTTACTGGTGCTAGCTGAATATTGTAATCCTTGAACACTTTTTGGAATTTATCAAAGGCCCATGGATGATAGGTGAATTTTTTTAATGTCATTTTTGTTTGTCGCTGTAAGAGTTGTAGTTTCTTTTAGTAATTGTTTCTTTGCTGCTCATTTTACTTTTTTATCTACTAATAATTATAATACAAAATAATTGAAATAGCACAAAAAACAGCTTCCCCAAAGAATTAGTACAGGTTACAATTTCAAGGGTTATGGTTACAGGTTACAGTTACAATTTTTATAGGTACTAGCAAAGGAACATTTATAATAAGAGACAAACTTGTACAATAACAAGTATTTTTTAGTTTTAAAATATTCTTGTAGTGAATAATAGGATTAGCAACTAACAGATCATATAGTGTACATTTAATTGTTTTATTCCAGCCGTTGCACAAAATCTAATGGTAAATATTACACATCTTATGTCTAGCACTTTAAAGCTCTTCAGTGATTTAGAACTACCATGGTATGAAATTTTATTTATGTTATTATTTCTATATTGTAAATATTTTGTCTTCTATTTTGGTTGGATAGATGATTTTTTTTTTTACATAAATGAGTATGGTATAAATGCATTAGGTTTATTATGGTCACTCATTACTCTTAATTTGATAATGGCTTGCAGTACTCAAGTTTGTCTGAGTTCGAGACCACACAAATAATGTTTTTATACAGTAAAAGGATATCAGTAGCATGACTACTATTTTCCCAGAGTAAAATGTCAAGTGTCATCACAAGTACCTGTACAGAATAAGCGCTTGAGAACTATGTCTCGCTTGATGTGCATTATGTTTTGATCAAAATGAAAAATTTGTTGGGATTAAAGCTAACTGAATTTTCGTTCTACTACTTTGTTGAAAATTCTATGTAGAACAATATGTAAACAATTTAAAGATAACATGCGAGTAGGTTTATTGACACTATCACTTATATTTATGCAAGATGGAACATGTTTCAAGAGCTGTTGTTCTCATCATCAACCTTAACTCAGGTTGCACTTTTGGCTAGAAAACCACAAAATTGATCCTGAACCTATACTTTTATAAAGCATAACTTAAAACTACTAACAGTCTGGGACATTTTTATTTTGAAAATCAAAGGTTGGGTTTTCAGTATTGAGTTACCTCCAAAGGACAACCTAAGCAAGAAATTCGTTGAAAAGATGCCAGGGAAGACATTAGCACAGAAGTCTTTAACACAAGGACACCATGCTCCAGCAGTCAGCATCAAGTTGATGAAAGCAACACAAATGTGATACAGTATAAGTAAACTGACTTGCATGTTATCTTTTAACTGAGCCCTTTGTTCTGAATAAGTTTAACAAACTGTTCGGTAGAATCCATTTGTATTGTTATAGTTAGAAAACTTGAATAAAAGGGCTAAATAAAAATTATGTAAAACAAGAAATGGTTTGCAATATAGTGGTTGCACTACTAATATAATTTCTTTACTGAGAACATTCCTTAAAAGCTTAAAAATATCTCCATGATTTGCTTATAGCACATGCTGTACAAGCAGAGAAGAAATGTTCAGAAAACATTTGAAATCTTCATACTGATAGTAACCACCATTGAGAAATAGAATGCAGATAAGCTAGGTTTGAATTTAAAGGAATTTTAATAGCAGATACAGTTGAAGATTGAAGGGTTAACATTATTAAATTTTAAGCACCTATTAATTGCTGGTATTTCATGTAAAATATGTATGTACATCATAGCTATTTATTAATAATAGATATGTATAGAATGCATTAGAATATAGATACATTTTGTCTCTTTCTTTTTGCTGCACAAATCCTGATGTCCTCAGCTCTTGCGTGGTGCGTGCTCAGGAAGCGTCTTGACTGTACGTCTACAGCAGTACTGTCATATTAGTTAATTTTTTTGGCCTTCTGGTTATGTCACATCCATGTACTTCAACATTTTATGTTATAATGCTTGTGTGGCATGATTGTCTGGTGATAACTGAACTGCACTGCATGTAATGTAACATTGCTACTTTGTTGCTCGTTCTATTTTATAACACTATTGTTGATTTTTTTCTTTCTCCATGTATTCAGTTTACATTTGTAAAACATATTTTGTCTCTAAACAGGAATGTTTGCTGGAGCTAAGTATGTTCTCCTATTCAAATATTTGTGTACATTGTTTTCAGGAATATAGAGGTGATAATATATGCGTATTTAAGTAATGTAAGTAAGGGATAAATCTTTTGGGCAATGTGCAGCATAAATGTAACACAGACATATGCTTATGTAGTGTGTGTTGACATTATGGTATGGCTAAGCTGTTCTCTTCATGGTCTTCTAGAAAGAGACGAATAATTCTTTAGCTTTTCTTGGTCTTTCAGATGATCATTGCTCATCATTGTTGCCTGTGGTGTACATGATCATGATAATTATGCTGTCACAGTTTCCATGCAGCAATCATAATTGACAAGCAAGAAATTTCATCTTTCTCAATTTTGAGAGGAAATATTGCACACTTAGCAGTTTAGTTCTGTATAATAAGTGATAGCTGCACATTTTCGCTTTGCTTGTCGTACATTCCAAATTTTGTAGATCCTGCTATAAGTTACGGTAACAAAAGATTATTTACATTGGTCACAAGGCTTTTTCAGTAAGTGTGTTATCTTTGTGTTTTCCTTTGTAGTTGTGATTTGTTTCACATGTGCTGAAAACCCACTACATGCTTCGGGAAAAGCAGTTTAACTCACTTTCATTTTACTAAGGAAGCCCTACCCCTTTTAACTGAAGATTACTAAGCTCTTACAAATAAAGGCGGCCTAATCTGTTGTAATAATTTTATGTAATTAATTTTCAGCACTACAGTATGTGCCATTCTGCATTCCCTTTTATATTGTTTATGCTTAGTACTAGAATATAATTTTGGTTTCATTGCCATGTTAGCACCTGCTCCTCGTTCCCCCAATCACTTTCTTGGTTTGGGGCTTCCAGAATCACTTCTCTCTTCTATCAGATGTGGAAATTTGGCCGATTTGGCTACATATCTAGGCAGTGTCCATCTTGGTAAGTGATGCATGGACATCAGACATTGATGATTTCCATATTGCATGAGGTCATTATGTTAATAAATACCTAATGTGTTGTGAAATATGAACAGCCATGCAGCATATGGCTTAGTGTTCGCTCTGGATTAATGTACAGGGTCTGACAGAATGGATAGTAAGATATAACATAACTTTGAATCGAATTGACAAATTTATTGAAACACACACTGAAGACACAGAAGGATGCATGCCATTTTATTACAAAATACAGCATTACTTGGTTTTGAATATGACACCAGGCAGCTGGTTGCCATTACATTCAATGCATTTCTTCAGGCAGTGAACAAAAGCTGCCATCACCTGATTCAGCATATTCAATGGCATGTCCTCCAGGACTGCACTCTTGAGTGCGGCCACAATATGAGGATGTGTAGTGCACACTTTACCTTCGAGTATCCTCACAAGAAGTCAGGAGCAGTCAAATCGGGTGACCAAGCTGGCCAATGGATATCTCCAAATCTGGGAACCAGTTAACTAGGAAAGTGATGCCACAAGACGTGGATGGAAGTGCAGGTCATCATGGATGATATGCCTCAGTGAACAATCTGATATTCCTAGTGCCAAGGCATGTCTCCAGCAGAATGCTGAGGACTTTGAATGAGTGCTTCATGGAGCTCCTTCACTCGCTCTGGGATCTACTGTGTCTTTGGATGCTCTGGGTTTTTCTTCTTTGCATAAGATGCAGTGGTCTAGAAATTGTTACACCCACCATACAATCACCCAGTGATCTGGGAGTTAATCATGTTGTTCCAATCTGAAACAGCGACAAGAGTTGCTGTATTGTGATGGAAGACTCGTTATTTTTTAAATAGGCCTCTACGGTGAATGTGCAATGCTCTGAACTCCATAAGATCATAATTACAAATGGCAGTCCTTCATCAGTACAGCATGCAAACTAATTTTGCACATGCGCAAACGACGACGTCGTATTACATGACTCAAATCAGGCTATTTATTCTGCCGGACCCTGTATGTGTAGGCATGAACTAGGAACTTCAGGGTGAATGTAATTCAAAGCATGGCAATCATTATGCATCACCTGCTTATTTAAACATTTTTAATAAGAGTTCCTAGTTTCCAGTGATTATATTGTTTGAAGTGATCCAGATGATTGAGTGCATTTTTGTGGTAGGTAGTGTATAAATATGAAACTGTTGGGTCATTCTATATTGTTTAGGAGTAACTGGCAGCCTCAGGACAGTGACTTTTAAAATCCTTTACATTTCAGTTTCATGACTTGTTAGTGATAGATTTAGAAGTGTAACTTTAGTTAATTATTTTTAAATAATGATCATATTCAATGCAAATATTAGTTTAAAGTATTTGGTGTATTAGGTCTTATTTTTTTGCAGCACTGCAGGTGCTGAATTTTTTTCAGAGCCTGCAAGTTAACTTAATGACTACTTTAAAAAAAACACATACAGACACATTTATCAGAGCTGAATAAATGGAAATCACAGTATAGAGATGATTATCAAAAGCTCATTGATGTGTACTGCTTAGTTTGGTGCATTTCTGGTTTAGAACATCTCCATGAGAGGGTAAAATTGATGTATACCATTACAAATTTGCCTGTTCTGTAAGCAGTAAGATGTTTACAGCTAATAGTGAAGTTGATTTCAATATTCTGTACATAATTTAAATATAACTGGAAAAACAAAGGAGATGGAAATTGATGATCATAAATCAAAATCAATAACATTTTGCGATAAAAAATCCTCTATGAAGTAAAATTTGTGTCGAAAACAAATTCTGGAAAGAGTAAATGAATTCACTTACCTTGGTTACAAATTATCCTTTTTTGAGGAAGTAGACATTCCAGACAAAATTATTAAATTTAATATAACTTTGAGCATAGTTAATAAACTCATGAAGACTTCTCTAGTACAGAGGCATACAAGAATATACATTTATAAAACTTTGGCAAGGCCTGTCTGCTATTCTAGTGAGTTATGAACACTCAGAAAGATGGATGAACGCTGAGCAACAGCTGGTGAAATGAAGTTTATGAAACTCATAGCAGGTTATAGTTAATAGGACCACAAGCATGGTGAGATTGTATTAAAAGAACTCAAAGTACACTGGGTTCCATATATGTTATCCCTACTGCTTCACGCAGCATTTTAGCAACGTCTCAGCCACCACATATTCAGATTTAGATTTATTCACCAAGAAAATTCATACAGAATACAGGCTTCATCAAAATTGTTAATACAGACATTATCATATTTATAATATACAAAGTTTAAGAAAATAATACAAAGTCGCACTGAGGTGAAACACAGATACCTAGCATTTACCTTAAGGACTGAAGGAAACCTCGGTAAAAACCTCAGTCAGGTATACAGTAGCAATTGAACATTTTAAACTGATTCTATATACATTATATTTACAATTGAGGTGATAGAGAACTACATACAGGTGATGTCGAATGCAGTCTTGGTCTTGGAGGCTGTCGTCAAGCTTCCTCTTGTGCCGAAGGCCATCCTCCAGATGAACAGGACCCATGAAACAAACAGTTCAGAGCAGCAATAGTTTTTAAAAAAGTTAGGTAGGATGGGCGACTTATTTATCTAAATTCTAATTCTAAATTAGCAAGCAGGGAAGGGAGTGTGTGGAGCATTCTGCCTTTGTTGGAACGCTGGGACTAATATTGTAGGTGAAAATGAGATTTTGGTTTTTGAATTATATCACAAGAGCAGAGGGGAAGAGAAGAAGGGAAGACCTCAGATAAAATGGAGACAATATATGGAAAGAGTGGCAGTTGGACATGGGATGACAATGAGAGGAATATACAGGTTGGCGCAGGATAGGATCGAATACAGAAATTGGCTGAAGGAACCTGACCCTTACAGCAGCAGGGAAAGTGAAAGAAGAAGAATTATATCACATAAATATTCTATAGACATCTGTGAATTATTTTGGCCAAACATTTTCCCACCAACCTGCAATTTTTAATCGTCCAGTGACATGTTTAAGTCACCCATGTGCTTCATTTTAACCACTGGGGTGCGCCACACTGCACAGTGGGACAAAAGTCCAAAAATGAAATGTTAAAAATTAGGAATTTGAAGGTTGGAGGTGAAAGTACAGATGTTAAAGCATAGAAAATCAATAAATCATTTCTTAGCTCTTTTTTGGCATCTCTAAAAAGTGGTTTTGTATAGTTTAGATAAGAAGTCCATAACTTAGCCAAAATTATGCAAAGCTGCAGTGTGTCATTTCCTTGTTTATACTGCTGTGGTTATGTTTAAACTGTGACACAACTGCAAGAATGAATACTTCAGATGGTGAGTTTTAACGCTTAATAAGTGTTTAACATTCTATAGAGCTTGATAATGGATATGTTGAGTTAAATGACTGTAACACACAGAAATTCACATATAGACTAATGTTAAAATGAACAGCTATTTAAGCAAGAATCAAACTCATAATTATATTAGTTTAACTAACCAATTAATACTTTAATTCAAAACATTGGCTTAACAAAATAAACAATTTTAATCTCACTCGAATAATCAAAATTAATAATAGTTATGGATCACAAAATTAATTTCTAATAACTATTATTTATTTATGCTAACAAACTTACTGTTGGTGTTTTTAAACACACAAGCCGTGTGTGGGCAATGTTTGGTTTACCAGGAAAAATACGAACTGGTTTGAGAATTCAATGCCATTCTGGCAGTTTGTCACAGTAGCTCAATGGTAGAGCACCCGCCTGGTAAGCGGAAGGTCTGTGGTTCAGATCCCAGCTGTGGCATTGAATTTTTAAGTTCCAGTTCTACCTTTCTAATAACTAATTTATCCCTCAGCAAATTTAAGTAAAATTCGACAAAAGCCCTCCCCGTGACACAAATAATTGCAGATTATGTAATAGATTTTTATGTTCTAATAGATGTAACCTTTTTCCTTCACTACCCTTCACACTCTTTTATGCGCTGAAGGAATAAGTATACGTAACATATCCTAAAAGTTTCATCTGCATCTTGTTGTGACTTTGGAATGCAGAGGGTATTTTACCTAATGGCGCACTCTGACTTCACATTGCAGATGGTCAGTGCTTTACGCACCGAGACCTATACAAGGTAATGTTGGCTAATAACCAAGGTTTACGATTTTATAATTTCTCAAATAGATACTTCCAGCTACCATAGTGAAAAGGTTTTTTGCAATTAGAAAAAAAGTGGAGTCATTTTGCACCAACTTCAATTCATTATGACACAAGACCTACAGAAATATAGAAAATTTTGAACTAAAATACAGTGATTGTTTAAGAATTTCAACATCACGTTATGTTACAATGAATCAAATACAAGTAAACCTACTCCCTTCAGCTCTCCTTGGCAGAAAAAAATAACACTCTATTTTCAGAAAGTAGTATGAAATCGAAGAGACTGAAAACAGAGATTCTCCAAGAATCAACTGATACCGGGGGACTTTGTTTTGCCCTTCAGTTAAGTCTAAAAAGGTCTGCGAAAGCTGATACAGCAAAAGTACTTGAAACTGCACTAAACAGCCCCACAAAGCCACTAAATTATTGCATTCATTTAAAAACTATTTTTCTGAAACTATAAATAGAAACAGCAATGAAGCGTTAGCACTTATAATGTATGCCAAATTCAGTATTAAGGCTCAGAGCAAAGAATAGAAATGCTGACTTGTATCCAGTATATAATAAAGGCTAAGCTCATGTTTTACCCAAACAAAGAATACATTAATGTCAACAGAAATTACCGCTGAAATAAATTTACAAGGATTGCTAGACCATACAATTCAATGGACTATTCAGTGTATAGAATCACTTTCAATTATTTTGTTAAACAGGGTAACCTAAAGTTATTCACCAAATGTGGGTTTGATGGTAGTACAGGTCATTAAGAATTTAAGCAGACATATACTGATGAAAGCTACTTATCTGATGCAGAATTTGTGGGTCTCCTTTGTTCAGCTTTTACTATATGGTGAATGAGATGACAATACAAAAACTGTGTACCAAAATCCGCCACCATCATGAAATTACTGTAGGCCTAACTACATCAAATTCTTGCATGAAACGGGTGTGATTTCTTCTGGAAGGGATATAAATTGTAGTTCATTTAACTTGTGAGTATATGCACTTGAAACTGCACGACTTTCTGTAAAGAAATACCCCTGGTTTTACCCCTCTGCTAGTGTCCACAAAGTGCTAATTCATGGATCTCAGATCATAAATTCAGCAACAGTATCCATTGGTCAACTGTCTGCGGAGACACAAAAGGCAGGTAACAAGGATATTAAAAGATTCCGACAGCATCATACAAGCACAAGTTCTCACCATAATACACTGAGTGATCTGCTGAAGAATTTGTGGTGTCATCGGATCCTTTCATTTTGAGTTTATGAAAGCTGTATGAAAAACTAAAGACTTCTCTCTGTAAAGAAGCACAAAAGTTGTTTTATTTGAGTAAAAGAATTGATTTACAAGAGGAAGAAGGAAGAGGGAGCAAGCATGGGCGATGAACAACAGCACTCAGACACTAATGTGGAGTACGATAGTTGATAAAATACATTTATTTGAGATAAGACCATTAAATAACAAACTATATTACATTTATGTGTTGATATGTGTTTCATAGCTGTTAATATTAATTTTTCCCGTTATTGAGATCAATTGTTCCATAAAAATACTTTTGTCCCATTTTGTATGAAATTTATTCCTTACATTTTAGTTTTGCTCTGATATGTATGTAAATTTGCATACATAATCTCAAACCTGTTATCTAAAGGTTCAAATGTGCATTTGATGATTGCTTTATTCATTGGCTCACAAAAAATTATTTATGCTAAAAAGAAAAGAAATTTTAACACAAACAACTTCATAAAAACAAAAATGTATTTCTCTGCAAGTAATAACATCAATCAAATAAGTGTGCCAACTCTCAAGTAAATGGATGCAAAACTGAAAAAAGTTAAAAAATCAGTCCCAGTGTCCCTTAACTATAGCTGACGCAATATATGCAAATATTGTGGAGGTGCATCAAGGAAGAATTGTGGGTATGTGGAAAGCCAATTTGCCATTTGAAGACATTGCTCAGAGTTATATATTCGTATGCAAATAATCTAGAACTGTGCATGTAAAACAGAACCCCACTGCCACTGCATATGCGAAAGGGTAAACAGATGCACACACCTCGTCCTTGGTATACATATGCTACCTGTGAAGTTTAGCAGAATGCCTCCCGAAGCTGCAGGGACAGCATTAGTGGAAGTGAGTATACAACCAGTTTTAGAGTTCATATGTGACTGCCAAATGAACTGGCAACAACTTGCATCATTTTCTACATAAAAAGTAGTTTAGGATGGGATGATTTTCTTCAAAATCTTTGTATTACATCTTTGGAAGGTACTGAACTTAAACCCCATGTTTGACATTTATCCAGCATTTCATTTTGAATATGCTTTTCTCGCACATAGGCACAAATTTTTCTTAAAAAAAGTTTTGTTCAGGGAGTCTCAAAAGAGGTATTTTTGGCAAAATCTCCATACATTTTTGGCTGGAATGCAATATTTCCTTACATACTAGGTGCATAAGTAGAGAAAGTAAGTAGCTTATCATTACAAAATTAGATTAAAAGTATCAGCTCTTTAGAATTTGTGTCTTAATTTTGTCTCATGTTACTGCTCTCTCAAGTGTAGTAATGTGGTATTGAAACAAATAAAATGTGTTCTAGTTTAGATTTTGTTACATTTCTCTTTGATATTGTCGGTATGCTGAGTGCCTATTTTTCACAAATGTTACACAACTCTATATCAAGCCTAGGGAATTCGCAGAATAGTTTGAGCGATCTTCAATTCTTTTACTTGCTAAACATACAGTTATCAGACTACCAGTTGCTCAGCCCTGCTCTACGTTCATTGAGGTCCATCTTCCCATTGGAATGGAGTACCAAAACCTTTTTGCTGTTTTCATGTAGTCAGTCTAACCGTTCAATGGGCTACCATGATTGTTGCACATACTTAATATGTAGCATAAAAACAGCCCATTGTAGTGTCAAAATTAGTTTGCTGCTGATAGTAGTTTCATTCCTAACAAGTTCATAAGAATCTGTCTGTTCAGTTTAACTGTCACATGCTTTTCCATCAGTTTACAGTAAACTTTAGGGAAAAGAAGTTAGAAAATGTTCATCGCTTTTTGTCTAACAACTCGGAAATCTGTTACAGTAAGCAAAATGTGAAATCCTTTCTGTTCAGTTGAAGTGGAAAGGAAGACAGGATAACAGTAATTGTTTCAGTTTCCATATATCAGGTCATCGATAATTGATTGTTCTAATACACACAGACTGTATGTTGGTAAACTTTGAAAGGTAGAGTCAAAAATGAGTCCTGCCATAGCCAAGATTTGAACCACAGATCACCCAAGCTACAGCTGTGCCAACATGTTGCGATGGTAGCTCAGTGGTTAAGAGCAGCAACATGTAGACCAGAAGATCCATGGCTCAAATCCCAGCAATAGCATTGAATTTTTCATTTCTAATTCTACCTTTCAAGCTGTTTCAGTGATTGCAGTGTCAAAAACTATCCGTAGCAGTAGCCAGAGTAAATTCTAGAATATACATTTTTTTACTTGTGTAAAGACGTCTTATACAAAGAAGTTTGGTTTATAGCAGCAATGTATAGAATGTTTTAAATTGCTTAATATTCTTATTTAGGATTTGAGCAATGAATACTGATAGATATGTAACACAGTATCTTTAAATCTGTTGAGTTATAATTCCATTTCCTTCTATGAAGGTGGGCAAGTGGAGTAATACAATGTTATCTGTCTTGGTAAAAGTAAAATGCCAGATAATCTGAATGTAAATGTAATGTGTTGCATGTACTGGATCCTGTTATGTTGCTTCCGGTTAAGTTGGTAGCATGTAATGTGCCGTTTGCATAAAATAATTTTAAATTGTGGTAGCTTGCATGAAAATTATTTTGTGTGTCTGTAATTCAATATGGTTTAATAAAAATGGATTACATATATTTTCTTTATCTTATTATTTATATCATAATAAAAGCTTACATTTTAAGGCATAGATTTTAATATTTCAGTCATTTGTACGTGTTGATTGGATTAGATGTTATTCATTATCATTTGTTTGTCTGCTCTCATATGTTATTACTAGGGACACAATTTTTTGGTGGATCGCAATGACACAAAATATGTTAATACACAATAAAGAGGTTTTGGAGTAAATTCTATTGCGATTGTCTGCATAATTACCAATGTTTACTTTCAAGATTAAAAGTGAATTTTAATGCAACTCGTGAAATGAGTGCTTATTTATGATTTACCACAAAATTAATAATTTCTTTGTGAAATGAAAGTTTATGCACAATTTAACATGAAATTAGCATTTTATTGTGATGTTTCTGTGAAATTGACATTAAAAGTTTTATTTCAGGAATAAAACAAATCTGTTTCACTTTTTGCAACATAGAAAGCCAGATGTGAGGTCAAGGTCAAGAGTTCAATCTCTATGTGGCTGGAAGAAATGTAGCTATGTTTACAATAAGTAGGAAAGGTATATGAGAGCGGCAGGGATGGTAGGTCAACAGATAACCTGTGACATGCATGAACGTTCAATGAATGCATAGAATAACGTAAATGCCATGTTACAGCACCACCACTGGAGCAAAGTGCCAGAGATAACACCTCCTCCCCTCTATTGGTTTTCCTGCACTCCACAAACACATGTAGCGTAAACTCGAATGATAAGTTCACACAAATTTTATGGAAGGCTGCGATAGACAGCAGGGAGAGCAAATTTAATGCCAAAAATAGTGGGAGTTTAATGCTGAGTTTGTTCCATGTATTAATACACTGTAGAACCAAGGTGCATGATTGTACAGTTACATTAAAACAAGTCTAATTTGACAGCTAGGGGCACACGTGTGCTTGAAAGAGTTTCCATGGCAACGAATGTTGTCCTCCGTGGTCTAGGGGTAACGTGCTAGCCTGGTTCCCTAGGTTGCGGGTTCAAACCCGGTGGAGGGCAATGAATTTTTACAGGTGTAAAACTCCTTAGCATGGCTTCTTTCAGAAGGGAAATGAAGCTGGTGGTGCTGTGTTATAGATTTACATCATGTAAAAGAACCTAATCTTGATAGAGGCCTATGAGCAAAATTAAGCAATCTTTCATGCCCAATGTAGAATGGTACACTGAGAACCAGTCTATGTATCTATATTTCAATTTCTAATTGTGATTGTGAAGCAGTTCTTTCAGTGTACAATATTTTCTCAGATAAAAGAACCAATATTACAGTATGGGAACTTAGAAACCATGCTTACTTGTGATTTCAACGAACATGCTACATATAACATTTGAAATGTTGAAAAGGTTAGCTGGTGCTAAATGGGGTTGCTCAAGGAGAGTCCTTAACACAACATACAAAATGTACGTTAAACCAAACCTCTTGTACTGTTCTGAAGCTTTAATAACAGCAGCAAATACTAACATCAATAAACTTGAACAAATACAAAATCAGGCTCTTCGCCTAATCACTGGAGCAGTTAAATCCACACCTATTGATGCCATGCTTGCCTTAACACGGACCCCATCAATAACAACAAAAATAGAAGAACAAGCATTGCTCCAACACGAGAAAATGTTACGACTGCCAAACTCTAAATGGACAGAAGAGAACTTCCCCCCTTCAATACTTAAAACTCATAGTAGTTTCCTAGAAAAGGTAACACAGATTAAATCCCAATTGAACATTCCTAACACCAGAGAAGGTCTACTTATAAGAGAAAATCCATTGGAATTATTACAACCTACCTTCAGTTTGGAATTAATAGAGGAAATAAGTAAATCAGACACACCAAAAGAAATACAAAAACTTCTAGCTCTGGAAACAATCAATACTAGGTATCCCACAGAAGATTGGCTGCACATATATACTGATGGATCCTCGAAGGAAAACCTTACTGGAGCTGGAGTTACGTGTTCACATTTTTCCTTTTATCATTCTGTTGGCAGAAACACAACAAATTATGATGGAGAAATAGAGGCTACACACATTGCTCTCCGACAATTATTAAATCTTCCCTTAAATAAATTTAACAAGGCAGTAATTCTTTCAGATTCTAAAGCTGCAATTCAGGGAATATGTTCAAATACTACAAAGAAGTCAACAAAAATTAGAGAATGCTACAAAATGTTAACACAACTCCAAAAAGTTAATAAGACTGTTCATCTCCAATGAATTCCAGCACACTGTGGAGTCATGGGGAATGAAGCTGCAGACTCACTTGCAAAGAAAGGCACAACAATAAAACAAAAATCTAAATTCAATTTCTCATATTCCTCAATAAAACGCTTGATCATTAAAAAATTTTCTCATTCATACCTACAAGAAATAGAAACAAATGCCAAAGATAAAAAATGGATTACATTACTTTCCAACCCAGATATAATCCCCCAGAGACCAAGGAAAACAGCGGTTGCAGCCTTCCGACTATTAACAAATCATGACTGCTTAGCAAGTCATCTCTACAGAATAGGTATCTCATCCTCACCAATATGTGTCCTGTGTAACGATCCAGCAGATATGAATGAAGACCACTTGAAGACCTGTGAAGCATTAAGATCAGAAGAAACTACAGTTCAAAAGTATTGGAAAGCACGAATGCTAATGGCTTCATTGCCAGATGCAAGGCACTAGAAAACAACAACATTTGAAATGTAAATTATAACATAATATTTGATATTTTATTTCACTACTTTTATCTCTCTTTGGGCCTTCTTTTTATACCAATATTCATCATTTTTATTCGGCATAAAATTGTGTTCCTAGTTATTACCTTTAGCAATAACAGAACAGTTTGCAGTCTCCATGAGCATACATTATAAAAGAATCAGCAGAGATGAAATCACATGGCATTTACTGAAATTGTGTTGTGAATGGAACTTAATAAGTAGTATTAATCCACTACTTACAAAAAGTATGTACATTTGAGATTTAGAAATTGCAAATACTTTAGTCATGTCTTTAGAAGAAAGTAAGCCCAAAAATGTGGTTTTACTGGTTTTGAATCTAAGGGATTTAAAAAAAAAATCTGATGTGTTGCACTCACATGACATAAGTAAACAGGACTACATAGGCTATAGCCAGAAAATTGAAAATATGCATTTCATTTGTCATACAAATATCTTAAACATATGACATGTGAATCAAAATTATTAGAGCCATTTTCAAGAAAATAAAAATTTTCGAAAAATTTTTGATGTAAAAGGTAGTTTAGGGTGGGGCTATTTTCTTCAAAATTTTTGTGTCACATTCTTGAAAGACATTAAACTTAAATACCAAATTTGGTTTTTAACCGACTTTTCGGTTTTGAGTTGTGCTGTCCACAGACTGACACACAGACACATGGACCTTTTTCTAAAAATCTTATGTGTTGCACTCACACGACTTTCTCTATTCTTGTACTAACCATTCTTACAAACTCTTATTCCTATATCTTCTTCGTGTTAGTTAAGATAAACATTTGTACAAATTATTTTATTGCTTATTTCCTTGTAGGTGCAATGGGAATGTTAGAATACAGTAGACTTTGTGCGATAGTCAAATGTTTGAGATTCTGTTGTCTTTGCACACTTAACATATAAAAAAATGAACAATGATGATCCATTTCACGAAAGTTCTAAGTTTTCCGAAACTCACACACATAACAAGGAATATCTCCGAAATGGTTCACCCTACAAGAAAATTTATTGAGACATAAATTGTGTATTTTAGCAAGATCTACATTTTTTGTATAGTATAATTTGGTCTATCTCTAACAGTTTACCAGTTATGCAAAAGTCGTCCAGAGTAAATACGACTACAGGGGCTATAGCCAGAAAATTCAAGATATACATTTCATTTGTCATCAAAATATCTCAAACATATGACATTTTAATCAAAATCGTTAGAGCCATTTTCAAGAAAATAAAAATTTTCGAAAAATTTTCCACATAAAGGGTAGTTTAGGATGGGACTATTTTCTTCAAAATCTTTTTGTGTCGCATACTGAAAGACATTAAACTTAAATACCAATTTTGGTTTTCAACCGACTCTTCGTTTTTTAGTTATGCTGTCTACAGACACAGACACACACACACACACACACACACACACACACACACACACACACACACACACACACAGCTTTTTCTAAAAATGCATTTTTTGTGTTCAGGGGGTCTCAAAACATACATTTCTGGTGAAATCTCAACATCAAATTTTTGGGCGGAATACAATACTTCCCCTACTTACCAGTAGAGAAAGTAACAAGGCACTCAATTTTTGGGACATTGATAGGATGTGATAGCAAAAATTTATTACAGCATTATATCTTTATTTCTCAGGACTTTTACATATATATATGTATTTCTTGTATTGTAATATATTTCTATAATAGACCATATTAATATTATAAACAGAGAATGAGTGTGTATGCATATGTGTAGTAATATCAGACACCAATCATTTGATATTAATAATTATTGAAAACCCTGTTCATTATCTACATGGCTATAAAATAGCTTCTTATTTTAATTTCTAAATAAGTAAAAGAGTAAAAAGGACTTACAGTGCCTGCATGTTAGAATGTGAATATGTTGGAGTCATAAATTAGCATGCTTATGGTGAAGACTATGACTCATAGTTAAGAATGCCATGGAGTAGAAAGCAGTGATTGTAGAAAGCAAGTAAAACGAGAAAAAGAATTGCAGAGATTTCATTCCGAACATTATACTTAGTGGTCATGAAATAGCCACTGAGAAAACAGAAGACACCGCAAAATCAAAGACAGTGGGGTCTGGTTATGATGGTATGACACACAGTAGAACCCTGCTAAGCTGAAACCCGCAAACCTGAAAGTTCAGATAATCCAAACACAAAGCCTATAATTAAAAAATAATAAATAAATAAGAAGCTTATTGGTAGTGTAGAAAAAACATTTTTTGTTACAGAACTGACTGATTATTGAAGTACGTACAGAACAAAATGTTGTTGTTGTTGTTGTTGTTGTTTTCTAGTGCCTTGCATCTGGCAATGAAGCCATTAGCATTCGTGCTTTCCAATACTTTTGAACTGTAGTTTCTTCTGATCTTAATGCTTCACAGGTCTTCAAGTGGTTGATTAGGCTGGGACATGCCTCCTGCATTCCATTGTAGAATTCTTAAAGTATTGGAACTGTTGTGATGAAATTTGCCTAAAGATGTCCCCACCCGGAGATCCGATTGGGGGACAGTTTTAACTCCGGAATGTTTATCTTTAGGACTCATATTCATGTATGTGGCTTTCATGTAACTGTTTTCTTAACGGGCACCAGTTTTACAATGTGGCAGTTACATCACCCAACTTAAACCCCCATTTTGCAAGGGGGACCACACCTATCGTTGGTCAACGGGTCCATCGGACCTAGCCGGGAGGACTAAATAGATGATATTTAGATCCACCGACCTTCCCCTCATGTGCCTCTGAGGGACGCTGTTGTGCTGTGATAGGCCAGCACATATGTAAATGACATTTCCTCCATTTTAGATGAAACAGTTATACCGCTGTGATTCGGTCCCCAGAGCCTCATCTGTTAAAAGCAGGGTGCACCACGGGCAGGATGAGGATGGGAATTGGGTAGGAGAGGCTATAGGAGGCGCATCACTACCCCTTACTACAAAATGTTTATTGCACAAAAATGTTTTGCTGAACTTCGCTATGGGTAATGTGCCTGTACATAATGCATGTAGTCACTGTTAAACACATTTTCACATTTACTTAGGTACCATACCCATAACTATCACACATTTTTGAAGCAGTAATTTTCACTTAACTTGCAAAATTAGTGATCTTTTGCCATAAAGAACTAAACCTGCTTGAAGATGCATTGTTACACCAGCGTCACATGAACATCGTGTCACTTTTGTGGCAGCAGTGTGATGTTGTATAAGTGTAATGTTAATTCAGGGCACCTGCAACTTCAGAATGTGATACAATATCCTTAGGAAAGTCTTCTCCTTCACTATCTCTATCTTCAGAGTTGTTATTGGATTGATTCTGGATCGTACAGACAATGGCTTCATCACTGATGTCTTGATGACCGTTATCGACTGATATCTATTTAAGAAGACAATTTTCCCCTGCATTTTAGCACCCAGAATTTCTTAAATAAGTTGAACGATATCATTGTTTGATGCCGGAATGGTTAGGGTTTATTCAAATATGAGACGACCTCAGTTTCGTCCATAATTGTTGTAGTAACTTAACTTCAAACTGTCCGGAGCCTCAGCATTTTCACTATGTTGAATACATTGTCATTATGTTACATATATTGTCCTTATGTTGAATACATTGTCATTATGTTTTGTGTAGTAATTGCAATGTTTTCACTTCCTCACATGGCTATGCTATCTTATGTTGTAGCTGCTAATTCAATAGCTGAATTCATATACATATGTTTTCTGGATAATCTGAACATTTCTAAATCTGAACAGACCATACCCCAATTAATTTGGATTGGACCAGCAAGGTTCTACTGTAAGCCCAACATAGTAACCCATGAAGTTAAACATCAGAAATATGAAAATAAGTTTAAGATAAGTATAATAACATATGAGTAAAATGTGTGATACATAGAATACTATTAAATAGGTAAAAATAGCAAGTGGTTAAAATTAAAACCTGTTCTGTATGTTTCCAATGGGTATCAAAGACATAGATTTACAGGATTATACAGATTGAATGTTTAATGTTTTGAAAAACTTTGTTTTCCAAACAGTCCAAAAAGGTAAAGAAGTGCCTGATGTGTTAATCATTCACATTTTATGTAGTTGTTTTTAATTATTTATAGCTATAGCTTTTCATGGACAATTCCTCAGTAAATCATTTAGATGTAGTTTTTATTTCTGGCAAAATGTTACCAGTTAAAATCACATGGGTACGTCTATTAACAGGAATGAATATTTTGGTTGCTAAAGTAGAAATAAACAAAAGATGTTTAAAAGAGTTGCCTTCAGATGTAGTCTGTCATATTAAGGTAGTGATATTTGCATAAATATAACAGCAGAAAATAGTGTTTATCTGCATTATTAGAATAACCTGAATTCACAAGTTTATTAATCCTTTTTCTCCAGCAAAAAAATAGAGCACTTCTTTTATCGATTTTACTTTGAAAGCTTATTGTAACACAATGTAATTTTATTTTCCCTTCTTTCATGCAGACTTATCATCAATGGCACTGGAAACTGATCTCACACCTACACAGTCTCGTGGAAGAGAAAGACATAAATCACCAACTGAAAATAAGTCTCAGTCTCCTGCAGCAGTGGCTACTCCACCTCTCTGTGAGCGAAAAAGCACAGGAGGTACCGGTCTTATTGATCAGCCAAGTTTAAGACCGTTGCCTATTTCTCTTACATTTGACATGAGGTAAGTAGAGCACATGAAAACAGCATTTGTTTTACCTTGTAGTTACCAGCACACTATTACCAAGGGCCAAGTAACATACAAAGTACAAGCAAGTTGTTTAGAATCAGCAATCTTACCCAGAACTATATGGATGGGTTTTTAAAGTTGAAGTGATGTCTTTATTACTTTTTGTTTAATTTACACATTAGAAGGCAGATGACTTTTGGAGAATTATTCTATCCTATAGGGTTATTCAGAAGTCCATGAAACACTTTAAAAATTCATATCTGTTAAGCTATGCAGTGGGTAACAAAGCATTTTACACAAAAAGAAAGAGGAGCCTTCCAAGTTTTCTTGCTTACTTGTATCAGCTTACAAATGCTCAATGTGTCCGCCCTTGATTATACCACAAATATTGATGCAATAATCCATCTCCTCCCACACATGCTCCAGCATGTCAAGTTTGACCATAACCAAGGCAGTTGTAATCCAGCGGCAAACTTTGTGAAGATTATCAGGTAGTGGAGGTATGTGGATATGCCCTTTACAAATCCCCACAGAAAAATGTCACACAGGGCTAACTCTGGTGATCCTGGTGGCCACAACATTAATGCATTATTTTCATGTCCAGTGTTTCCAATCCAATAGTGGGCCACTGTTGATAATTGCTGCCCCTAGTGATGAATGATGGCAACTAAGCACATGCTTTTGTTAATTAAAAAAAGACTGAGTGTTTCTCTATCTATTGCCACAACAATTACCACGATCTGTCACATACTTAATGTGTTGTTAAACTTTAAAATGTTTCATGGACCTATGAATAATGCTGTATGTTTTGAATTTTCTAGCTATAGCCTATGTATACTCTGTTCATCAAGAGATTAGAGGAGACGTAAACAAAGCCACGTGCGTTTTGACCACACACTTTTGCCGTGTAAATAGTTCCTTCATGAAATAGTGTTACTAAGGTCTGAAATGTCATTTAATGTTTGTTAAAGCATGAACTAAGTGTACTAAGCATAGTTGAAGTGTAAGAATATGCAGTTAAGTGAATCTGTAACCAGCCTAATTCATTCTGCGCGCGCATTATTCAGTATGAAAGTAACATGGCGGAACAAGTGAGTTGTGAAACATAAGTGCGGCAAACCATTGCGAAGTGGTGAAAAGACAACAATATTGAACATGTTTAACAAGTTCTGCGAGAAATATCCCAAACTTGCTATCCAAGACGTGATGAAATTAACATCCGAGTTTACTGGTGTGTCACTTGCAAGTATTTACAGCACATGCAAAGAAAAACTATCAGTTGGTAAGATCCTGGCAAAAAGCGACCATGTGCCAGATAAATGGTGGATGTAGTTTGTGACGAATTTGTGAGATCTGCAATCTGTCGAAAAGTTCACCAGTTCTTTCTTAACAAGTTCATTGTTAACAAAGAAACAAAGTGCTGTTGGCAGTTAACTCTGATCCCAATCTTCCAGATTTGAAACGAACTTCCCTCCACAAGCTGCTTCTGGAGATTGGTTTCGAGATTGTGAGCAGGAAATGAAAAAGCATTATTGTGGACAGAGATGACGTAAGTAGCAGTTAATTTCCATGTGCTACATGTCATTTGGATCAAGTAAATATATCCTTTTAGTAGTGTAAAATGCATATTATACCTATGCTTAGTGGTAGGTAAGTGTGTTGCATCATTGTGAATGCACGTGGCTGCGGAGTGATACAAACCGGTGCTTTGTTTACATCTCCTCTAATCTCTTGATGAACAGAGTACAGTCCTGTTTACTCTGGATAACTTTTGCATAACTGGTAAATCATAAGATATACCACATTTTACTGTACAAAAAATATAGATTTTGCTAAAACACACTATTTATGTCCAAATAAGTATTTTTGGGTAGCACTGTGGCCAAGCAGTTAGAGCATTCACCTACTACCTAGGCAGCCCGGGTATTCGTGGTGGACAAAGTGGCATCAGGGCAGGTTTTCTCTGGGTTCTCCAGTTTCCTCCACCACTCATTCCACCAATTGCTCCATCATCACCTTTCTAATCATGGAATCGCCTGCATTTCATATCATCCTCTTTCTCACTGGTGCTCGGCTGACCACCCGCTTCCAGGTCTTCACTCTATCTGGTCCATAGGTTCCTGTGTTTCCCAACAGGCATCTCACCCTAGGCATTGGCTTGTAAGTCCTAGGGAGTGTAAGTCCTACATAAGGGGAGGGTAATCAGGTAAAGGAAAAAAAATGTTTGTGGAGTGAACCATTTTGGAGATATTCCTTGTTATTTTTGTTAGTTTTACAATACTCTTAACTTTCCACAAGTAGAAGACCGTTATTCATTTATTTTATATCTTAACTGTGCAAAGGGAACAGAATTTCAAAGCTTTAAAGCATTAGACTATCCTCAAAGCATACTGTATTCCCACATTCCCCTTGTATGTACAAGAAAATTAGTACTAAGATAATTTCTGCAAATGTTTATCTCGACTAACATGAAGAAAATAAAGGAATACAGGTATGTAAGAATAATTGGTACAAGAGTAGTAGAGAGAGTTATGTGAGTGCAACACATCAGATGTTTTTAGTACTACCAAAACTTGATTCATATCTTCAGTCCTGGATTCAATCAGTTCCTTTGATTATTAACAATATGGCTAATATTGTTGTTGTGGACCTGTCGTTGTCCATGGTTGCATGTGGATATTACGGAGGAGTTAGAAAAGGATAAGTACCCCTCAGCTGGATATGGCAGCTCGTGCTCTCTCCCAAGCGCTTCATGTGAGGTGGCTGTGTGGGATTAAGCTGGGTTCAACACACCAGTCCGCAAGGGTGTCAAGAGAACTAGCTAATGTCGGTGAGGCTTCTGCTTGATGGTACGGAGCACACTGACAGAGAGATCTGCTGAGTTCGAGCACCACCTGGGATTGTCACACCAGCAAAGCTAGACTTCGATGGATGTGGGGAAGGAGAGGGATAGCGAGATTTGAAAGGTTGTTGGATCAAAAAAGATGAGTTTGAGATTACTCACGCTACGGTAGCATGTGCGAGACCATGTGAGGCAAGGAGCCAGTTGAGACTGTCTTCTCCAGCATTCCAGCATTCGAGAACAGGTCGTACAGGTTCTCCTGTACGGTATGTTTATCTGCACAGCACCTAGCTGCTTAGTGTGACTTTATCTGTGCAGTATAGAAGGTTGTCAAATTTTTTTTCATGCTTTTGTGTCTGTGGGCAATGGTTTCTTCCTGCACACATAAGTTTGGATGCAGGAAGGGGGCAGGAATAGGTATTGGGGTGAGTATGTGTTAGATGATGGGAGTGGCATTGCCATTACCCAAGGGCGTCCTTAGGAAGGCGGTAACTTTTCCTTCTACGAGGTGCTGTGTGGTCATATTGACCTAGTGCCCGTACCAGTTGGTTGGTGTGGGAACTCAGTTTGGTGTGCATGGTTCGGGATCACTCCCTCACCAAGTCCATGATGTAGGGTAGTCTGGAGTGGTTGTGAATGATGTAAGACGGGAATCTACGCCCGGTATCATATATTGTTCTTAACGCCCTATTCTGCACTGTCTGCAGTTTGCGTATGGTAGAGGGTGCCACTGATCCCCAGGCTTCGCAGCCATACAAGATCAATGGCAGGATGATTGCCCGGTAAATGCGTAGTTTTAGGTAAGTGGGCATGGTAGATCGGAGGATAGGGTAGAGGTGTCTGAGTGCAGTGTGGCCAAGTCCGGGCTTTGCGCAGACGTGTGGAGCGTATGTTAGCCCGCGGTCAAGGAGAACGCCTAATATTTGGCTGAGATTACCCATGGGATATTTCTCTGCCTGAGTCGAAGTGACCGTTCCGGCCTCCAATGGCGAACCTTACCAAGGAGGAGTGCAGAGCTTTTCCCCGGACTAATAGCCATTCTCCACTTCTCACTCCACTGTCTGCTAGTTTTTTTATAATATCTATACTAAAGTTATTCTGTGGTGATACAATTTATTTTTAACAAGGGGTGACATGAGGTCCGGTACCGCCGAAGCAAACCGGATGATTGTGGGTGCATATTATGATGGGTGGTGCATGGAGGCAGGTCTAATTCATGGCGGATGCCCTGACATTGACCTGCGACTTGGGGCATTTGTCTGTGGCATTGGGGGACCAATAGGAAATCTGGGGAGTGTGATGATGTCGAAAATCTGGTTGCTGCTGGGCCTCTCTATTTCAACTTACAATTGTTGCATAATGGTCTGGCAGTCCAGCGCAAGATACTGACAGTGCCATCTAATTTATTGAGCTTAACTAAGTACACTAGCTTCGCTGTTGTGCACGCTTGAACTTACATGCTAATAATGGTCTCTTTACCTGTGCGTCTTAATTAAGATTTTTAGCACTGGAGTAGCCACCTCAAAAGTAATCCTCATATGAGGACCTTAGAATAGCAAGGGCGTATGCGCCAAAAGCTAGTTTTGAGAAAAATGTGATTAAAGTTTTACTATGCAGTACATATTAAAATCATGTATAGAGGGATGAATAATTGCTCAGATGTGAATCTAATGCATTAATACTGTTAATTAGGAATGTAAAATGTTATTTGGCAGATATTTAAGATTTCAGAAGGTTAATTTCATCAACAATATAATTTAGATAATGTATGCTTTCATGCGCGTTATAACCAAAACGTTTATGTCTAAAGTTAGCATTTTGCAAGCAATACTTTCACTAATATTGGTAAATATTTGTTCTAATGCTAACAAACAATACTTCTAAAGTGAATATAAAAAAGTAAGTTAACAAAAAGTATGGTTAGATCACCGAAGATGTTTAACCACTGTGCTGTGCCGTGAGGAACCAGAGTATGTTAGTAATGTGAAATATCGTCATCCGCCACTGCCTCTTCTTCTACCTCTGGTGTGTGCCTTCACTACATGTTTGGTTTTTAAACTTATGTGTTCTTCACCTGTATTTCTCTTCTTCTTAGCCATATGCATTTTCCGTTGGTTTTTCTGCATGCAACGTTTTCTGGGATGACTTATTTGACGAGTCTGTGTCATTCATAGTGCTTAATAAAAGTAAATCACTACCCTAAATGCACTAAAGGTTTGTTCCATGGTATTGTTAGTAAACAACACAATTACTCTTGAAACATAATGCTACAGAAGTTAAACCGAGAGCTGCAAGCCACTAAACATAGGTTTCTTTAAAAGCAACAGACTGAACTAAAGAAATGCCCCGTACATCTAGGCAAAAACTATTTACAAAACCACAAAAAATGTTTGAAAGGTTAAGGAATAACCATTTATGAGGCGTAAAGGCCTGAAAATAAACAGCACCCTCTCTTAAGTGATTTATTGCTACATTCTCTTCAAGAGCAACTGTCACAGCGTAGCGATCGGCTCCGTCTGGCAGGTTGGCTTATGCACCTTTGCTATTCTCGAGATCCGACTGAAGCGCGTTAGGTCTAACACCATGCTGTATTCAAATGGAGAATTCGTTCATATCCAGGGCGTATCAGCCATTCACACTTAATGGTCATTAAAGAGTAGGCTTCATACTATATGTTGCAAGAAAAACAAAAAATTTGTATTTTGGCGCATACGCCCTTGCTATTCTAAGCACCTCATATGGTGAACTTATTTATTTGTAGTGGAATTGCCACTGCAGTTGTCACTAGCCATAACTATTCTTTGGTCTCCAGTTTACTCTTTCCTTCTTTTGTAAATTTTCTTCCTCTAAGTTTTTTTATTATTGCCTAGTATATTTCCAAGTCATCCTCCACCTTCATACCATAGCTAAGCCCTGCATAAACTCGTCTCTTCTGTACTTTTGCTTGTGTTAGACTCCATGATGTGGATAGCATTATAATGTCCACTCTTAACAAAACTGTAGGACAAAACTGAATTATTCCTATTGTCAGCTTTCCCAAAAATACAAAAATAATTCAAAATACAAGCATCTCTTATTGAAATTATCCTTACAAGTTGTAACTAAATTCGGTTATTGTATGTTGCAGGAATGTGCAAGCAATGACTGATATAAAAACACACATTGGTTATGCAAGAGCATGGGTTAGATTGTCGCTTGAAAAGAAGCTACTTTCTAAACATCTTCGCACACTTCTTTCGGATACAGCTCTTTTGAGGTAACAATTGATCATTTTCTCACTATTGTATTTGTTTTGTGAGGAGAGTTTATAGAAAAATGCTAAAAATGTGCTGTCTTTTGTAGGAGTTTGTACAAACGATATGCGTTCCTGCGATGTGAAGATGAAAAGGAACAGTTCCTGTATCATTTGTTGACACTAAATGCTGTAGATTACTTCTGCTTTACCAATACATATACAAGTACAAGTAAGTACAGTTGAGCTATCTTCTATGCTTTTCAGGTTTTTAGCAAAAAATGTTGTAAATGAAGAAAAAATATAAATTTAGAGAATGGCTTACAGCTTGTGATATTCTGGTTTTTGTATAAGTAAAATAAAAGTTCCATAAGTACTACAATACTAAGTTTCTTGTTATGGATGAATGCTAAAACAAATTAAATTGCTCAAACATTTAACAGTTATTAAAAATAAAACAAATAACACTGGTACAAACAGATTATATAAAGAGATTAAAGATAATGTTGAAAAGAAATATGAAGAGTATACACGTGCTTGAATCACACATAGGCAACACAACACATGCAGTAAGGGCCAGAACATACAAAGCATTAGTTACCAGTCATGTGTTAGCTAATGCTTAAGGTTCTGGAGCAGTACAAAGAGTGCTGCTATCATTGTAAATGAAAATTACGATTAACAGCAATATTTTGGGTTCATGCCATGTTAAAAGAAATCTTGGTGCTCTGAAATGATGCAGTTTGTGAGAAAATTTGGAAGATTATTGAGTTGGTTTGTGACACTTCACTTAAATTCAAATTTGGAAATCTTTTAGAAGTTATTGCTTTTATCCTCAGCCTTGATCCGACAGGCAAAACTGGAGACAGTATTACAGGTCTTAGTTGCAGAAAGGGTGTCATCTGCAACTAACAACTGTAATCCTGTCTCCTGTCCCAAAGCACACTTTCAGTTGTTCTCATCAAAAGATTGAACATGTGAGCTGTTGCAGTCTTGCTGAAAAAAGGCAAGATCACCCTCCCTGTCACCACTCTCTGTTAATTCCCTAAAAAAAGGGGCAAAATTGTATCCAGCTGTGTATGGCTGTTGACTTGAAAAAAATTGGTCCTATAACTCAGAATCTAATGTTGCTCATAAAGTACCCCTTCATGACAAAAAAAATTGGTATATGTTGTGCCATTAGCAGAGAAAGGTTTTTCAGAGCTCCACTAAGTGATTTCTATATCTGGGGTAGCATAAAACATAAAGGTACAAAACAAACCCACACACCCTGGAAGAATTAAAACAAAATATCTACCAGGAAATTGCCAGCATTTCTCAACATGCATTATGGCGAGTGATGGATAGTATCCTAAAGAGGTGCGAAAAATGTATGGACAACAACGATGGCCAGTTTCAGCACCTCCTTTCATCAAGTTAGTAAGTAAATCCCTTAAAAGTAGTTTTAAAAATGTATGGTTTCATCCCCACCTTTCTATGATGGCAGCAGACGACAATGAGTGCCAAGGATACAGACAACCAAAACACTGTGCAGCTCATTTAGAACTTTTTTGCGCTCTCGTTATCAAGCCTGAACAGGTTCTCTTTCAGTGAATCATACCAAATTTGAGATGGTATGGCAGAATGTGCACACAAAGATATCAGCATAAGGAAATTTCTCCTTGGACTACTGTGCTTTTCAAATGGGAAGGAGTTTGTCCTTGAGCGTCTCCAGGCCAGTAACCAATCGAAGTCCTTCTGTGTTGTTGTTGTTGTTGTAGTGTTTAACGCCTGCTTTTACTACTACGGCACCGCAGGCGGTGACACTGATGATACATGAAGATGGAGCACCGGTGGAATGAAATGGCGGGGGAAACCGGAGTACCCGGAGAAAACCCGCCCTGACGCTGCTTCGTCCACCACGAATACCACATGCGGGTCCCTGGGATCGAACCCGGGCCGCCTAGGTGGTAGGCGAGCGTGCTAACCGCTCGGCCACGGCGCCGCCATCCTCCTTCTGTGTTGTCATATTGCTTTCCCCTTAAGTGGGACTTGAGACATGCCAAGAAATATGAAGAGTGGGGGTAATGAGCCTGCTATCTCATTAGCTGCAGATCAGAACTCTTCCCATTTGAAAAGCACAATAGTCAATGTAGCAGGTTTTTCTACATACACAGCTGCAGCTTGTTGCGGAAGCAGAGAGGAACCCTTTCCAAACTCTTTCTGAAGTGAAGGCACATTCCCAATTCCTTAGATCACTTGAACAGCTCTGCAACATATAATTGATGCAGGACTTCTTGTATGAATGGCAGCTGAAGAGCAATATCTGACAGATGATCCCAGATTGTTTTGTCTCATGTTTGCAAACAAAACAGACACCCATACCTACTGGAATACATCATATTCTCAGACAAACTGACAAGGGAAACGTGATTGTCTACCATCCAGAGGGATCCTGATACAATGCAAAATAGATGGCTTCATAATTTCATAGTGGTTATGTGTCTATACCTTGTTGAGGCTCCCTAATGACCTAGTTGTCGACGGGCCCTTAAACACAACTTGTTGAGGCTGGATAGCAAGGGATGATTTAGGTATGTTGTGGAAATTTGATGGTACAATGAACAGTGCACAAAACACAGTAATGTTTGAGAATATTTTGACACCCTCTGTGGGATGAGATATCCTGATGGAATTTTGAATTCATAGAAGATATTCATCCTGTCCACACATTTCAAAAGGTTTAAAGTAGGTTCTTAGAGACAGAGGTTATCAGAGTGATAACATATACAGGGTGCTAATGAACTGCACTGAAATAACCTGAGAGATTGATGTGACTGATATAAGTAATTTAAGATAGGCAATATATGGTCTGCAACTAAACATAATGCAGTTATATTGTGTTAAACATAATATCAGATGCTCATAAGTCAGTGTTAAAGCAAAGCCTGATTGATTAGAGCTGCTGCCTGAGCATAGAAATATCACATTTCAGCAGCTTGTTATTAGCGTTCTCAAGATTTAATGCCACAGAAATCTCTCAAATCTCAGACTAATCAGCTGACAGTGTGACTCTGAACAACGATTAGCTGCCTTTCTGCATTGTGAAGCCTACTCTAGGGACATTTGCTTGACTGCTCTTGTGGGTTAATTTGTAACTTCAAAGGTTGTAGTCCCAAAGACTGTGGGTTCATTTCCTACCATGCAGTTACTATTTTTTCTTTCTTCTTTTATTCCATATGAAGAAGAGCATTAACATTATCATTTCCTTGATTTGGCTCACACCAGAAATCTTGGATAGGGTATGACAATTGTTCCTTGGCCGCTGTCAATTTTGCCATGAAAATTCAGGTCATAATTTTGAGCAGTTCCTTCAAAACTGACGTAAAGTCTTAGGTGTATGTGTGCTTTGACTTTTTTTGACCCTTTTAACTACTTTCCATTCTGAAGTACAGTATATTAACATATTTAGTAGGTTTCAACTTTTTGTTAACAAGAATTGTAATTAATTATACTGACATGTTGAAATAAAACTGCATACATTGAATCATAATTTAAAATGTGGATCAAAAGAGCATTAATACATTCTACTCAAAATAAACAAAAGCAAAAGAAAAAAAATAATAAAGAAGCGAACAAGACTCAAACGATGACAACCTTACGCTTGAACGCTAACATTATAATCACTGCACCAGAGAGATACACTCTAAAATGTCTTTTCCTTTTAATGTGCTGTCCTCTCGAATGGTTGATAATAGTCAGTGACATACTGGCACTTTAGAAACTTATAGATGTACCTTCAAAATTTGAACAAAAACACAAGTCTCCTATCTCAAATTACTTGTTTGAGACATCTCCATATCCTCTGAAAATATTTCGATACAGCTCATTAACACTCCGTATATAAAGCATTTAAGGGCTAGTCTCCCATAAATTACTTCCAGTGCAATAGCGCTACCAACATAAATCCAGCATTAAAACCTGCTGAAACGTAACTAGCTGAGTAGAGATACAACACATGGTATTCTGTTTCTGTGATGTGGGATTCTGCAATTGCTCAATTCACATTTCCAGCATTTCACACCACAACATTTGCTTAAATAAATTAATTTAAATAAGTGAAGTTAGTGTCCAAACCCAGCTCAACAGTCCTTCAAATTATAGTTTCACTGTACTGTTTGCAACTTTTAACCACGAAGTAGATTAGTTTAAGTTTGCTTATCAGGTATTGTATGTCTTTCTTTAAAGCTTTTAGCATGTTTTAGTGCAGTGGAAATAAAGGAATTCTAGAAAAGAATCTTCTTACAACCATCATAGACATCCTCTTGGAAGACCATAATATTATGCATACAGGGCACATGCTTTTATAATTTTAATTCTTTAAAAAGAGAAGTAAAATTTATTGTATTGTTAATATGTTTTAGAACTGCCATACCGTGTTGTAATATTTCCGTCAAGAAAAGCTAGTGCTGCCACCACATCAGCCAATGCATGGGTAACGGTGTCAGGAACTCTTGGGGTAACATCTGCTGTACCAGTACCTCGTTCAGCAATGGAATTTGTGTTTCACGTAAGTTACTTGCTTCATTTTAATTGCTTTCAAGATCTCTCTCTCACTCTCACTGTCTGCCTGTCTCAGGATACTCATTCAACAATTCATACAGCTTTCACTAGCAAATTTAGCCTCACTTACATCTCTAGTCCACCTCCTGTACTGCACCCCACTCATGATGCCTGCGGTGGTCAGAGGTGTGAGATGCAATGGTCAGGCGATAGGCCTTGGCCTGGATGGGCTCTTGTGCCACGGGGTTACGTTTTGCATCTCTAGTACTGCTTACCGGTTGGAAGTACATTAAAATAATTCTTAATTAGTCCCAATTTGTGAAAGTTTCCATACTTTATTTCTTTAGATAGTCCAGATAATGTTTCATGTATACTACCAAAACCCAATTTTTGCCACAAATCTCTACATTAGGGAATGGTGCCTTGATAAATAACATCTGTACATTATTATTGTTTTAAGATCATGATATTGCCATGTGAAACTCTTAAGAGCATTCAAATAACCTTTTTCGAACCTTGTTAGATATCTGACACTATTCACAGACGGCACGTAGTACAAGCAAAAGTGAGCTAGGAGAAGGCAGGGAAAATAGTGTTGCCAACATATGAGAAGCAGGGAACTATATTAGTAAATGTGTTTTTGCACATTTTTAACACTATATTGCACTATTTATTTATGCCAACAAACTTACTGTTGGTGTTTTTAAACACACAAGCCGTGTGTGGGCAAAGTTTAAGAGGTAGAACTGGAACTTAAAAATTCAATGCCACAACTGGGATTTGAACCACAGACCTTCCGCTTGCCGGGCGGACGCTCTACCACTGAGCTATTGTGACAAACTGCCAGAATGGCATTAAATTCTCAAGTTAGTTCGTATTTTTCCTGGTAAACCACAAAGGCAGTCTCACTGCCATTCTGGCAGTTTGTCACAATAGCTCAGTGGTAGAGCGTCCGCCCGGCAAGCGGAAGGTCTGTGGTTCAAATCCCAGTTGTGGCATTGAATTTTTAAGTTCCAGTTCTACCTCTTAAACTTTGCCCACACACGGCTTGTGTGTTTAAAAACACCAACAGTAAGTTTGTTGGCATAAATAAATAATAATTACCATGTGAAGGTTATTTAATCCTGGGATATAAAGTACTTGCAATAGTAAGTCACCATTGGGGTATTTGTCTCTGATGTGAGACTGCCTTTGTGGTTTACCAGGAAAAATACGAACTAACTTGAGAATTTAATGCCATTCTGGCAGTTTGTCACAATAGCTCAGTGGTAGAGCGTCCGCCCGGCAAGCGGAAGGTCTGTGGTTCAAATCCCAGTTGTGGCATTGAATTTTTAAGTTCCAGTTCTACCTCTTAAACTATATTGCACTTTTTGTTATACAAGTTTTAAGAGTAGACCTTTAGGAACAATAATTGAACACACAGAGGATCAGAATTTAGTAAAACAGTGTATGATAATGCAAGAAAAAACATTAGCACTGGATAGTTGGGCTTTATCAGTGCAGAGGGCTGTAGAAGAAATAGTAATGGGGAACGTTTGGAGAAACAAAGAAATTTTAGAATAAAAGTTTTGGAAGGAGATTAGACAAAGAATTGAGGATATAAATACTCCGGAGATATTCAGTAGTATTGGGGATGAGAGAACTTTGACACTGTATAGACAAATTAAGAGATATTTGGGCAGGGGGAAGTATATTTATGTGTATAATAAATTGGAAAGGGAAGGGTGGCATGGTTTAGATCTGGGGTAATAGGATTGAGGGGTATGAAACAGTAAATGGACCTGCAGAAGTGCCTTATGTGTAAGGAAATAGAAAAGGATTTGCACTTTATTATGGATTGTGAAAAGACTGAAGTATGGAGGGAAAAATGAGTACCAGCTAGGTCGTCAAAAGTACCAAGAGAAGTATTAAGGATGAAAATAGGAAAGCTAAACAATACTAAGTCATCCCTTAAGGTATGGATATGTCTAGTCCATTCACCCCAAACAAAGAGTGGCTGTGTACTGGTAATGGGTAGAGAAAAACATATGTGTTAAACATATTTTTAATATTTTCCCTTTCTGTATTGCAGCATAAAAATTTGGGAATTCTTACTACGTTGCGAATAGGGCATGATAATTCTGGACCTTCCCCGAAGTGGTTGGTGGAACATGTTGTAGTTCGCAATGAAGTCACTGGGCACACATACAAGTAAGAATTTAGTTTCTGTACTTTTCTGGAATTGTAAATGTTTTTATTAATATACATTATGACAAATGACAAGTTCAATTACTTTAAATGTCACTTTATTTCCCTTAAAATTGAATCACAAAACACAGTTCTCTGTTTTATCATCAACATGTTCTCTCCCTTCTAACAGATTTTTGAACTCAGCACTGTATTTTGATTAAAAAATAATAGAAAGTATCAAATTTAACAGTTTTCCTAACAAAAGTAGGAATTACTTGTGTTTTAAATAAAGGTTTAAGAAATTAATTTCTCCCAGAATATCTCTTCCCATGCATTTGAATATATATTTTAAAACGGAAAGGTGAAGAACTAAGAACAAACTAATTATTGTATTCTAACATAATGCACTATTTTCATTAGATTCCCTTGTGGTCGCTGGTTGGGGCGTGGAATTGATGATGGGGCAACAGAACGTCTGTTGGTGGGTGAGCTTGTTCCTCGCAATATAGATAATGAAGAGTTGGTTGAAACGTGCCGCACCCCTCCTCCCAGATGTCGTAGCCCCAGTGTACCCAGAAGATCACAGGATCTGAGGCCATCTGTTGCAGAAATACAGCATATGTTAGGTAAGTTATAACAATATTTGTAATAAAAGAAATTGCATAAGTTCATTACAATCTTAAGTGGATATAAATGCAAAGCTTTTTATTAGTGCTACTAAGAGAACTACTACTTGTTTTCACCTCAGTCATAAGTATTGTCAAACAAATTGGCCCCTGAAAAATTTATGTAGGCTAGCAGGGAAATCTCTGTCAGTAAGGATGGTAAATCAGGCTGTGTTTTAAACCTCGCCCCCTACCCTACCAACCACCAGACACAAAATGCAACATAGCTAACAGACCCAGCCTTCATGAGGACACTTAGTTACATACTACAAACTATGAAAGCAGTGTTTGCTCTACAGGCATTTGGTTTAGAATTGGAGAGAAGGAGTTTATATGAGTGTGCATTTAGAGATTGTGTTTGTGCATTTTCAGCATTGCCACCAGTGGGATCTAAATTGAAACACTGCAAAAAAGGGGACAAACTAAAGGAATTGTTCTAAACTAAAATATGAATTTTGAATCGATTAATAACACTAAACAACACTCACTTTTAAATTTTCGCGGTACATGTTTCGGGGACTAGCTCCTCCATTATCAACCGGACATCAACTGAACTGTAGAGTTGAAGATGTTCTTGGGCTTTGAGCCAGGTGTAGTGAAGAGCCATCAATGTTTCGAGAGTGTGCATCTCTCTCATCATCAGGAAGATGAATGACTAACAAGAGTGAAAGAACCAGTATATTTTCTGTCCGCTTGTACAGATGAGCAGAAAACACCAAGTCTAATCTGGGGGTGGTTCATCACTCCGTTGGTATCTGTGTTTTCTGAACTGGTCAATTTCCAACTTTAAGACTGGTTTCCAGGACCGACTGAACTGCAATCCGGTGTCCTGGTTCAGTGTGCTCTTCTCAGAGGAGATGGAGAGAGCCTCCTTAGCCCTCCGTTCCCAGAAACTGCTATGTTTTGCCACAATGCTCATTTCTTTGAAGTTAGCTCTGTGGTGTTTTTCAAACCAGTGTTCCACCAGCCCTGACTTTTCAGGCTGCATTAAGCATGCTCCTTGACTCTGGTGAAAAAGGTCCTGCCGATTTGCCCTATGTATAGCGTCCTGCATTCACAGGGACGCGGTATACCCCTGGTACATTAAGGTCCAGTTTGTCCTTTATCAATCTCACCAGCTGTTTGATCTTGCAAGGCGGTTTGTGGATGGTTCTGATATTATGTTTGGCGAAAATTCTACCGATTCTGCCAGATAGATTGCCAGTATAGGGGATACAGGCAGTGGCTGTCGGTTTGTCTGATGTTTTTTGCGATTGTGGTTTTCCTTTCTTGGCCCTGGAGATTAAGGATATCACATTATCTACGGAGTAGCCATTTTGGCAGAAAGTGTGCCTCAGGTGCTGTAGTTCTTGCTTTAGGTGGCTGGGATCAGAGATAGACACAGCTCTGTGGGCCACAGTGTTGAGAACTCCAATCCGTTGTGATTATGATGGAAACTGCGAACATTCAAATAGAGGTCAGTGTATGTTGGTTTGTGGTATACTGCATGCCCCAGAGTACCGTTGTTGTTTTTAGAGACCAGAATGTTCAAAAATGGTCCTTCTCCACTTCCATGGTGAACTGAATTGGGGGCCAGAGGCTGTTGATGTGTGTGAGGAAGCTCGGCAAAGTGTCTAGTCCATGCGGCCATATAACGAATGTGTCGTCAATGTAACGGTAGAAATGAGATGGCCTGAGTGGAGCTGTGGCAAGTATTTCATGTTCCAGGTGTTCCATGTAGAAATCTGCTGTTGCTGGTGACAATGGAGAGCCCATTACCACACCGTCTACTTGTTCATAGAATCTTCCACCAAACAGGAAAAAAGTGTATGTCAGAGTGTGCCGGAAGAGCTCGGTGATGTCAGATGGAAAGTGTTCCATCAGAAGATGGATGGTTTCTTGCAGCGGTACCCTTGTAAAAAGAAATACCATGTCGAAGCTGACAAGAAGATCAGAAGGGCCAATAGTAATGCTGTCCAACGAGTGTACAAACTGTGAGGAGTTCGTCACATGGTGTAGGTAGCCGGTATGTAGGGCTGCCCCGTGGCGTCAACAATGGGGCATAATGGGAAATCCGGTTTGTGGATCTTGGAAAGCCTATACGTTCTAGGAGGCCTGGAACTAAGCAGTTTCTGTCACCATGGGCACCTACCTTTAGAATTGTGTTGCTTCACTGTTAATTGCTTCAGTTTTTCATAATATAATTCTTCTTTATGTATATTTTTTCCCAAATTGTTAGTTCAGTTATAGTTTTCACATGTTTCAATAATTTTATACCCTGTTTTATGCTGTGCTGAGTTGATCAGAAATGATGGACTGTGACTGATTTGTCAATTCATTTAAGTTTTATGTTCCTGATGTGTTACTTTGGTCTTGTTTTTGGGTTTCTTTTAGTTTGGCAATGTATGTTTTTGGGCAATCTTAACATTTTATTTGGTAAACACTGAATTTTGAGCTGGCTGATATTGTGCTCTGTAATGGATAGTTTAGCAGGTTTCTCAGGCTGAATTTGTTGTAAGGGGTTAGCTTAATGTTATGCTCTTGGAAAAATTTCTTAATTTGTTGTGCATCCATGGGTGGAATGTGAATTTTCTGTGTAGGTTATGGGTTCAATCCGTTATTCAGTGTTGTGATCTCTTTTATCTGTTCTTGTGTTGTAAGAAAATAAGAAAGAGCACTATTCATATTACTTTGTATATGTTAAGTAGAATAAAGTGAAACAATGTTTGCAACCATAAAAAAACTAGAAAAAGGTGTACTGAATAGTAAGGAATAGTAAAGAATATGTAATTGAAGATAATATAGAGAATATTGCAGTCACACACAGCGATGGTAGCAGTAGCAATAGTAAAAGCAACAATGAGAATGAAGGCAATGGGAGTGATGATGAAACATCAGTATAAAGCATCTAAAAGACTGTAGTTATAATCAATTGACGAGAATGCCCTCGTAATCATAAAATGTGGCATCTGACCCTAGGCACTGGCTTGTAAGTCCTAGGGAATGTAAGTCCTACAGAAGGGGAGGGTTATCAGGTTGAGAAAGAAAAAAGAATCATAAAATATGTTGTGCATCTTCAATCGCATAGCGGCTCATCTTTCTGAACACAGTAAGTGTACTTCTGCAGTGGGACCAGGGAGTGCAGATACACCAGGGTAGAAGGTGAATTGGGAACAATTGATTTTCTTGAAAATGGCTCGTAACAATTTTGATTAAAATGACATATGTTTAAGATATTTTTTGGCAAATGAAATCTATATTTTGAATTTTCTGGCTATAGCCTATGTAGTCCTGTTTACTCTGGATGGCTTTTAAATAACTCGTAAACCGTAAGCGATAGACTAAATCTTACTATACAGAAACTGTAGATCTCACTAAAACACACAATCTGTGTCCAAATAAATTTGTTTGTACAGTGAACCATTTTGGAGATATTCCTTGTTATTTGTGTCACTTTTGGAAAACTGATGGAAAACTTTCATCAAACAAAACATCGTTGCTCATTTTCTTAAATGCAAAGAGAATGGAATTTCAAAGCTTTAAAAGATTTGACTATCTCTCAAAGCCTACTGTCTTCCCATGTTCCCCTTACACCTACAAGGAAATAAGCAATAAGATAATTTCTGCAAATGTTTATCTCAAGTAACACAAAGAAGATACAGGAATAAGAGTTTGTAAGAATGGTTAGTCCAAGAGTAGAGAAAGTCATGTGAATGCAACACATCAGGTTTTTTACTATTACAATGTGCCGTGTATTTGTATGGACAAACAACAATGTAATAGAGGTGAATGTACAGCTTGGACTTGAACATCCTGCGTGGTTTCGTAATGTGGTGTGGGAGCAGTTGCTAACCCTCCCTCTCTTTTCCTTGTTGACATCCCTGATCTAAAGCATTGTGCATAAGAACTATTCTTGCTATTTGAAAGAAGGAAAATAATTCACAACTTATAGCACAACAATCTGGCATAACTTTGTTTGATATGTATGGTATGATATGTAAATGCTTGGATTTTGCAGGTGATGCTGTAAACAATATAGTAAAATTACTGTATCGTCGGAAACAAGACAAGGAGCGCAGTCAGCTGACTCTTCTTTTATGTGGTGAAGCAGGCCTTGTATATTGTCTGGAACAAGCATTCCTTACTGGTTTCAAATCAGCACGATTGTTTGGAAGAAATTTGTTTCTTTGGGACTATTTTGGTAAGCTTTTTAATGGAATTTTTCAATTAGTAATTATCTGCATTTCTTCAATCTCAGAGTTTTTGCAGCTACTTTCTCAATGCCGTAGAAATGCCTTGCTGTAAATTTATAGTAGTAATAGTCAACGTTTTATTAATGGTGATTTAACCAATAAAAAGATTAGGCATTAATTTAACACCAAAGCCATAGAGGTCTTTTCTAGATGCTATGCACTAGTGTATATCGTATCTATCATGATAAATTTGGAAATCTTAATGTGTGCATGTAATTTCAGTTCTCTATGATGCAAAATAAGATCCTTAAGTGTCTTTATGGTTGTGTTTAGAATGTTAGTCTCTAAACCAGGTGGAGCTTTTGGGGCCATGCTAACCCAACTTCCCTCTATCAGTGTATCTCAACTTTTCACCACACTTCTGGGTCGTTACTGAAGTTACACTCTGGCATTTACCAATTGTTCCGAGGCAGATGGTGCTACAGGGTGTAGTTTTGTTCACAGTGAGGTTCACAAGTATCGCCTTCTGGACTCCTTACTTTTTACTGCGGAGCTATATGATATACTTCATTTCCTACATTTCATCTCCAGGTTATATCCTGGTTGTTTTATTATATGCTCCGATTCTCTCGGTGCTATGCAAGCCTTGAATCACTTTACCAGCAGCACAACACTAGTTATTAAAATACAGGCACTCATGTCTCGTTACTCAGTTGCAGATACCAGTTAATTTTTGCATGGATCTCAGGCCATGTGGTTATTACCAGTAATGAGGGGGCAGATGTGGCTGCTAAGACTGACTGCCATTTGCCAGAGTTTTCCACCTGTACTCTGCCTTTTAGGGATGTGCAGTGGCACTTCCGATGTGATCTTTTTTCGTTCTGGCAGCAATCTTGGGCGGAGGTAGCTGGCCCTTAATTGCGGACAAACAAGGACACGGTACAACCCTGTCTAACCTCATGCAGGGATTCTCAGCAGTCAGAGATATTAAGAATCAGTCAGACATGTGCTACTCACAGTCATCTTTTTGCATGGCAATCCTGCTCCTGTGTGTGCAATGTGTGGCGTACAATTCTCCATATCACACGTCATGCTTGATTGTTGGCAATATGCTGGAGAGCAACAATCCCTAGGCCCAGGTGATGACCCAGTATACATAGATAAGGTGCTGTGATTCGTCACACAGATTGAGTTTGCGAAACACGTTTTAAATGTGTTTTGTTCTTAGGTGTTTGATTTCATGGCTTTAGAACACAAACTTTGAATTGTGTTGCTTTTACTTTTTGTTTTTAGCGGTTTAACTCAGTAATTTTAATGTTCTGTTTTACCTTTCACTTTTAATGTTAACTATTTACCATTTTAATCTTGTGTTTTAGCTTTTTCCTTTTAACCACCCGAGTTTGTGAGTGTTTTAGACTTTAAACTTTGGGCCTAAATGACCCAGATGTCGACAGGTCCTTAAACTCCACTCACTCACTCACTCACTCACTCACTCACTCACTCACTCACTCACTCACTCACAACTGAAATTGCTGGTTTTGGTTCCAAGTAGGGATTAATCCTTTCCCTCCTTAGAGTCAGGAAGTATGAATGTAAACACGTGTAGGGGATGGGGTTAATCGTTCAAAAGTCAAAGCCATCAAGATGACCTTAGTTGCTGAAGGCATCATATGCATATGACCAAAAAGAAAAGCAAAAAGTAAGCCTCTTAAAGACTCTTCAATGTTATGCATTGCAAAAAATAATGTACTTTAAAATGTAATTTGCCAGAAAACGAATTAAAAAATATTGCTCTTCACATTCCCAGCAAATAATGTAAGTAACTATGCAAACAATATAACTGTGGAAATAGAAAGGTTTAAATGGAACTACAGGAGAGATGAATTCAGTAACATTGTTAAGTCATTAATGGGCAGGCTGAGTGTTCAGGTGTTAATGAAATGATTACAGAGCACAATGTGCTGCATGAATTGAATATTTTGGAATTTATTTTAAAATGGGTAGATGATAACATTAAGTTAATGAATAAAAAGGTTGTTAGGGAATATAGTATCTGGTATGGCTGGCATGAAATTATAAATTAAATTATTTTGTTGTTTAACGACGCTGTCAATTGCCAGGATCACATCAGCGTCGCCGGTGTGCCGGAATTTCGTCCCGCAGGAGTTCTTTTACATGCCAGTAAATCTACTGACATGGAGCTGTCATTTTTAAGCACACTTAAAAACCATTGGCCTAGGCCGGGTTTGAACTCGCGACCTTGGGATCAGTAAGCCAGCGTCTAACCAACTGAGCCACCCAGACCGACGCTATATGATCTTACTCCTCTTGACTATTTTCTGTGGGGTATCATGAACACTATGGTGGGACAGAGCTTATTGTACAAATCCACACTCCCAGTGAAATACTGAGCACACGGGTGCAGTTATTTAACTGCGCATCTGTCTGCACCACCAATGTGCGCTCTGCATTCAACCCCTTTTATAATTCACTACATGTGTGATATTATTGTTGGGTTTCTTACAAAATGTGGAATGCATACACATCAACATATCTGAATCGTCCACATACTTCAACGCCCAACAGATTCCAAACCATGAATTACTGGACATGGGTTTCGCCTTAAAAAATGTTCACTTTAATGTCCCGCCCAACATACTAAACATTATCTTCTATCTTCTTTCTTGAAAGTTTGAAAACAGTATTGTAATAATCAAATTAAACCAAACATTTAAGTCAATTAATAACACTACACAACACTTACTTATAATTTACCGGAACATGATTCCGAAGACTGACTTTTCTCCATTATCAACCGGACATCTACTGGTTCTCCCCGGTATGGATGGCAATGTTTCCTCTGAGGTCTCCTCTGGTGGTGGTTCAAGGAACTTGCTGAAGATATCCTTCTGGGGTATGTCGAAATTGAATACTCTGTTTCTATTTTTCAAAATGAAGATTTGTTCCCATGTGGACAGCTCTTGTTTTCCTGTTATGTGTTAGAGGAGTTTTGGTTCTAGCTTCATGTTGTGGTTTTTTGTCCAAAAGTGAGTGGCAACTGCTGATTTTTGCAACTGTTTGTTTTTTGTTTCTAAAGTGTTCCTTGGATCTTATTTGTAAATTTCTTATGGTTTTTCCTATATACACTTCATTACAGTCACTGCAATTAATTTGGTATATGCCAGATTTTTTATTGGGTGGAATGGCATCTTCAATGCTTGAGTTCAGTAGATTTTTTGTGAACCAGTAGTGGTTCACTGGTGCTAGCTGAATGTTCTGTTCTTTGAAAACATTTTTTGAATTTTTCAAAGGCCCAAGGATGGAATGTGAATTTTTTTAATGTCATTTTTTTTTCTGCTGCTGTAAGTGTTGTAGTTTCTTTTAGTAACTTTTTTGTTTCTGCTCGTTTCACTTTTCTGTCTACTAACGATTTTTGGAAGCCATTTTTTTGTACTATTTCAATTATTTTGCAACATTCTGCTTTGTATTCTTCTGTTGGAAGCGGGATGTTCACCATTCTATGTGTTAAGCAATTGAGGATTGCCAGTTTGTGACTTCTTGGATTGTGGCTATGAGCTTTTATGTAATTGTCCGTCTGCATTGGTTTTCTGTGTATGCCAAAGTTAATTCTTTTCTTGTTTTTGAGTATATCCAAAAATGGTAGTTTCTCATCATTTTCCAATTCCACAGCAAACTTTATCCTTTTTTCCTGGATGTTTAGGAGTTCTAGAGCATCACCAAAGTGTTTTTTGGGACTATTGCAAATATGTCATCCATGTACTGCTGCCAGAGCTTGAACATCCACGGGAAACCTTTGGTGATCCTTATTTCTAATGGTCTCATGTAAAATCTCCCAAGAACGGTGAGAGAGGGTTACCCATTGCTAAACCTGAAGTTTGACTAAAATATTTTGTCTGGCACTGGAAGAAATTTTATTCTGTGTATAGTTTGGTGAGTTCTATGTAGTTTGTGATTTCTGATGATGACATACCAATTGATGTGAGCCAGCTTTTGATCATTGGTGGGAGTTGTTTTAGTGGTATACTGGGGAATAGTGATTTAACATCAAACAAGACAAGGGTGTCCTCTTCTGTTAGTTCGAAGTCTTTTATGTGTTCATAACTATTTTTGATGCCCAGGCTGTCAAATTTAGGGAATGAGTTGAATTTGTTCGTTAGCCATTTTGCTAGTTTGTAAGTTGGTGAGTCTATGCTACTAACTATAAATCTCATTGCTATGCTTGATTTCTGTATTTTGGGTAAGCCATAGAGTCTGGGTAAGGTTGGTTTATCTGGTTTAACTAAATATTTGTGTGGTATTATGCTTTAGTTTGATATGGTATTTTCGAATGTTTGTATACAAGTGGTTAGGGGGTTTTTTATTGATTGGCGAACAAGATGGCGACCGGAGGTGTTGTAACGCATTCAAGCAGTCATAATTTACGCTCAAATATAAATGGTAAGGACAGTGAAACCCAATTAGAAGTGTTTTATAAGTCAGGAAACGTGATATCAACAAGTGTAAATGAAGGCAACTCAATCCAAGACGCAAGTAATACAATTTTTAGTCCTGAAAATATGCAAATGCAACCGTCCACTTTGCACCCGGCACGTGATGCGGAAACAATAGCGTCACTTCATATGGTAATAAATATTCTGCATAGAGATTTATTGAAAGCTCAAAAGGAAATAGATTCACTGAAAGTGGAGAATAAAGAACTGAAAAAGAAGATTGACTGTGACCGTAATAAACCAAATTTTGCGACGGTTACAAGGAATCATTTCAAAATGGTGGCGGATCGTTTATCAATGGAACACAACAAAGAAAACCTTGTGGATCACAACAGATTTGAAGTGCTGGACAAAATAGAAGAAACAAATGTTGACGAGGAGTGAAATGTGAATCTGCGCAATTTAGATGACACTACAAGTAAAAAGAAAGTGCTAGTCATAGGGGATTCGATTCTAAAATTTTCAGGTGAGGCATGTAGGGGAAAAGGTTATCAAGTGCGATGCTACCCAGGCATAAAGCTGGATGAACTACGAGGAAAAGTGGAAAAAATGAATTTGAAGGACAAAAATCCTGAAATAGTCCTGATACATGCAGGAACCAATGATATAAGACCGGAGATAAGAGCAGAAGATATAATGGGGGAAACTTTTGATCTTGTAAGTAGCATCAGAACTCAAGTGCCTGACGTGAAAATTATAATCAGTGGGGTACTTTGAAGACGTGACGTGAACACAAAGAGGATCATGAAAATCAACCAAGAACTGGACTGGATGTGTGCTGTGAAAAACTGCCTAATGGTTGATGGAAATTACTGGGTATATAATAGTGATTTTGCTAGGGACGGAGTGCATTTAAACAGGAAGGGATCATTTAACTTTGGTAACTTATTGAATAATGCAATATATTCAGTGATAAAGAAAAACTAGTAAGTAAGGAGGTGGATGTTGTCTCACTTGTTACAGGTGATGAAAATTGTAATTACTCCACTGATCATGAGAAACAGATAAATTATGTGGAAATAGGGTCATTAGGTACTTATAAATTAGTTGGGGAAAGAAATTTTAAACATGGTACAAATGTAGTAAATAGAAAATATGTTAATCTTTTTAATAGCAACAATGATGGTAAACGCACAATGCATAAGGTTGTAAATCAGTATGATGCAAACAAGTATTTCATTTGAACATACAATACTTAAGTAACAAAACAGCTGCTTTTGAACAGCTGCTAAATGAAGTAAAGCCAGAGCTAGCTGTTGTAACAGAGCATGGGTTAAACAAAGAGCAGATCAACTTATGTAAAATAAATGGTTACAAAATTGTTAGTAGCTTTACTAGAACTATATATAAGGGTGGAGGGGTTCTTGGCCACAAATGAAATAGATATATCAGAGGTTGTTGTAAATACTTATCAGTTGGAAATGCATTTTGAAGTGGCAGCTGCAAAAATAAATATAAAACAGAAATCTATTTTATTACTGGGGATATACAGATCACCAAGTACTCCTTCAGAGCGCTTTGTTGATTATCTTGAAGAATTTTTAGCTCAAGTTTGCACTAAATATAATCAGGTAATCCTGATGGGAGATTTGAATATAAATTTAGACCATACAAAAGGGGACTATAAGAAACTTTACGACTTATTTAACACTTATGGAATAAGGGATTTGATACATGAGCCTACAAGGGTAACACATTCATCATCATCTGTTATTGATCATATTGCTACAAACCTGAATTTTGAGGTAGTAAAAGCATGCAATATAAACACACACATTTCTGACCATTATGCTCAGTATGTGAAATTTAAGGGCTTAAATTACAGTAAAGAAAGCAATTATGAAATCAAAACTTTTCGTGATATGAATGCGAAATGTATTGGTCATTTGGTAGAATCCTTAACAGACGAAAATTGGGACATAGTATATAATGCCAAAACTGTAGATGAAAAATGAAACCAGTTTTATGATGTATTTAGCACTCACCTAAATGCATGCTGTCCTATGAAAACCAAAAAGGTATATAAGAATAGTTATGGCCGTGTTAAACTTACCCCAGAAATAATAAAACTAAAAACTGAAATGAAGCATTTGTATAAATTGTATAAATCTAGTGGCAGTGCTACTTATAAATCAAAGTACAATATCATAAAAAAGAAATATCTCAAAAGCTTGAAAGACTTAAAAGTAAATGACTATAAAGAAAAGTTAAGTAAATCAGGAAATATTAGTAAAACTGCATGGGGCTTTGTAAATGCAGCTAGATCGGAAACAAAAGCACACAAAAATTTAGAACTCAGTATTGGGATGTAACTGTAAAAGAACCAAATCTTGTATGTAATTTAATAAACAATTATTTTCTTAGTGTAGGAGAGAATTGTGCTGGCAGGAATACACAACAGTCATTTAAAAGCACTGTAAAGTCATCATTTTTTATTTATCCAGTATCTACAACAGAGAATATAAATACAATAACTAAACTACCAAAAAAAGTCATAAGTGGATGGGATGAAATCAGTGTGATTCTCTTAAAACATTGTAAATATGTTCTGGCCAGTCCCCTTGAACATTTAATAAACTTCTCTATCCTATGTGGTAAATTTCCAGAATGTCTGAAACAGAGCCTAGTACGCCCACTACATAAAAAAGGAGATGAGAGTGACATAAATAACTACAGACCAATTAGCCTAACATCAGAAATAGCAAAGCTCTTTGAAAGGCTTGTATTAAGCCAGTTATTAGATTTTTTAGACAAAAACAATATTATTGTAAATTTTCAGCATGGATTTAGGAAAGGACGATCAACAGCTACTGCAATTAGTGAACTTATACATTTAGTCATTGAAAACCTTGAAAAAAATGATGAAGTAGGGTCTTTATTCTTTGATCTTTCTAAAGCTTTCGATTCCATTGATCATGCGATACTATTACAAAAACTGGAGGCATATGGAGTAAGAGGCTTGGCGAGAGATTTGATCAGATCATATTTGGTAGACAGAAGACAATCAACACTATTGTATGATAAACGGGGCAAATCAGTAAGAAAAGTGCAATCAAAATTTAAACGTGTTATGCATGGTGTACCACAAGGATCAGTGTTGGGACCACTATTATTTATTTTATATGTAAATGACATACAAATATAATAGCTTATGCAGATGATACAACTGCTGTATGTCAAGGGGCAAATGTTGATATATTAAATGAGAACTTACTGCAATCCATTGACTCAGTTATGAACTACTTTAAACATAATCACCTCACATGCAACATGACAAAAACAACCATAATTCATTTCTCACAGAGTAATATAAGCACCACAAATTTCTCCTTACCAGTAAATAATAACAGTATTCATGACGTAAGCGAACATAAATTTCTAGGAATAATATTTGATAGAAAATTAACATGGGCTGGACATATAAATCATATTTGTGACAAAATTAGTAAATCTGTGTATCTCCTACGTCATTTTAAAAATATCTTAGATGAGAAGGGGCTCAAAATGATTTATTATGGAGTTATATACCCATATTTACTGTATGCGATAGAAATTTGGGGCTGTGCTGCTGCAACCCATATGGAAAGGTTATTTAGATTGCAAAAACGGGCAGTCAGATTGATTTTCAATATGAACTCTCGTGAATCATGTAGGGAAATATTTAAGGATAAGCAGATATTAACATTGTATTCTCTGTATGTCTATAAAGTTGTAACCTATGCAGTTCAGAAACAAAACCTAAAAAATAGCAATATCCATAGTCACTACACCCGACACAATGATGATTATTTTCAGCAGAGATTTAGTAAGAATATTTCAAAAAAGGATCCTAATGTCATGGGTTTAATGCTTCATGCAAAACTACCTGCATATTTAAAATGTTCTAAAGGTAAACAATTTGAGAGTGCTCTGAAGAAGTATTTGATAACAAAGACATTGTACAGTATCAATGAACTATAATAATGTCCATATTGAAATTACAGACCCTCTGTGTAAATCATAAATGATAGGTAGCTATAGTAATATGTGTAACCATTAGGTTGTAGTACAAATTATAAATATAAATGTGTGACAGTGTCAAAAACTGTATTGCAGTCTATTGACAATAAAGAATTTAATTTAATCACCAATACGATCGTGAGCGCCAGTCCGTTGGCCTGGGTGTTACACTGTGCTCTGTTTTAGGCTATGACCCAGTAGCTGTAGATACAGTACTGCGCTTTATTGCCAAGATAGATTTTGGCAAGCTGGTGTAAGTTGCTTTTATCTTGGTGGATTTAAAATTTTCAGGCGTTTTAATTATGGTGTTTTTATCTTTTTAACTGTTACCAACTAAAATTTTTAGCAAATCACGCTTTACCTGTTTTAACTTTTAGTCGTTTTAGCTCACATTTTAGTGATTTTAACATTGATTTTTTAGTTATTTTATCTTCAACCTTTTTAATTTTTAAAGGGGTGAGCTTTTAGTAGTAGTTTGATTGTTTTTATTCTTAGACTTTGGGCCCTAATGACCTAGTTGTCGACGGGCCCTTAAACACAACTCACTCACTTTATTGATCACTTCGTATTCACTGTCCTTTAGCATTTCTTCCATTTTTTCCAAGTAATCTGATTTGTTCATTATGTCGTGATGGACTAAAGGATATTGAATACAAAGTGATCAATAAAAATCCCCTTTGCTCATTGCTCATCTTTTTTTTCTATATACATAAACAGTTTGAGAGTTACAGCATAGAATCATAGGTGGTAGAAACAATGTATGAGCCACTATAATCTTCACAAAAGTTAAAGGCATATGGAGGCGGGCCGTACTGCAGGCTCCAGCAAATCCTAAGCTTGCCCATCCTACCAGCACTACCAAATGTGGTACATGCATCTCAAGCGCTTGTATGTACAAAACCTCTCCCGGTACACGCACTACGCTTGGCAACAGTGCTCCGCTTGAACATTGGCCAGTGTTCACATGCCGTTAACTTTTGCGAGCAGTATAACAATAGTTGTAGAAAATAGTGTAACTTATTACTAGGGCCCGGATTTTTAGGTCCTATAAACCTTCATTTTAGGTTTTTGACATGCCTAAAATAGGTTTTCTAGGTTTTCACATGCCTAAAATAGGTTTTCTTTTAGGTTTTACCTTTGCGGATCAATAGTGGTACAAATAATTTTCTGGTTTGCTTACTTTATTGAGATATAAATCATACAGCATACAGATAATCCATATTACTGTCTCCTTTGTTGATTATTTTTTGGCATTGCTATATATATAAATAACTGCATACATATCTTCCTTTCATAGAAGTTTGAAAACAGTGTTGTTGTAATTAATTTAATTTAAAAGGTGAGTTAATTAATAACACTGAACAACACTTACAACATATTTTTCCGGGACGCATTTCGAAGGTTTAACATGTTTAACATGAAGGTTTAACCTTCGAAACACGTCCCGGAAAAATATGTTGTAAGTATTGTTCAGTGTTATTAATTAACTCACCTTTTAAATTAAATTAACTGCATGCATACCCAAATTTTCTGCTGTGAATGACTTCCTATTATCATTTAACACATTCTTGTGTGAAGAAAAAGTTCTTTCAACGGAACATGATGTCATAGGAACGTAGGTCATTGATGCTAATGCTGCAGGTTCTAGGGATTTTCTCCGGTGTACTTTTCACCCTGCAGTACTGAAGAGAGACTTTCGCATCATTAAACCCAGGATTACGTTATATAATTGTCTACACCTTGAAAGAACATGCAACTCCCACGGGTCCAGGTATTTCTTTTCTGGAAACATTGTCGAAGATATCCATAGCATGTTCGAGTAGCAGGGTTGTGCTTTCCAATGCAATGATAGCTTCTGGAATACAATAAAAATGCACCTTAATATACACAAAGGAAGCGACGATGGTAGGAGCCTTGATCGATTTCTTGGCTTTGGCGATGCAGGAAGCGTCTGTTTCATCAAAGTCGTTTACTATACTTTTAATGTCAGCACACTAAAAGGCAGCAGACAGCCAAGTTCCCCAGTGGGTAAGTATCGGCTCAGGTGGAAGCGAAGTTGCCGGTAGCTTCTCTTTGAATATCTGTATATGTATTGGGACTTTCAAGAAAACATTCTTGGCCGAAGATATCACGCTGTTCACAGCATCAAAATGGCTTCTAACCTCCGCAAGGCGGTGCAGGCCATGAGCCAAGCATGTAATATGCAGCATGCTTGGATAGAAGGACTGGAGAACTTCCCCTGCCTTCAACACGTAGACTGTGTCTGTCACTAACGACAGGAACTTACTATCCCGATTCTCTTCTGGCCACAATATGCATAAAGCGTCCCTCACTGCACAGGCTATTGTGCTAATGTTAGTTTTTTTCTATTTCTTTACTACCACGTTCACAGTGAAGCGACTGCAAGTATCAGTTGTCTCATCAACAGAACACCAGATATAGTGATCCCCTGTATCTTTTCTTATTTCATGTAGTGTGTTCTGGTAAACAGGAACCAAATAATTCTTCCTTACAGTGGATTCTTTAGGTATAATGTGGCCACTAATCTCTTCTAAAAATGTTTTCATGGTCGGGTTCGTTAGCACGATCCATGGGACGTTTGCAGATACCAACGCCTGGCAGAGGCGAAGGTTAAAGTTATCTTCAGGTTTGCCAACTGTGGAAGAAATAAGCATCTGCCTACTGATGCTGCTGGACTTATTTCTCCTAGCAACACTAGCAATATTTAAAGCTGAAGATTTGTGCTGCTCAATATGGGATTTCTTCTCACATTTAACCTGAAATTAAAAATACAGATCATAAATACACTTCAGTAAGATAATACATGCGGTGTTTAGGTTATTTACAATAAACTTACTTGTTTTGAGCATGCCTGACAAAAGATTAGTCGACCATATGTAGTAAAGTTGGGATCTGTAGCAATACATTGTAAGTATGTGCGATTTAGGCATTGTTCCGCTATATAACAATTCAAGTTAAAAAGTATTGCAGCAACGATTTACCTTACGTCCTACTTGTTGAACTCTCTTCTTACAACTGCAAGCTCCTCCTTACCAATCTGTCTGTGCTCCTGACCATCTGCTTACTGCCTCAGGGAGTCAGCAGATGTCACTTGTGGAATGGATTTGCTGCATCTTAGCGGTATTATGCTCAACTATCTCAACCCTAATGTTTGTAGTGATAGAAATAATATTTTTACAATATATTTCCAAAGAAAAATGACATAATTTGAATAAGGAAATACAGCTATTTAGGTCATTTTAAGTCTCAATCCTTCAAATAGGCATTTTTAGGTGAAATGAAAGCCATATATTCTGCTTCAGAATGCGTGAAATGAATATATGTCTTGAAATTAGTTAATTAAATGGCAAGGAAAAAATAGGTTAAATCCTAAAAATCCGGACCCTACTTATTACTCTGTATGGTTCTTTGAATTAGAACCTGAGTTATCTCTGGGGCATATGAACTTAGTAAAGGGCTTCATATAAACAAAACTGCATGGTAGTGTAATAGATATTTTGTATTCCTAAAAAGTAATTATAAATTGCATGTAATTGGATATACCTGGCAAAGAGCCTGGGGTGAATGCCATGTCATATTCATAATTGTAGCAACATAGCACAAATAAATAAATATTCCCAGCAGGTTTCAATGAATGTGTGTAAAATAGCAGGGCAGTCCAACTCATTTGAGCATATCCGGAGATTGAAAAGTAAAGATAGACTTTTTCCTTTTCATTTGAAGTTCGTGCAAAGGAAATTTTTGAGATGAGCTTATTGGAGCCAGACCAAGATGCACGTCCAGATCCACAAGAAGAGAAAGTAATGCAAGCTTACTGCCATCTTGTTGATCAGATTGGAAACTGCACTGAAACACTTGGAAAGGATGGAAAGTTTCAGCTATTTATATGTCTCTGTGCCAGGTAAGAATTTTAGTTATTCAGATGATTAATGATTTCAAATTTGTTTAAGAAGGGTAGAGTGAAACCGAAAAATCCAATGCCATAGCTGGGATTTGAATCACAACACACCAAATTCTCCAACTCACTCACACATCACACCACACCCACACACCACACACCACACACCACACACCACACACCACGCACCCCACACCCCACACCCCACACCCCACACCCCACACCCCACACCCCACACCCCACACCCCACACCCCACACCCCACACCCCATACACACAATTGCATTTTACCCAAAAATTCAATGTTGAGATTTCACTGGAAATATGTTTTGAGGCCCCTCTGAATACAAAAAAGAAGTATTTTTAGAAATTGGTATTTAAGTTTAACATGCTTCTATAATGTGACGGGAAGATTTGGAATAATTCCTCCACCCTAAACTACCCTTTACATGGAAAATTTGTATTGTCTCGAAAATTGCTCTAATGATTTTGATTAAAATGCCATATGTTTGGAATATTTTTATGGCAAATGAAATTTACACTTTGAATTTTCGGCTTTAGCCTATGTAGTCCTGTTGGATGAGGACAACTTCTGCATAACGAGTAAACCAAGGTAGGCCAAATCTTAATATACAAAAAATCCAGGTCTTGCTAAAACACACAATTTATATGCAAATAAATTTTTTTTTAGAGTGAATCATTTCGGAGATATTCCTTGTTATGTGTGTGTTTTAGAACACTTATACTTTCCACAAATGGAAGATTGTTATTAATTTGTTTATATCTTAGTCATGCAAAGAGAATGGAATTTCAAAGCTTTAAAAGATTTGACTCGCTCAAAGCCTACTGTATTCCCATATCCCCCTTGCACCTACAAGAAAATGAACAATAAGATAATTTCTGCAAATGTTTATCTCGACTGACTTGAACACAAAGGAATGAGAGTTTGTAAGAATAGCGGTACAAGAGTAGAGAAAGTCATGTGAGTGCAACACATCAGATTTTTCTTTTTTGTATCACTGAAAACCATGCATATTAAAACATTTATTTTCATTTTACACAGGGAGCATTTACTATCACGTATGCTGGTGCCACTGTCAATGTCTAGAGCTACGCTGGAGATGTACGAAGAACAGTCATTTCTACGCAGTCCTTCTCTTCTCACCTTCTTGAAACAGATACTCGAATCATTAGATGATTTTGAGATTGTGCTGGAAAACTCTTTAACCCAGGGTATTGGATGTAGTCACTGAGGTAACTGTAAGTTACGAACGTTCTGTGTAAATGCATATAAGGCATTTTAAAGATTCACTTTCCCATACTATGTCATGGTAAATACACTTTGTTTATAATGTTAAGTGGTGCACTCTAACAGGCCTTGTACTGCAGAAAGTGGGTGCTTAATTATAAGTCTTGTTTTTCACACTCCATATAGTAAGCAGGAAACAAGGTACCATGTTTAAGTAATTTTGCAGACAAGACAAAAATCTTTCTGTTAAAGATTTTTAGTAATAGGTGCACCAAATAATCTGAAAATGTTAAAACAAAAAGTCTATCCATTCTAATTTTAGTTGTTCATAATACTTGGTAGTTTAACTTTGATTGTTTTCATCCCTTATTAGCAGTAACATGAAGTAGGAGTTGTAATATTCTGTGATACGAGTTATTGTGCTATAGAAATATGTGGTAATAGCTTCTGGTAGCACTAAGAACTAAGGTACTGGAAAATAATGGTTCATACTAATTTAACCCTTTACTGTACAGGATATTTTCAATTTAAACTGGTTTTTGAAACTGCATGGCTTGCAGTAGATATTTGTGCACTAATAAGATGTTGCTACCTGATCTCGGATTTGTAACTTTGACTAAAACACTAGAATATCCCTGATCAGGGTTTCAGGGCCAGATTCATAGTCCAAACTTAAGTGTGAACTGAAACTTTTAAGTTATAAACTTTCACTCGTGGTGAGTGAATGTTTAAAGGTGTTTTCAATTCCTAGATGCACTTAAAGCACATGTGACCTGCAAACACATAACCATAGAAGACATGACAGTAAACAAAATCTGTGATGTAATTTACTTTTTTGCATGCCATTGGTCATTTGGCGACAAATGCTTGTAAACTGCTACAAGTTTAACAGAGGTTTCTTTTACATTTGATTGCTGCTGTAGTAATAACACAGGTGATTTCTACAGTCCATTTGCATTCTTTTCGACTAGGGCTTGAAGGAGGGTAAGGAAATGGGTTACCTTACCTTCCCTCTTCTAGGTCAGGTAAGAATGGTGGTCGCTAGACTTGAGCAGTTGAAATATTGGCATTGCAATATGCAATATGCAACATGATCGCAAACTTTGTTTACAGTATCTATTTGACTGAAAATAGCTTCAACATGATTATAAATAAGAAACCTGAATCTATAGGCCACAGAAGTTATCAAGGACATGCAGTAATCTGCAAACTTGACTAATAAATGAAACAGTAAAATATACACAATATTTTATTGTGCTAGTTACACCATTAAATTAATTTAACTTGATGGTCATCCTTGAAAATATATCGTCTTATAGATTGATTACCATGGGCTGGCTGTTTCCATTATACCTTCAAAGGAATGATATTTGTTTTCTAGTTCAACATGGCATATGTGGTTAGACAGTGATTCTTGTTTTCAATGTTGTTTATAGTATTTTGAACTAAGGCTTGAATTTCAGTAACATTTTTTCCTCCGAAGACATTATTGGCTGTAATGTTTCTTTTTAGTTTTAACCATACATATTATATAGGATTCTAGGTACAATAAAGGAGCAGTCCAACAACTACATGGCCATGCTTAGCACTTAATTCATCAACAATGTGCATTTTGTGTTTATTGCACGTTTCTTTTATAAGTTTTGGTAGCTGTAGTACTGTCAGTGGTGGCCTCTTTTACTATTCACTTGTTACAGAGAGAAGAACGTTCAACATCGCCTGCATTGTTTACATATGTACCGTTGCACTGCTACATGCCGCTTGCTACACGGACCTGTTCTACCCTCCCTTATCCCCCCTGGTGCCCAAAAAGAATACGAATAGACAGAGCTATTTTCCTGTATAGTTTGTGTTTTTGCTTTTTCTAGAGCTAAGGAGGAAGAGGAAGACAGTTGCTCACAAGCAAATAAGTACTCAACAGTAGGAGTTATGAATTTGTTTTGGTTGGGCACTTCGTAAAGACAGTGCTTTCTCAGCAATTTAGATACATTTTGTGTTCAAAACTAGCGCAATGCAAGTCTTAGCTTCACTTCTCAAAGAGAAGTTGCATAAACAGGTTAGCTTCATCTGAAACAATGCAACATTCTCACTTTGTAGCAAAATTGCTGGAAAAGCAATTAAATTAAGAGCATGCATAAACATGGAATGTAATTATAACTTACACAACTGACAGTGAACTGAAATTGAGCCTTTATTTATATTCAAATACGTGAAAATAAAAAAATTGCAGTTGCTTATGGCTGTGAGAGTTTAGATTTTAAAATAAAGGGAGAAGTACTGGAACCAAATACTCTAGCAGCTGCATGGACTCAAGTAGCTGCTGCACAATGCTTGTTGTAAAGTCTGCACAGCTTGTCATTTTCATTCTTGTAATTTTGCAATACATAACAAAGGATTTAAACATACACATGTCCTGAAGATACAAAAATATTAGTCTATACCTCTTCCCTGTATGTTGCATGATGGGAAGTAGAGTGTCACTTGATTCTATAAATCAGAGATCAGCAAATCTGCACCGGCTGATGATATAACGTATTACCACAGTCAGCGGCAAAGCAATATTTCACCCTACTTCAACCCTTGCTCATTCAAACAACACATTTTAAATATAAACATGCAGCGATGTACACCACATCAATATTGCAGTGAAAACTACTGTTTCATAAACATGTGATATTTACCAGTGCAGTACCTAAGTAAATGTGAAAATGTTGTTTAACAGCAACTAAATGCATTATGTAGAGGCACATTACCTATAACAAAGTTCAGTAAAACATATTTGTGCAATAATCAGTTTGTCAGTTCTATAATAAAAATGCTTTTCCTACACTACAAATAAGCTTTTTAGTGTTCCTTTAAATTATGGATTTTGTGTTTGGATTATCTGCAATTTCAAATTTGCAGGGTTTGGATTAGTGGGGTTCTACTGTAATACTAAAAATAAAATTATTTTTCCTTACTGAAACATCTTGATAGGATATACTAGGGGGGAATTACAAGTATTACATATTAGCACTTCATTCCAAAGGTACACAAATGACATCTGTGAGAATCAGCATTACGAGCTGACCTCATCATGTTTCATATACCAAAAAAGTATGTATTTTTTCTATGTAGTGGTGAGCTGATATATAAGCATAACCACAGATTGACACTCAAGCACAGCTCAAGTGATCTAGTAGTAATTTAAAGTGACCTTCAAATTATGGCTATGAACTGAGTACTGACTATGAATCTGACCCTCATATCAGAGGTACCTAAGTTTGGATCCTCACTGTGGTACTACCAGTCTTATTTTGCCCAGATAAAATAAAAGATTAGTATGCATGAATGCTGATTAGACTATGTTAGTACTGTGGTAGAACTCACATTTTGCATTTATATTTTTTAAGAAGTATCAGTGAAATATTTTATTTTCTTTTTCATTTATTTTAAGCTATGCTGTTATCACTTTAAACAAAGTACCAAAATATATAGCATTAATTTAAAATTATCAAAAATCATATATTTCTCACAAATATATTTTGTTGTCTTGAATGTTTATTCTAAAGTTGCCAGTGCATATACAAATCTCTGGACAGTAAAGGGTTAACTTAAAAAAGCCAATGAATTTGGCTTTATTTCAAATGCATATAATTCATTTTTTGTTGTATAAATTTTTATATATTTTATATAGAACACACAGAAGAATGACTTTGTTATAGTTGAAATGAGGTGGTTTGTTTCCAATTTTTATCACAATCTCTGGCCATCATGCTATGCTGCTAAACAGTTTCATAATTCAGTTTCATACTAGCTGGAATTGATAAGATCAAACAGAATAGTTAATTGTTCGTAGAAAATAGCTGTTGCGAGGAATAAATATTTTTTCTAAAATTCATTTAAATCATTTTGGCATGCTAAGAGATAAATTTATTCTTCATATTAGAACTTGTTTTACCTTTGTTTTCTTTCTTTTACTAGTTAAAACATTGTAATTAGCTTGTATGCAGTATCTGATAGGATCTAATCTCCAACTAAGAGTTTTGTGAGTTCATCTTTCTCTGTTATATACTTTTAGCAGGTATATATGTACCTATATACAGAAATTGTTCTTTCCTTTGCTTAGTATTTCAAAGAAGATTATCTTAGGAAGGGTATAGGTTGTAAAATAAGTATGTTCCAAGACCATATATTTAGATTTACTGTTTGGACATACACAATTTGTAAGATCCATCCATTTCTTAAAATTATGCTTTTTCTGCATGGCTAATATGTATGTTGGATCATTTTGCATCACTATCAGGAGTATTTCTTAAGTAATTATAAACATGTATTCAAAAGTCATGTATAAAATGTCATATCAGCAATCTTATCCATTTTCTGTTAAGAAAATCAAGTTACATACAACACATTTTGGTAAATATTCGTGGTTAATGCTGCCAGCACAGTATGCAAAATGCAGAATTAAAAATGTAATTATTTTAAATATAAACAGACATTTGCAGCATGTGCTTTATTTCCAGTAGGATATTCTTTCAGGCTTTGTCCCTCATATTTTTTTATCAATGCCTGCATATTTCAGAATGCTAATATCCATTTGCATTTAGACTGATGAACAAGGCTCACAATGTAAAAGAATTTTTGTCAGAGAATAGTATAAATTACTTGTCCGATTTTGTGTCAATTAATGCAACATGGCAATAGAAAATTATCAGTCCTTTCTTAAGTTTGAGATTTTGAGTAGTGTTTTGATCTTGTTTAGATCTCATAATGACATTGCTGGCTTGTTAACTGCTAGCATTGTTGTAGATTTTGTGATATTGTGATTAGTCTAGGTCTGAGATACAAGTGTTGCATTGGGTACACACTATAAAGTGCCATATTCTTCAGTGTGTGTATACAGAAACATGTAACATAGAAACAATACTCATTACTGGTACAAATTTAGTTAAATATGTGCATGCTCCTAGGTTTTTATGCAGATTAAGAGTGGTTATCTTTTGATGGGAATACTTAGGCTTAGTAATATTGTACAGTATCAGATCCTGTATATATCTAATTAGTTTTGTCATACTTGTCTGTATTGTTAGAGTAGAAATACCTTCAATAATAACTCGCATAATCAGCTATAGCATTCAAATATGGACACCAGGATAGCTCAGAGGTTTCATTTGCAGCTCGGGTGCTTTAGGTCTCTGGTTCGATTCCTGGTTCGTTTGCCCCCGGGGTGGCAATTTTAAGTTGGCCCTATCCAAGCCTTCCTCTCTGATTAGCTCATGTAAGGCCAAATGTCGTTCGGAGTCCACAGCACAAGTTGTAGGTCCTCTCATTCCATTGTCATTCACCATTATCATCCCCTCATCAGAGGCAGTAGACTCTGCCCCCTGGATGCCTCTTGGTAAAACAAGGTTTCCCCAGAGGTCATCAACTGTATAGGGAGCATTATAAATCAACCAGCTAACATTCTTGGGTAGCACAATATTTCAGAATATGTTGCACTTCAGGCAATGAAGTTGAAAAGTAACATGTTACGTACATTCATTTTATGCAAATAATGCATGACTCTTCTTATATGCACAGAAAACAAAAGAATTACACCTTGTGCTATAATTCAAGTTCAAAGTGTGGCTTAACTTTACATGTGACATGATTTTTTTATAAGTCTAACGCAGTATCATATTTTGAAATACAGCTTCACATATTTTGGTGTACCTAATATGTATTTAGCATTATTTAATTGGGTGATTTTTTATTGGAAAACATTTTGTTAACTAACTTATGCTTTATAATTACTGCACATGTAGTCATATTGAAGAATGCAGGGTAGAAGCAATTTCTCCATCTTGTGTCATTAAAAGCAATGCAGCCATCACTTTTCTTACTGAAATACACTAACTAAATAGTTATATACATTGTCCTCAAATTAAGCTCACTATAATCTATTTGCTGTTGGAATAAAGTAAAGTATTCCTCCGTGCTCCACACTGAGCTCCACCTCTAGTAGGCTATTGGATAACATAATATCTGGATATCTGCAAGTAAACAGCATTATTGATATCATCTCTATGCAATTACGCCTCATTCAGATATTCTGAATTTAACTGCTCTCTTTGCTGTTACATCAACCATTGCATTATTGAGCATCTGAGAGCCATTGTTTTTGCAGTAACCACATTGTCTCAATCAAGATAACGCTTAAGATTTTGTCCATGCATTGTTTGGAATGTGCTCCACTCTTACTGAAAAGAGCCATTATCCTTTATCATGCTTTACCAGATCATTTCTCAGAAAACTTATTCAATAAATTCCTTAAAGGTTTTCATCGCACATGTTTAAGAGAACCAGTTGTACCCAATCTTGTTTCCATTTTGCACGCCAAGATGCAAAATACTACAAAAATGGCGCTGAGGCAACAGACAAACGTTACAGTGGAGCACGTGGTATTCAAAACAAGTATTGTTCTGCAATTGGCGATAAGGTATTAAGTGTGTTATTGCAGTATGTTACATTACAATGTTATATTCTATATTATAACAACTTGAGTGGTTTATTGAATGCAGGTAAAGCAAGAAGCTAAATAAGCCATGGAACTATATTGTGGAAGAATATAGGAGTATTAAAACCCACCAGCCAATGAAGTTCATCTCCACCACATGTTTCTGCTTATCTACTTTATGTTTACAGTAAATAGATTATAGGTATGTACACAACACTAACTTGTTACCTTAACTATGCCTAGCCTAAACTTTAATTTCACCTAGCCACTACACCACAGGCTAAGCCTGCCTAATGTCTTCCATTAGTTCCTGGAAAGAGTATGCCGAGCAGTTCTCGGTGTCAGTTTGTGCAAATACTCACAAATCTGAGCATATAGGTGTTCCTATTGACTGCCACCCCTGGATACATGATGCCACAGAGCTCACCAGCACAATTCATTGTTATTTGTTGGCAACAAATTCTCCAGCTATCAGTCTGCAGTAGCCCCCAGACATTGGTGTGTATCATGCTGGTGAACCCGACATAAATCAAATTGTGGGATGTGTTTGCATCCTTGTTTAATGATTTAGTGAGTACTAAATCTTATACGACTTGGGCTACCCTGAGCTGAACCAAGCCCTAGCCCTTTTGCTATTAGGACAGCCCTTCAGTATAATTACCTTTTACATATACATTACACATATTTAATTTGTAAACATTTGCTTCCTACCTTTTCACTAATCTTATCCTGCTCCCACCCTAATTTTTATTTCCTACTTTATTTCATCTCCCAACCTTATCACTTTCTCAACTTTTCTCCACTCTTGTAACTTTTATTAATTGATGTACATTGTATGCTTCACTGATCTTCATTATCCCAATTTCACTACCTTGTTATAACCTCACTTTCACCCGTGCATTGGCTGGGACAATACAACCCAAACCATAGTATATATTGGAAAACTGAGGAGACTTTTTCATCATTTTAGTCCTGAAGATGGCCATGGAGTATACAATGGCCGAAAGCTCGACCTTCTTAAATTTAACACAGCTGATCACCCGTGAAGCATGGATCAATATAAAAACCCTCTGCTCCCTGATTTACGTATTATCTTAACCTGGTTACTGTCTACAAAATAATCCCTTTCTTTTCTCTCTCTCTCTCTCTCTCTCTCCCTCTCTCCTCTTTGTTTCTTTCTCTCCTGCTTAGTTCTCCCCCCGCCCCATCCTCATTGATCCATTAGTTAATTCATCCATCACTTTTTCTGTAGCTATGTTTGTAGCTATGCTTCCCCTCAACTATCCAGTTGTCAGCACCACCTTGACTCTTTCCCTTGTTACTTTCGTGCTCCACATCCCACCATATCCCCACCTGCGCTTTGCTTACACTTGACCTTGATGATGCACTTGTTACTGGGTCCACACATGCTGCAAAATGCTGAGCATCCTTGTTATTAATAGGGCATAGTGTCATCCACAACTGATAATACACAATAGTTATGCAGATGTATGGGGAGTTTTTTCAGAGGTTGTTAAAATGATGCACATTGGAGAACCTCTGGACTTACAAAATGTATAGCATCTCTTGCATCACATGTTTGAAAGTAACCTTGAAAATGTAATTGTTTTATGAGATCTCAGATGTAAGTTGTTTTTATGGCTCCAACATAGTATTTCCACCCTGTTCAACTCTCACTATAATGTGAATGTTTAATACAGTTTAGTGTGTTAATAATATGGTATAAAAGTATCAAATAGGTTCTTTGCTGGATCATTAAGCTTAAGTTTTGTACCAGTTGCAGTTTGTATGAGAATAACTTCAATTAGTGCCATGGAATGTTCCACACTTGTTGATCATGGTATCTGCAACTGCTGACTCTTTATACTGATTTTTAGGACTCTATATGGGACATTTTCAGTCATTCTATTCATTTACACTTGGCCTCCCTGACAGAGGCATCCTCTGCCACAAAATTGCTCTACCACCTTCAGATTGAGGAAGTGGGAGAAGCAGATGTGCAAAGTGCCAACTAAATGCCTGTGGAACCAACAGTCTCTTGATGCATATTAATAACATATGAGATACAATCAGTAATGTAGTCAATTTTCTCCAAAGAACAACATTGTTTCCTGCTACCTGAAAATCAGTTGTTCACTACAAAAATTGCACACTTACATGTGAAAATGGTGAAAATATAGACTTATGAAACTGTCCAACATTTTATGACACCTTAATTATTTAGAAAATGAAAAAACTTTTAATTTCTAAAAATGTAAAGGAAAAAACCAACTATCAATACAACTTAAAAAACCATCAAGTTATTTTCTCTGAATAAAATACTCCTTTTCAAACATTTGTTTTGTAAGTACAAGATCAATTTGATTGTGGTTTATTGTGTACTTGCCTTGTACTTCTGGCCACACAAACTGATTTCTCTTCTTTCTCATATGTCTTACAGTGCAAGACGTATTATTATGAGATAAATTCTCCACTTTAACTACCAATGACAAAATCTGCCCTCAAAAGAAGGAACCTTCATAGGAATCACAAAAGCTCTTTGTTTCAATACTGCTTGTCTTATTGTCACCACTGCTTCTACCTGTATGGAACCTTTGAGCACTGTATTTTGAGATTTACAATCTTCAGTGGGGTTTCATATATTTTGTTTTGATGCAACATATGATGAGTGTTCTTCAGAAAATTCAGTTAAAGAAAAAAGAAAAAACTAGGTAGAAAAAAAGAAAACTAGTTTTAAAATTTCTCATTGTCAAAAAGCAAATCAGACACAAAAGGCAAAGTCCATCTCACTAATCTTCTGCCTAAGTGGTGAATGCTTCTGAAGTAAGATGGAAGCTACTAATCTAAGCATAAGTTGCCACATAAAACAAAACTTCTCAGGTGCAGCAATAAATGTGTACTTTCTGAACTATTTAGTGTAGAAAGATTAATAAAACCTTGTTTAAATTTGTTTCAATGATGGAACAGCCAAATAACTCAATCAAAATAGGTTTTAAAATTATAAAGGTAATTATATATAACTTTTATGAACTGATGCATTAATTATTGTTAAGAAATGTAATATTTTATTGGAGAGTATGACATTTCTTTGAAAGATTTTGACAACAATAATGTCTGAGAGAATAATATTTTTTACGACTAAATCACTTTATCTGCAATGTTGCATCCATCTTTGTAAAAATTTAAAGCAGCAGAAAATGTAAACATTAAAATATTAAGTAATGGCTGGTTCACAACAGTCCACTAATGGCAATGTGAATAGATAGTGGATATTGTGCATTGGGATGTCATTTATTTCTTTTGGCCAATGAAAAAAATTTAACCTGTTCTTCAGTTCAGCCAACATAAAAACAAGTTAACCAATACTAAATTTTGATAAAGTAAGGATCTAAATGCAAAGCTATTGCGTATTTCCATTTCCAAGAAAACAGCCAGCATCAATCCTTTAGCATCCTAGTATTCATTAAAATTATTTGTTGTTCTTTATTATATGAAATTCTTTCTGGTTTCATTTTCCCATAGTTGCAACTAGCAAGAGCTCTAGCAGCCATTTCTTTCATGAAGAAAGAAGGTCTTTAATACGCACTTAATGGACGTAATATGCCGTGCTTGGTAACGGGAACACCAAAGTTGAATCTTGGCCAAGTCTTGCTTGTCGTTCCTGGGAACCAGGAAAGCTTCCCATTGGTTGTAAACACTCCCATTTGAATGCATGTATTTCAAGTCTCTCATTCTGGTTATCGTTACCTTTTCAGTGGTTGCAGACCAGCCTTAAGTGTACAATCTTCTTCCAAACATTGATTTATAACATTACTTTCATCTGGTGTTAGAGATGGGAAGGATGCTAAATGATTCTTTGAAGAGCTGCCATTCTGCAACATTTTTCTAGTTAAATAAGGAAAAATTGAAGCTATTAACAGTGAAGCAACAAGATTCTAATTTGTTCTTACTTTAGAATTTTTCTAGTTTTCTCCAAATCTTGGAGATCATTACTCAATCTACTATAAGCAGAGGCAATTGTTTTATTGCAAGGATTGCAATAAAGGTTGTCATGAGCAACAGAGAAAACATGTTCCCCATGTTGTAATATATACTTTTGTAACCTTGTGGACATTTGTAACCTTTCCTTTGGCATTGCGTCTGCGTGAACTCCATGCAGCGATATACTGTGACTCACCTGTACAGGTAACCCTCTCGTAAACAGTCAACCAATGGGTGCCTCTCCACAAATGCAGTGACTCCATTACCAACATTCACAATTTCAATTATTCTTAAAATGTTCATATTTTCAATCAGTTCTATTAAGTTAGGGCTTCAAATACTCTGTTAGAGCCACATGTTTTTAATTTTAAGAGGAAGTGCATTGAAGAAGGGCATTGGGTTTTGCTTATAGAGAAACTGAGTCCAGTTTGTGTAGCATATGAATGAGATATTTTGGAATGAGCAATCCAAACAAATAACAGCAGCCATTTGCATTTAAGCAACCTTATCAGAAGTTAATTCGTTACACATTTTAAAATGCGAATAAAAGCCAAAAGGCACATTTATTTTCATTTTATTCTTTAGAAAATTTAATATTAAACTATGCTTTGTGCTTATTCCTAAGATACTTTGCATCTTTTATTGGTATAACTTCCAACACAGGTGAAACCTAATTACATTTGTGCCAGCTACTTCCAACTGCAATATGTGTCCTGTTCTGGAACTTAAAGCAAAAACCTAGACACTCCTTGAAATGTTATGTACTTTCAAACATTTGAGCTTGGTTTTACCATGCTTGAAGTAATATCTTACTGGGATTTTTTTATTTTGCTGTTTTAGATATTTCTATAGGGTCTCAAAATTCAAAAATGTTTATTTGGGCATGCTTACAACATGCCTGGGCTGTTTAGGGAAACCCCTCTTCAGCCTAGTGTGGTATTTGTTTCGTTTTCAGTTTGGGATTTCCCTCGGCTTAAGTGCGTATTTGTGTTATTTTGTGTTTTTGTTGACATTGTGTAGTGTAGTGTATAGGTAAGTGTTCTTATCACTAGCACAAGTGACACAGGTCTTGTGTACCTCATGAATCCAACTTCAAGCCTGAATCTGCTAACATGCTGTTTTCTTTATTCTTTCCTTTCCTTTTTTATGCAACTTAGTGTCATCTGCCACTTTTAATCATAAAAACTAAAAAAAAAAAATACTATCCAGGAACATATAACATATTGTTTCTGCTGATCAAATTACTGAAATGTGAAACATAAATCATGCTTTTATATTGAAATTGCTCATTTTCCATTATGTTATTTTAACCCTTATATAAAGTTTGTCTTTATACTTTAGCATCTTGGAAAAAAAAGATTTGTTATTTAGTTTTTCACTGTAAATCGAGTTGTAAGCCGGAACTAAACACTCTGTGTTACTGATAAAAATAACTAGATCATTCTTTTGCCTTCTCTTACACTTTCTATGCACTAAATATTGTTCAAAATAACCATATGCTTGTTTTTAATTTGAATGCATATTTTTATATTTCATTTCATCCTTCATTTTTAATAAGCTTTCCCCGATGTAGGCACATCTTAATTTACTCACCCGCATTCCCTTCTCATTGATTGACTGAGATTGTCATCCCCAAATTAAATTACATTGTTTAACGACATAACCTAAACAGAAACCTGCAGAAGATATGTGTGAAAGTGTTGAAAACATGCAATAAATGTATAAACAGTATTAGATACAAAGGATACATCATTTGATATAAATAATACAAAAAAAAGCCTTGTTTGCATAACTACATCATTAGGCCACTTGTTCAGCTCTGTCATTTTATTTTCCAGTAAAGCTGTTCTGAACAAGTATTAGTATCTAATCACTGGTATGTGAACTGCTGTGCCAGTATGAAGCTAATTGTATGTAATAGTCAAAAGTGTAGCACCATTAGTTTACCAGTCTGTACAAACTTGTTCTTCTTAGACATTCTTTAAACATTAAGGACAGGACGGTAAAATCTCTCCCACTCCCTCCAATCAACAGAGATATATTTTTGTTTCTTTTTCACTTAACAGTCTGTTCTTTCTTTACTATTGTTTGATGGCTTCTTTAATAGTAACACAATGTAGGTTTTATTAAAAGACTCCAAATGGCTTATCTTACTGGTACACATTTATGCAATTAGGTTGTCACCTGCATTGGGAAATAAAAAGGAAGGAAAATGGAAACTGGTTCTTGCACAGCAGTAATGAATGAATATTAATATTATTTTCAAACCTTGGCAGAATATTTGGAATTTACTTTTTTTAGCTCATGGGCATATTGAATAAGGCTAAGCCTTTATTTTATATAATATTAAATGGTTTGAAGAATAATATGTATGCAGTTCAAATTTAAGATGACATTATAATAGATTATTATTTTTATATTGAAATCATACCACTTTATCAATTTAATTGTGATATATTAAGACTTAAGACATCCATGACTTTGTTTTTTCTTTATTTTCTCTCCGGTTTTGTAGAGGATGGGATTGCATAAATATTTTATTTTCTGTACATAAGATATATTGTTTTATGGTTTTCATCGTTACATTTTTGTAATGGTTGTTTCATTTCCAAATTAAATAAGTTATATTAGTGGCCCCAGGAAAAAATAGAACAAGTCGTATTAATTCAGTTTACAGGACAGTAATAAAATCAAAAGAATTATAACAAAAAGGAATACATTTACATTTTTAAGTTGGGAATTCTGACATTTAATAGTAGCAAAATTGTTGAAGCTATGTGAGCATTCCATTTTACCTAAATCAAAGGTTTATTAAAGCCTTAAGAAGCTACATATCCTTATTTTCAAGAGTTGACTTACTCTTTTTTATCCTGAGGCCATACATGTTTATAAAGATCTGAAGTATATGGTAACAATTTAAGGTGCATAGTAATTGATGTGTGATATATTTCTTTGTAGTTAAGTTAATTATGTGGTAAGATTTTATTCCAGTGTTCTAAATTACAAAATGTGTATCATTGGTAACTAAAAGGACATAATTTTGTAATTTACTCTCAGATTGAAATGTTTAAATCAAAACCCACCGACATACTTAATGTAGAACAAACTTTTTATTTTTGGGAGGAAAGGGGAGGAAGATTATTAATTGCAGAATTCAGCTCTCTATATGAATAACATCATTGGAATGAAAATGGGAACAAAAATTAAAAATAATTTGCACAACATAATTTATATATTTTATACGTGTATTTGTAAATTTAATGTACCAGATGAGTCTTCTCACACTACAGATTGATGCGAATTACAGGTACTGACACTGCATTCACCAGTCCATTGATTAGGGCTATAGTGGTGCTCATTAACATGCTGGAAAGTCATACTAAAGGTCGAAAGTTCAAATCACGCCTGTAAAAAAATAGGTTTTCATTCATTTCTGTGTATATTTCGTGAACGTTCTAGCAAATCATGTGTTCTTTCCTAATACACTAGAAAGTGGATTTGCCTATAGACATGAAGTTCCGGCCATCTGTGCTCCTGCGGCACATTGTTTTCGAATGGAGGACAGTTTTAACACGTATTACAACTGTGTGGAGAAAATTGATAAATTGTAAAGGCTTATGTGAGATGGTCCAGCATGATGTCATAGTCACAGTTAAATGTATTACTTTGGGAACCACGTGGGCTTGTAAACATTATCTAGTATGTATGTACCTACTGCATTTTGTGAAGTCTAAGAACAATTTATTGACTTTCTTTTGTCAGTCAAATATTATGTAATTATGCCTTATGTTTGTAAATTATAATTACAATGTTATTATACATTGATTTATGATGTTCATTAAAGCATATTTTAAGAAATAACAATTTGTGCTTTCATGAAATTTATATAAACTAATGAAGTTCCATGCCAAACTATCAGTTCTTGTTAAATTTGCTAAACATAAAATCTTCAAGTGGCAATATTTAAACCTGGAACCTTATTCACTAAAGGCCAGCATGCATACTGTTGCACTGCTAGAGGTGACCTCAAACACAGTGGTACAAAGCTGTCATTTCAGCCCAAATTGATATGACATGATACAGTAGACAGTGTTTATGGCACAGCCTGTAAAATGCCGGGACCTCATAACTTCTCAATCCTCAGGCTGAGAAGACTCACCTGGTACTAACATGCATATGTGGGACAGTTTATTAGTAGTTGGGCCTAGAAATACAGTCATACTCTGATATGTATCACCACAGTTTTGCAGTAAACTTCTCAGTCATAATACCATAGCGAAAAGAATCATTTGGCAACTTTCCAGACGGAAACTGATTGAAAACAGCATAGAATATTAAAGGCCAAACAAGAAAATTGTTGTATTTTTGTTGTTACATTTCCAAAAATACTGTGAAATAGCTTAGAGCACATACAAGAAATATTTTTTTTATTCTATTTCACCTGTCTTTATGTAATTGTGTAGGTCGTTGCACAGGATGTCTAGACAGTTGACTTTTAGAGTTCAATTTTTTGTACTGATTTGTTTGCAACATCTAATTTTTGCAAAGTAGTCTGAGTGTAATTCATGACTAAATTATCACTCACATTTACATTTCCAACATGGCACAAATAAGAGAAAGTTGAGTCTGTTTAATGCAAGATTGTAATTATAGTGCTACTGCATGTACAACACATTGAAAACCTCATGTGATACTTGGGCCTGGCTCTTCTTACAAGAAATATTCATATATAAATGTAATTTCAGTGGTCCATGCCTGGTACCTTCTATTATATTAATGTAATGATATTCTCTGGGTAAAGTAATACATGGTTTTGTTCCTTAAATATGCACATTTTATCATTTTTAAATTTATGTATGAAGTTCCAATTATTTGTCCCTTTAGAATGTATATAATATTATTAGTTCCTGCTCATCTACTAAGGTAATATATAAATATCATACCAAAGACAGAAAAATTTGCTGAACTATTTACTGTGTTACATTTATGATATAAAGATTGTAAAAAATATTTGTTATTCTAAATGCTAAAAATGGGCCTATTTGATATAAGAATTAATTTCAAAATATGTAAAGCATAATATTTTGCTGTCTGGAGTATATTCAGGAACAGTGTTTGACAATGCAAAAAGGATGAACATTGTATAGTTTCACTATACATTTTCATAATTGTGGGTTTTCATACCAATTGAAGGCAAGTGAGGTAAATATTATAAGCTGACACAGAGAATGGCAGCACAAAAAAATGCATGTGTATATGTATCTATATTTTACAGACCAGATGGCAATAAGCACATGCCTTTTTTTTCCTTTATTTTTAATGATATCACTTATGTCATCAGTTGTATTGAAATAAACCAGAATTTGTTAAGTTTTATCCAATGTAAATATTATTGCATTTAGTATCACCACCTTCCCTCTGTATTTTCCTTATCTGCATCAAAAGTGCATATTACTTGCACTCATTTTGAAGGCAAGTGAGGTAAATATTATAAGCTGACACAGAGAATGGCAGCACAAAAAAATGCATGTGTATATGTATCTATATATATTTTACAGACCAGATGGCAATAATAAAACTGAATTAGAACATAAATTTAAAGAACAAACAAACACAGCTGCATGACCAACCAGATCATATGAACAAAGAATTCTGTAAAGTCATCCTAGAAACTGCAAAAAAACATATTCCTCGTGGAAGAATTAAAAATCTCAAACCCTTTTGGAACCCCCAGTTAGAAGAACTGAAAAAGCAAAGGGATATAGCTAGAAATACAGCTGAACAAACAAAAAACATATCAGATACACAAATATGGCGGAAGAAATGTGCCTCACTAAAAAAAGAAATTAATACTGCTAAAAGGAATCACTTTAATAATTTCTTAGAAAAAATGGATTATAGGACAGATGGTAACAAAGCTCATAAAGTTCATAAAAAATGTCAAGGACAGGAAAGAAAACAACAGCACACCTATCATACACAACAATAAAATGTTAGTAAATGATGCAGTCATAGCCAAAACATTCAATAAATATTATGCTAATGCACACAAAGTAACAAGAAATAATAAAAAGGAACGTAAAGAATTTAAGAAAGATTCGAAACAAGAAAGAGAATGTAATCCTAACACTCAGTGCAATATCTTTTTTCAAAATTTTAATATGCAAGAACTGAACATTGCAATAAATAATCTAAAAAACAAAAAGTCTCCTGGACCAGATCACATACATCCAGAGTTCATAAAAAACCTTGGAAAAACAGCAAAACAACAACTACTGAAACTCTACAATCTATCCTGGAAAACCACTGTACCTGCTGAATGGCGAAAAGCAATAATTGTCCCACTCTTGAAGAAAGACAAAACAGCATCAGAAATAAAAAATTATAGACCAATAGCTCTTACCAGCATAATAGCAAAAGTGATGGAAAGAATGGTGTCAAACAGGTTAAATTGGTTCCTAGAATCACAAAATTTAATATCCCCATGTCAAGCTGGATTCAGAGAGTTCCACTCTACAAATGAACAAGTCTTACTTCTCAGTCAAGAAATCAAAGACTCCTTCAATAGAAAAGAAGATAATTTATCAGTTTTTATTGATTTTCAAAGTGCATATGATTCTATATGCAGAATAAAACTACTAAAGAAAGTAAAAAAAATAGGGATACAAGGTCCAATGTTTTCATGGCTATGTCATTTCCTAACACAACGCTTTATTGCAACCAGATATGGAAGAAATATACCTAAATATAAACAAATACACCGTGGCTTGCCACAAGGTGCAGTGCTCAGCACTACACTTTTTAATATATTTATTAATGATCTACCACAACAAATACAAGAATCAGGCGTGAAGTGTGCACTATTTGCTGATGACTTGGTAATGTGGACTTCAAAACCAAAAAGCAAAAGTACACAACTCGAAAAAATCATGCAACAATCCTTAACCAACTTACAGAGGTGGACCAAAGAAAATTTAATGACTGTTAATACAACAAAATCAAACTACCAAATCTTTTCACTAAGAAAAAAACCACTAAAAATAAAACTAAATTTTGAGGGTCAACAATTACCAGAAACAAAGGAAGCAAAGTATTTAGGAGTTACATTTGATACCAAACTTACATGGACCAAACAAATAGAAAATGTAATACAAAGAGCAGAGAGGCGCCTTTCACTGTTAAAACGTCTAACAGGAATGAAGTGGGGATGTTCCAGAGCAACACTTAACACAACATATAATATATATATATATAAAACCATTGTTTACTTACTGCAGCGAAGTTCTTGTAACAGCAAACACAAAAAAAATTCAAATCTTTCAAAACCAAAGTCTGAGATTAATTACAGGTGCTATCAAAACCACACCAATAGCAGCTATGGAAATACTAACCAACCAATATCCCATTGAATATGAAATAGAAAAAGCGGCTCTTATTCAACACGAAAAGTTGATCAGACTCCCATTCAATACATGGCACAAGAGAAATTTTACACATACACTAAAGACTCAGGAGAGCTTTCTTTCCAAAATTCAAGACATCAAGAAGGATGTACGTACACCTTCCTAATTCAAAGGAAAACTTCATATCTAAAGTCAATCCAACACATACATTAGACATCACATATTATTTACACCTGACAGAAGAAGTTAAAAAAAGTGATACTCCAACTAGTGTTCTAAAATTATTGGCATTAGAGACAATCCATACTAGATTTCCAGAACATGAGTGGCTCCATATTTATACTGATGGATCATTTATATCAAACAAAGATGGAGCAGGTGCTGGAGTCACGTGTCACCTCTTTTCCTATTACAAATTTTTAAGTTATGGAACTACTAACTTTGATGGAGAAATTGAAGCAATTCGAATGGCCCTACAAAATCTTTTGTACAGAATTTCACATTTTCAGCAAGCAGTTATTCTCTCAGATTCCAGGGCAGCAATTATATCAATTACTTCCAAGTTGTCACCAAAAAACCAAACTATTATAGAATGTTGGAAGATGCTTAGCCATCTAACAGCACTTCAAAAACACCTAGTCTTCCAATGGATACCGGGTCACTGTGGACTGAGTGGTAATGAGAAAGCTGATTTTCTTGCAAAAAAGGGTACCAGCGGTGTACAAAAATCTATAGTTAATTTACCATTTTATACAGCTAAAAGATTAGTCAACTCTGAATTCAAAAAAAATTATTGCAAAATATTACTATGAAAAATCAAAGAATAAAAGATGGGAACTGCCAAACATTCAAACAGTGATTCCTGAGTATCCTCGAAAAACGGCAGTTGCAACCTTCAGGTTGATTACAGGACATGATTGTCTGGCAAAACATTTAAACAGAATTGGGATATATTCTTCACCACTCTGTCCTCTATGTGATCTGCAAGAGAAAATGGACCGAGACCATCTTCAAATATGCCCGGCCACTTCTAGTGCCCCATCCATCAGTGAAAAATATTGGAGAGCAAGAGGATTAATGACTTCATTGTCAGAAATCCAGCATTAGCTAACAACAACATTTTGAAAACAGAAAATAGGGTACTAATCATATGTTGAGTAGTTATTAAGAAGTTAACATGTGAAGAGATGATTTATATGTGGTAGGACATCATGGAGGGGATTTGCCATGTCGACCTTGAAGATCTTTTGTACCTATGCCCCTTGCAGGGCACTCCCAGAAAGTAGGATGAGGTGAGAGATGACAGAGTGGCCAACCCAAGGATTCACGACAAAGAGGGCAGGATCCCTACAATATCCAAATTGAAACTTTGCAGCAGTGTATAATATGTATAACCAGAGTCCCTCCCACCCACCCATTGTCTTAGACATCCTACAGGTGAATTCAGAGACCAAAGACTGTCGTGCTGAAGGATGAAGGTTTACAGAGTGCACATTCCCTGTTTTGGAATGTCAGGACCCCCTCTGACACTTACTAGCCAGATGAAAGTGAAAAGAAATGAGAAGTGAAGTGAAATGAAAGGACAGGAAATTCAGGGATGTAATGAACTTTTTATTCAAAGAGTTAAAGGAAAGTCCATGAAAATATAATAAATGAATAAATTAAACTGAAAGCCAAATTGTGTATGGTGCACTAAATTGCTCTGGCTTCAAGTTAGAGTCAGTCTTAAATCAAGGTTGCATGTTCAAACTGGTCCAGAGCAATTCTTTTTAAGTGTGCTTAAAAGTGACAGCCCCATGACAGTAAATTTACTGATGTGTAAAAGAACTCCTGTCTGTGGAACAAAATTGCAGCAAATGGGCAATGGCAATTGACTGCATCATTAACAAACTGTTTTTTATTTTTAAGTGTCAATTCAAAATTTAAAATGCTGCTGAAGGATTATTAATGTTTGATGACAGTTCAAATGCTACTTTTTCATGGATTGCCAAATAAGTGGGCATTGTAGTTATGCTGCTTCAATTACTTGCAGAACCTTCCATTACATACAAATTAGGTGAGAAAACACAAGACAATTTTTTTTTCTTAACATCCTCCAATGTAGTGTCATATCAGACAGTGAATAAATGAAATGGGTGAAATGATGCTCAAATGAGCCCGAAGTACATAGACCTTTAAGGGAACATTGATGTGATATTTTGGTCTAAAAATCACTTTTGGGTTTTTATTGGAAAAAATGCACCATACCTTAAAGAATATAGCTGCAAAGTTTTAATCCCCTAGCAATGGGAGAACTAACCTTTTAGATGTCATTTTTAAAGTGGTGCACCTATGCATGCCCACACCTTCCATTTAAACTTTAAACTCATTTTCCTCAGAAACAAGTTTTTTGTTACTTTCTCTCACAGAAATCTAGCTAGAGATCTAAAACTTTTTTCCAATATAATTCAGAATATGGATGCTAAAATGTCTATTTGGAGCATGAAGTATCTTCCAGGCTGTTATGCCATGGTCTGCTGGAGATCTGTCTTCCAGACGTTTCGTTTACAACTGCGGTAAACATCCTCAGTGGCGTTGTCGAAGTCTCCTCTTGGAAGGTATCACTGCGACTGATGCGTCGACTGTCTGTGGGACTCCATTTATACCATGTGCAACGTACGCTGATTGGCCCGGGGCGTCCAGAGGCGTGGTGGCTGGTGGAGAGGGTTCTATCTCTCTTATGCTGCTGGTCTCTTCTGATTGGCTTACCTTGCTTTCCTGCTTCTTATGATGTTCTATGACTGGATGCCAGTTGCTGTTTAATCTTAAGGCCTCAATAAGAAGGCAGAGGCCTTAAGATTAAACAGCAACTGGCATCCAGTCATGGAACATCATAAGAAGCAGGATAGCAAGGGAAGCCAATCAGAAGAGACCAGAAGCATAAGAGAGATAGAACCCCCTCCACCAGCCACCACGCCTCTGGATGCCCCGGGCCAATCAGCGCACGTTGCGCATGGTATAAATGGAGCCCCACAGACAGTCGACGCATCAGTCGCAGTGATACCTTCCACGAGGAGACTTCAACAATGCCACTGAGGATGTCTACCGCAGTTGTAGACGAAACGTCTGGAAGACAGATCTCCAGCAGACCACGGCATAACAGCCCGGAAGATATTTCTTTCTACAATTTAGACGCCGGCCGTGAAAGCCTACGTAGCTTTATGTCTGAACCATCTTTCTCATTTACATATGGTAAGCTTTTTATTCAAAGAGTTAAAGGAAAGTCCATGAAAATATAATAAATGAATAAATTAAACTGAAAGCCAAATTGTGTATGGTGCACTAAATTGTTGTGGCTTCAAGTTAGAGTCAGTCTTAAATCAAGGTTGCACATTCAAACTGGTCCAGAACAATTCTTTTTAAGTGTGCTTAAAAGTGACAGCCCCATGACAGTAAATTTACTGATATGTAAAAGAACTGTCTGTGGAACAAAATTGCAGCAAATGGGCAATGGCAATTGACTGCATCATTAACAAACTGTTTTTTATTTTTAAGTCTCAATTCAAAATTTAAAAATGCTGCTGAAGGAGCTTTAATGTTTGATGTCAGTTCAAATGCTACTTTTTCATGGATTGCCAAATAAGTGGGCATTGCAGTTATGCTGCTTCATTTACTTGCAGAACCTTCCATTACATACAAATTAGGTGAGAAAACACAAGACAATTTTTTTTCTTAAGATCCTCCAATGTAGTGTCATATCAGACAGTGAATAAATGAAATGGGTGAAATGATGCTAAATGAGCCCGAAGTCCATAGACCTTTAAGGGAACATTGAAGTGATATTTTGGTCTAAACATCGCTTTTGGGTTTTTATTGGAAAAAATGCACCATACCTTAAAGAATATATCTGCAAAGTTTTAATCCCCTAGCAATGGGAGAACACACCTTTTAGATGTCATTTTTAAAGCGGTGCACCTATGCATACTTCTTGATATTCAATCCAAGAAGTAAGAAGAGCTTGTCGGCCTCCTATGACTCAACCTGTCATCCGGAATCCAGATCAGCCCAAAAGTAAGGGCATTGTGTTCCTACCATACTTAAAAAATGTCACTGACCGAATTGATCGCATATTACAGCGACATAACGTCAAGACAATCTTTAAACCCACCAGACAGTTAAGCAGTTTACTACAATCACCCAAGGATCCCCGAGAAGCTTTGTCATTGGCTGGAGTATACAATATTCCTTGTGGTTGAGGCTCAGTTTACATTGGAACTACTCAGCGCAGTGTTAAGACCAGACTCACGGAACACAAAAGAAGCTGCCGCCTGGGCCAAACTGATAAGTCTGCGGTCGCTGAACATGCCATTAATGCAGTCGGTGAACACAGTATTAAGTTCCAGGATATGCGCATCCTTGCATCTACCATACATTACCATGCCCGACTACAACGAGAGGCTATTGAAATTTACAAGCACCCCAACAACTTTAATAAGAAGGAGGAGGCCTTAAGATTAAACAGCAACTGGCATCTGGTCATAGAAAATCATAAGAAGCAGGAAAGCAAGGTAAGCCAATCAGAAGAGACCAGCAGCATAAGAGAGACAGAATCCCCTCCACCAGCCACCACGCCTCTGGATGCCCCGGGCCACTCAGCGCACGTTGCGCATGGTATAAATGGAGCCCCACAGACAGTCGACGCATCAGTCGCAGTGATACCTTCCATGAGGAGACTTCGACAACGCCACTGAGGATGTTTACTGCAGTTGTAAACGAAACGTCTGGAAGACAGATCTCCAGCAGACCACGGCATAACAGCCCGGAAGATACTTCATGCTACAATTTAGATGCCGGCCGTGAAAGCCTACGTAGCTTTATGTCTATTTGGAATTTTGATATTGGTTATAATTTTTTCTAAAAAATAATTAATACAGTAGTGTGCTATTTTTTATGATATTTTTACACTTTGTGGTGTTAGAAAATTTTTTAAGAAAAGCTGTTCATTATATGAATTTCAATTCTTTAATTTATTACAAAGGTAATAAGAGATATAATTTTAAAAAATAAGCTTTGTAGTTCAATACCTGGTGGAGGATTATACCCAATAAAATTTATATATTATTATTATTATTATTATTATTATTATTATTATTATTATTATTATTATTATTATTATTATTATTATTATTATTATTATTATTATTATTATTATTATTATTATTATTGTTGTTGTTATTATTATTATTATTATTATTATTATTATTATTATTATTATTATTATTATTGTTATTATAATTGTTATTATTGTTATTATTGTTGTTATTGTTATTATTATTATTATTATTATTGTTATTATTATTATTATCATTATTATCATCATCATCATCATCATCATCATTATATATTAAGAATTTGATTAGATATTGGAATGAAATTTGGTACACCCATTTCTGTAGTTGCTGGAAATGCATGTGCAAAACATTAAGTCTCTAACTTCAATACTTTAGAAAACCACCTTTTTCACTTCGGTGTACCCTTAAGTTACCTGACATTCATCTTCTCAGGATAAGGGAAAACTTCAGAAAAAACCTTATCTGGATAACTCACCCTAAGCAAGATTGGAACTCACGACCTCTTGGACATGAGGTGGGCAAGAGACAAATTTGAAAAAGATTTTGAACATGGAGCATATTGTCTCTCCTTTTTTTTTTTTGTCTCCCTTCTTTTAAACACTATCATCTCTTCCAGTTGCAGTGGTTTTTCAATGATTTGTAGTCTGCAGGGTCTCCACAGTTTGTGTAAATGGACTGTCTGAGCAAATGAGAAGTCCAGAATAATTAATATCTTTGTTTTAATTATGAATTCACAATTATAATTAGTTGTAATGCCGACTTTTACATCACTATTAAATTTCCACTCTATGTTAACATATTTTAAAAATTCTTAATGTGAATTACGTATTCTTAAGACTGATACTTCTAGAAGATCAGAAAATAATTTTCTTCTACGTTGTTCTAACTGTACATAGATACTAAAACAAAAACCTAACTGTCCTCTTTAATATAGCTCATGCACCTCTATACCATGGCCTTGACTTTCTTTTATGTTTCATTACTCTTAGCTATAAATATTAAATGATATTTAATAAATAAATACAATATTTAATATTCACATAAATACGAAAATAACCCTAAAACATGCTTTAAACCTTTTCTAACCAACAAATATAACTCTTCACACATGAACCTTTATAAACATATTGTTACAAATGCCTTATAAATTATATTTTAAATTTTGGTTTTAATTATAATTTTACCTTCTGTACTATGTACACTAAGTAGAGAAATTGTATTTTACCCAAAATTTCTATGTCAAGATTTCACCAGAAGTATATGCTTTGAGGCCCCTGAATTAAAAAAAAAAAAAAAGCTATCCTTTAAATGAAAATTTTGGTTTTTACATAAGTGGCTCCAACAATTTTGCATTTCTTCCTGCTCTACATAAGTGAAAGTTATTGAAGCTCAAAAGTGTTCATTTCCATTTAAAGTTACTCAATCACAAATTTCACTTCATGTACCACTTCCAGCTAGTTTAATTTTGTATTCCATAGTGTTTGTATAATAGTTCTCAGCTGTTGCACAAAAGTAAAATCATAAAATAGCAAAATCTTTAAGTCTGTTTTCTCAAAAGCAATAATTTTGATCTAGTGCTTTTCCTTGTAAACTGATGATATGCAGATTGAAGGTAATGGTGCAGTTTTTACTCTGTATGAAACTGTAGAAAGCAATTTCTTTCCTCTTCTAGGCACAGATACTCTTACACAACCCTGTTGACATGTTATCTTGGCTGGGCTTCCATCTTTTGCAAATTTTGTAAAGCATGTCCATAAAAAACTTGATGAGATGTACTCACATGACATTCTCAACTATTTACAAACTATTCTTACAAACTCATGAAAAACTGAAGCTGTTAACAGTGAAGCAACATGAATCTAAAATAAAATAACTATTTAAAGACTAAAAGCTTCACTTATCATAGTAAATTGCTGCAAGTTCTTGAAATATTACACAAACAGTGCTGAAGATATGATGGAATCATCATGAAACATATTTGCATCACATTTCAAGAACTTCCAGCAATTTACTAAGATAAGGAAGCTTTTAATGTCTAATTATTTTATACTCTTGCATATTTATTCCTCTACTTATTTCATGTTAATCCAGATAAACATTTGCAGGACTTATCTTGATTTCTTGAAGGAGCAATAGGAATATGGGAATACAGTGGCCTTAAAGGGACAGTCGTATATTTTTACTTTCTCTACTGGTAAGTAGGGGAAGTATTGTATTCCACCCAAAAATTAGATGTCGAGATTTCATCGGAAATATATATTTTGAGACCCCCCCTCCCCTGAAACCAAAAAAAGCATTTTTAGAAAAAGGGTGTGTGTGTGTGTGTGTGTGTGTGTCTGGACAACATAACTCAAAAATGAAAAGTAGGTTAAAAACCAAGGTTGCTATTTAAGTTTAATGTCTTTCAAGCATGCAACACAAAGATTTTGAAGAAAATGCCCCATGCTAAACCATCCTTTATTATGTACAAATGTTTATCTTAACACGAAGAACATATATAGGAATAAGAGTTTGTAAGAATGGTTAGTACATGAGTAGAGAAAGTCATGTGAGTGCAACACAGATTTTTAAAGATGGTATCTATGAGATGGCTTTGAATTTTTTTTTCGCATAGTTAAGAGATAAAAAAGTTGATAATGTCACATTTGAGAAAATTATAAGTATTCAGAATTTAAACAAATATCGAGAAATATCTCAGAAATGCTTCACTCCAAAAGAAGCAAGAAAATGTATTTGGCATAAATTATTTTAACAAGAATTTTTTGTGCTGCAATATTTTGTCTATCTCTTATGGTTTACCAGTTATGCAAAAGTCATCCAGAATGAAGGCAACTCCTGAAGATACTGCCACAAAATTCAAGGTATACATTTCATTTGTCATGAAAACATCTTAAACATATGGTATTTTAATCAAAATTGTTAGAGCCATTTCTGATAACTGAACATTTTTTTAAAAATGCTCCACATAAAGTGTAGGGGTATTTTCTTGAAAGTCTTTATGTGGCATCCTTAGAAGATGCTGAACCAAAGTACCAAGTTTCGTATTTAACTGGCTTCTCGTTTTTGTGTTATGCTGTTCACAGACACACACACACTTGCAGACCTTTTTGTAAAAGTATTATGTGTTACCCTTGCATGACTTTCTCTACTCTTATACTAACTATTCTTACAAACTCTTATCTTCATGCTAGTCAAGATTTCAGAAATGATCAATTTTCTTGTATGTGCAAGGGGAATATGGGAATACGGTAGGCTTTAAGCCATAGTCAAATTTTTTAAAGCCAATTGCTATATGAAGGTTTTGAAATTCCATTCTCTATGCATAAGTATTGCAAAACTCACATTAATAATGAGGAATATCTTCAAAATGGTTCACTTCACAAAAAACTTCATTTGGACATAAGATCAATGTTTCATGGAGTAAGTTTTGGTCTATCTCTTATGCTTTATGAGTTATTCAAAAGTCATCAAGAGTAAACAGGACTACATAAGCTATAGCCACAAAATTCAGAATATGCATTTCATTTGTCATAAAAATATCTTAAATGTATGATATTTTAATCAGAATCATTTGTGGCATTTTAATCAAAATCATTTAAGTCGTCACCTAGAAAATTAAAATTTTCTATGTAAAGGGTAGTTTAGAATGGAGGAATTTTCTTCAAAATCTTTGTGTTGCAACCTTATAAGATATTAAACTTAAATACCAACTTTGGTTTCTAACCGACTTTTTGTTTTTGAGTTATGCTGTCCACAGATTGACAGACACACACACACACACACATGAACCTTTACTAAAACTGCGTTTTTGGTTTCAGGGGCCTCAAAACATATTTCCGGTGAAATCTCAACACCGAACTTTTGGGTAATACAATACTTCCTCTACTTACAATACATAGTAGAGAAAGTAAACATGGGCACAGATGGTAAAAGAAAGACTTCACTAAGGACTGATGACTTTCTAAAATGTGAAGTGATGGATAATCCACAGATTACAGTTGCAGGGTAACCCTTTCAGTCCCGAATTATTTTGCTACTTATGCCGTTCTTCCTCTAATTCGAAACCGGTTTAGATTAGGTGGTCTGGGACACCTCCAGCCCAACTGACTTGAATAGCCATGATCGTTAAGGTGACAAGTAGTGCACTGGCCATGCACTCAAAGCCTGAGGTTGTGAGTTCGAGTCTCGGCAACCGCAGTAAAATGTGCCTGTGGTAAAGGAAATAATCGGTGTGATGGCACACATGGATGATGACAGGATATCATTTGACTGCGGTTGCATGGATTTTGCTTCTTTTCTTAAAAAAAAAACTACAATGTAAATTGTAAAAAAGAAATAATTTTCTGCAATTTTTACACCATAAATTCAACTTTCAAATTTTGTGCAGTTTATTATATATCAAATATCTTAACATCTTAGATTTAATTCTAAAAATTGTGCTAGTATTTTCTTGTTTACTTTTTTTATTCACATACATCCATCATCAATTCACATAACTGAAAGCTGTAAATTAAATCTGATCGTTGTAACCTCTGAATTTATATCTTTCTGTCCATTTTACTCGTAAAATTCCACAGTAGCAAATTGAATTGAGTACAAAGATGTAGCAAAAGTAAGTCATGTATCGCAGAATACCTGGGAAAAATGGATAGAATTTCATTAATTTTATCTGAATTTTATGATGAAAAAATACATCAAACTTGTTATAAAACAGAAAATAGCCAAAATGTTATATAGTATTACTAGTGGACCCTACAGACCAGTGGCATATATTGTGGGTTATCAAAGCTATCATTGAAGCCCACATCTAAGGTAAACTACAAGTAGAAATTAATAAGTAATATTAATAATAATTGTAATGCTAGCCAGTTGGAACCTAAATCAGGTGCACTGCAGAGTGCTGATTGATGTGTGTGGAGCGCACCCATGGCCTCCTCTTTCCATATGTAAATCTGGGATTCTTCCATCAGATGGGTGAGGGGCTTTGTGATGTTGGAGAAGTCTCTGACCAGTCGGTTGTAGTAGCTCCAAAAATTCAGAAAAGAGCTTATTCTTTGGGCGAGGACAATCCCTCACAACCTAAGCCTTCTTCAGATCCATGGCCATGCCAGTTGGTGAGACTATGTGGCCCAAATAGTAATGCTGAAGAGCTGGCTCTGTTCAGTTTCAGGTTGGCTGCCTGTAGTCTCTGTAATACCTTGTTCAGGTTCTTCAGATTATCCTAAGATGCTGAATATCACAATGATGTAAGCCATGTATAGCAGGTAGGCATCGTTAGTTGGACCCCTCAGCACTGACCCCATTAGGCACTGGAGGGTTACTGGGGCATTGCAGAGACTAAAGGGCATAACTGTGAACTGCCAAAACCCTTGGCCCATTGAGAATGTGATCAAAATCAACTGCTGATATTCTTTACTTTCTACACAGGACGTAAAATTGTGATTTCATTACTTAATGCATGTCACATCTGGTGTAGAAAGTTCAGCACCACTTGCTTAATTCTTTTGTAGAAGCCTACTCATAATTTAACTGCTTCATTATTATTTGTCTGTGTTACTCTATATATTGTTGTTAGCTAATGCTGGATTTCTGACAATGAAGTCATTAATCCTCTTGCTCTCCAATATTTTTCACTGATGATATTGAAGAGAGCAATAGCAGTAATAGTAACCGCTTTTTAGAGAGCACCATATTTTTATGTTTTGGCGGTCACATCGCTCTCTCACAACCCCCAGAATGTCTGGAGGACCACACCTGTCGTTGGTTTACAGGTCTCACCGACCTGACCGGGAGAATTATCAAAATAAATTCACCGACCATATCCTCTGATCACCAATCAGAGGACGTATTACATGCCATGACAGGTCAGCATGTTAGGGGTTACGATTTTATAGAGAAATGGAGAGGTTGGTAAAATAAAGACTCCCTAGCCCTCAGAAACCCTAATAGTATCGGGGTCGGAAGAGAACAAGAGATGACCAAGATAGAAAAGTTACAGTGAGGAGCAAAATACCAGTAAGTGGAAGTAATGTTCTGCTCAGCTTGGGTACCTTGTGGTCGCTATTCACATATCCCCTAGACGGAGACCCCTGAGTCAACTTTAAATATGAAATACATGTTTTAGCCTAGGATTTACCTTTCCCAGATATTCTAGATTCCTGTATTAGGAATAGTTTCACTTCTTGCACTTTGTTGTTATTAGCAAAACATGTGTAGTTTCCTTCATCATGCTTTGTGACACTAAAAAGATGAATTGTACCAAAAGTGTCAATAACAGGATGTGATGTTTTGTCCATCCCTTTTCCACCTTTTTCAACAGGAGCATCAACTACAGGTTTTCCATTCTTGTGCCAAGTTACTACATCTTGTAGCGTAACCCTGCAACAAATGCCGGTGTTTGTTTCTTTTGATACGAGTATTTTGTTAAACTCATTAAAATAGATACAGTAAATGCATACTCAACTCACTGTGTAGACATAGACAGACTCAGGGAGGAGATGAGAAGGGCTATAGCTGTTAATTACAGAAAAAATATGGCATTTGTTATACTTGCTGTTACACTGTAAAAGCCAAAACTAACAGTTTTATTTTTATCCTCTTTATTTAAACCAAATGATTCGCTCAGAGTAAGCCACTGTTACACTCTTATAGTGTGTATGTGTGCCTACCTGCCCGCCTGCCTACCTCTCCACCTATCTATCTGTCTGTCTGTCTGTCTGTCTGTCTGTCTGTGTCTCTCTGTCTGACTCTCTCTCTCTCTGATGTGTGTCTCTGTCTGTCTACCTATCTATCATCCGTCCCTCCTTCCATCCATCCGTCCATTCGCTTCTCACCAAAGCGGCCCGGGTTCTATCCCAGGCAACCGCATGTGGGATTCATGGTGGACGAAGTGGCGCTGAAGTGGGTTTCCTCCAGGTTCTCCAGTTTCCCCTGCCATCTCATTCCACCGGAGCTCCATCTTCATTCTATGTATCATCAGTGTCACCGCCTGTGGTGCCGTAGTAGTAAAAGCAGGTGTTATACACTATAAAAAAAATCCATCCATCCATCCACCCACCTGCCCCTGTCCCTCTATCTGTCTGTCCATCCATCCTATTGGAGGAGAAGGAACCAATAGGATTACGAGTGGGATTAGATATGGAATATTAGATCCATTCTTCTTCCTCCAAGGTAGAAATTCTTCAAAGTGGCTATGACATAAATGACTGCTAGAGCTCTCACTACTTGCAGTTCTGGGAAAATCAAATCAGAAAGAATTTTTTATATAACAAAAAAGAACAACAAATAATTTAATGAATGCTAGGACACTAAAGTACTGGTTTCTCAGAATCAGAAATACACAATAGCTTCGTATTTAGATCTTTGCTTTATTGAAATTTGGCATTAATCTGTTTTTATGTTGGCTGCATTGGAAAGCAGAATAAAATTTTTTCGTTGGTCAAAAGAAATAAATGACATCCCAGTGTGCAATATCCACTATTGATTCTCGTTGCTGTTAGTGCACTGTTGTATACCAGAATGTTCATTACCAGTGGTTGGAACCAGTCTTAATAGTAACAATCTTCTTAACCAGAAACTTACAGAATATTCCCATTTATGTCTACTTACCCAGTGCATTCAATAGAAAAATTTGAACCTTCATAGATTGTATAGAATTTCTTTCTCTGCGTTTGCTTCATTGGAACACCTTCTTGTGCTGTAAAAGTTATTATATCTTAATTAAATGTACAAGACATTTCTGTTTTACATAAAATGTAATTTAGTTTTAAAATTAGAGACTTTTATAAAATACACAATACCTATTTTATATATAAGTACCTTAAACAGGTTATTAAGTACTAAACTTGTTAAAAATTTGAATGAAAGAACACCAAGATGTTTTTGGATGGATGACTAAGGAAAGAGTACCTATGATGCAAAAAAGAGTGTATAATTCTGGTATTGTTGCATAGTGCAAGTTTATTTGTGAGATTTCAGAAAGCAGATTTTGTAACAAGGGTGTCATTGTAAGATTTAAAGCTTTCATGGCGCGCGTTATTTATTACAGCTTCACAGGTGATCAGCCGTTTGAGGTTTAAAAACATTGAGCTTTCGGCCATTCTAGACTCTATGGCCTTCGTCAGAATAAAAACTGACCATTAGCTTTCTGCTCCCCATATATATATATATACAATGTTAGGTGGGAGCAAAAAAAAAGGGTGTCATTCTTTAAGAATATTTAATATTTTAAAATTCATGTTATTGTACATTAAAAATAAATTAATTTTCATCCTACAACTACCATATTTCCTTTGTTAATGTTAATACCCAGGTATCGTTTTCAAAACTTCACTCAGAATAAATATGCCATGGCAAATTAGTTAAATTGACAAATAAGATGGTTACACCTTAGTTTCAGTTATTAGGCCATGTTACCTTGGACAGCTACTTCGACAACAACTGGTACCACTCTACTGTATGCTGTTGCCATGGTGATTCAAACATTTATGAGAGATATAAAACTGATGGAAATGAAGTGTTTAAAACAGTGGAGCATATTAATAAATTGAAAACTATGTCAATAGTTTTAAACACATTTTGACATACCAATCATGGACAATGTCTAATGACTAGCCAGTAGGAAGAACAGCATACCAGGCAACGAGATAAGTGGAGGCAGTTACCTGATGTTGAACCAGTTGATCAACAGCTGAATTATGAAGAGGACCCTCTCCGAAACTAGTCCTGTGATTAACATAATTACAGGTTGGAGCAGAATGTGTTTAGAAATATCAACATATTTTTCAATTTATTTATGAGAGAGATATACTCAAGAGTAGTGAGCCCAATTTTCTGCTTATTCTACATATCATACATGCCCATCCATGGGCATCGCAAAGGGGGGGGGGGGGGGACAAGGAGGGCCCGGCCTCCCTTGGAAGTTAATGAATTTAATGTGCAATCAAATTATTGACTATTAAACTATTATTTTGATTTTGATGTAAAGTTCAATTTTTATTTAGCACAAATTAATACAGTTATCCGCAACAAATACTATAACTTTGGACAATAAAGTAATGAATTAATATTATCTGATTGCAAACTTCCAACAAGTGCCACCCTCACCCCCCCTCCTGGAAAAAAGTCTGCAAATGCTCATGCCTATACCTGCTCTTCCCTCTTTCTAACTTTTCTTGTCTAGAAGACATAGAGTCTTAAAGATACCATACCTGTGTGACATGTGCCCTTACAAATTGAAACTTGCACAAAATCAGGCACATTCTTCATGAGGATGCCTAAATTAGCCACTTTCTGTTCAAGTAACGCAGAATGACATGAAAACTCAAAGGCACTTTTTGGGATTTCTCCTTTAATACTATGATGTTCCTCATTACCAAAGTCCTGAAAATGTTTACTGTATTTTTATTTTAAATTAGAAAAGGTGCTCTTTTCTACATAATTTTTACATTAAACAAAAATAATAACCCCTAGTGCAACAACCCTGTGTGCTGGCCAAGGCTTATCATCTGGCCGCTGTATAGCCCACCTCTGCCCGCAATAGATGTCATGGGTATGGTACAGAACTGGTCAGCATCCCTAGTCCTACCAGTCAGTTATGTGGCCTTCACGTCCTGGGATCATTACTTCTTTATCAAGTAGCTCCTCACTTGGCCCCTCAAGACCTAACAAGGCTGAGTCCACCCCATCACAGACCTCCCAGCGGGGTAAAAATCCCCTTGCTGGAGTGCAGGAATCGAACCTGAGACCTCCATGCCAGAGGCAGGCATACTAGCATTGTGCTACTATGGAGGCAGTCAAACTTTTACATTATATTGCAGTATCTTTGGATCAACTATAAATTTTACATTCCTAGAAATATTTTTGAAAAACTATTATTATTCAACTTTCTCTGTCCATTACAAATATGGGGCAGTTAAATTATATTTATAGTCCGTTTCAGCCAATCAGGTAGCGCACTTATTTCCTCCAAGGTTCAGGCCAACAGTCATGCACTAAGAGATGAGCTGTTCAGTGTTTCTCCGTTTTTGCGGCCTCTCTCCTTCACACTTTGGACTTTGGACTGACATTTCCCACTCGAAAGTGCATCAGCACCAACTCTCATTTGTATTACTGTGTCAGTTACAGTCATTCAGTATGAGTGAGGTGCTTTTGTCGTGTAGTAAACATGGTGTGTCAACTTATCTGTGGAAGAATGCATGTTTATTTATAAAGTTTACTTTCAGCATGCTGTATGTGCAGGGAGTTTGTTGAAAAGTTTCCGAATTCTGTACCACCTGCAAGGACAACCATACATGTGGTCATAAATAAATTTGAAGTTTCAGGTTCAGTGTTGGACAAGAAACATTTGAGGAATAGTTCAGTGTTAACTGAAAATAAACTGGATGATATTGATGCCACTTTGGAGTGCTCACCTTGAAAATCGCTGAAAACACCAACTCAATAAACAGGTGTATCTCGATCTTCTGTGAAATGCTACAGGTCTGTTGAAACTGAAGCTCTATAGCAACACATGAGTGCAAGCGTTAAAGCCAAATAATCCTGCTAAACATCTGAATTATTGTAACTGGTTTTTCCAATCCCTAGAAAGGGGTTTCATTGACCCACAGCTTTTGTTTTTTCACTGATGAATCTGGGTTTCATCTATCTGGATGTGTAATACAACAGTCACTACTGAGCTAACCTGTGTTACTGGATGAAATGCCTCCTTATGATCAGAAAATTGGAGTGTGATGTGCGATAAGTGCTAGAAGAATAATAGGGTCCACATTCTTTGAAGAATCAGTAAATGCAGAGTGATATCAGAGGTTAATTCTGAGGCCATTTTTCACTTGACAGAAGAAGAGAAATCACAGGTTGGCTCCAGCAAGATTCTGCAACAGCACATTCAGTTGCTGTATGATTAAATGCAGTAAGAGAGGTGTTTGTGACAGGATAATTAGTGTTAATTTGTGGCCCCCTCATTCTCCTGACCTAATGAGTTGTGATTTTTATTTATGGGATTCTTTAAAAGACCAAGTGTATCATTCCATCCAATTCCAATACAGCATAAGGAAAGTAACACATAATAAGCTTCTCTGCATACTAAGCCCAAATGAACTACCTAAGAAAAAAAAATACTGAATTAAACTTCTTTTGTCAATATCAGATTTATCCTTGCTGGTTACAATTTCAGTAAACATACATACATACATTCAGCAAATCATACTAAGATAAGTGAAGTTTTTAGTTTCTAATTTGTTCTTACTTTAGAATCTTGTTGCTTCACTGTTAATAGCTTCAATTTTTCCTTATTTGTGTAGAGTTATTGCAAACTGAAATTTTGACCGACACTGGCAGTCAGACAAGCTTTAAATGTAAGATAATTAAGTGATCTTACTGTTATTTCAATGGAGAGGTCAGCAACTATCATAGATGAGCTCATCTCCTTCCATTGTGATGAGCCATTTAATCCACCATTTAATGGGTGGATTAAATTTTAATGAAGTGATGCATTAAGCAACTTGGAAGGACAATACTGCATAAATAATTATAGTGGTAAAGCATTTGTAAAATCTGCTATGTAATACAATGGAAATCAGGGGAGTATAAATACATCAGTATACATCTGTTTGATCCAATGCGCCTTGTCAGTATGAAGATATCATCACTGGGTAGTACAGTACAACATTTCTGAGTGTAGTATTTAAGTTAAGCCTTAAGTGAAAAATAATATTATAGAAAAGTAATGTCTCTTAACCAAACATGTAATAGTGAATAGTGAAAGCATGTAGTGAATGCTTAAATGAGTTTGGGACCTAAAGTACCAAAGACCTAAAAATCCTCTGAATGAAGTGTCAGCCGGGTAACCAAACCCAAACAGGACCTGAACCCAAGACTCCAGCCTGAGGCTACTCCATCTAGAAAGCCAAATTATCACTTATAATGTGTAAAATAGAATGTTCGTTTGATGCCTTTCTCATCCTACCTGATTTATTTTTGGTTTTAGCCTACATTTGCCAACTCTCCTTTTTTCTCCTTGAAGACGATTACAAATCACACAGGGTCCCCATGATTCCCATTCTGTTACAGCCTCCAATTCCACATTAAGGTCTTCACTCAGTTTTACAGATCCATTATTCTCTGACCTTATCTCTTCATTTATAGGAAATAACACAGATTGTTGATATTTGCGCCAGTCTGACAGGACACCTATAATTGGTGGAATGCTGACATTTGAGGACACTATAACAAAATCCAAAGCAAAGTATTGTCACTTTTTATTTCAAATTATACAAATGTTCTTGCACAAATTCCACAATTGTTCACAAATATTTTCTCAATCATTGAATGTAATCAGTAGTGTTCAAAATGTACATGAAGCTTTCATTCATCTCAACTAACACAAAGAAGATATAGGAATAAGAGTTTGTAAGAATGGTTAGTACAAGAGTAGAGAACGTCATGTGAGTGCAACACATGATATTTTTTTTGTGTCTTTTTGTTTTTTTGTGCCTGTATATAATGTGTTTTATATGCCACTCTGTATATTTATGGACATGTTTGTGCGTTGCAATTCAGATGTTCATTGTTCATCTGCCTCCATGGCTACTTGTGAACTCGCTGAATGCAATCTATGTTATTGCTTCCTGCATATAAGAGGACATGCATTCAGTTCCCAGTATAAATACACAGGCAAGAGGCAATATTTTTTGTTCTTTGAAAAGAGCTCTACGTGAACACCAACTGTCCTTGTCACTTATTATTCTAATTGCCCTTTTCTGTAGTTTAAATATTTGCTCACTCTCACAAGATGCTTCCCAAAAAATCATGCCGTAGCGCATTAAGCTGTAAAAAGCTTCATAAGAAACATTTCTTTGGCTGTTTAAGTTTACTTCCTTTTTAATAGATCTTAGTAAGACATGCTGACCATGTGTCTCCCCCATTACTGCAACTTGCCTATTGTGCCTTAGAGTTAGTTTAAATTTTATTTGACATGTCAGTATCTCAAACACCAGAGTAATTTTGTTAAACAAATTTTTGAGAAGAAAACAAAGAAAGCATACATTTATCTCATAAAGCATGTTTAGGGTGAAAAGAATTTCATCAAATCTTTGTCTTGCTTCCTTGAGTTGCTGGGTTTAAATACTGAATTTAGTATTTATCTGAATTATTGTTTTTGAAATACACTTTCTTTGTAGCACATGTACGAAATTAGAACCCTTATCTAAATAGCTTATGCTTTTACTTCAAGGGACTACAAAACATGTATTTCCTATGAAATTTAAGTACTTTTTGGGTGACATACCTATAGGTTGCGCATTTGTTCTTGACGAATGACCTTGAGCAGAAATCCAATGAGTGAGCCTACCCTTAATAAACAGGTCAGCAAATGTTTATGCTACGATAACAGACACCTCTGTTTTCCTCTGTCGCGTTTGTGTATACAGTCGACTGCAAAAGTTTTGTGCGGTACGGATGTATGTATGCATGCAACGAAAATAGCAATTCAGACGAGGGAGAGATGTCGGGAATAGAATAAATGCAAGAAAGTTAAGTGGAAACAGTTATAGAGGTATAGTGTATAATATTGTGACATGGCTTCTCCATGTCATTAAGACTCTTTGATTTTCAAGGAGGTTGCCATGGAGACAGTTTTGAGTTGTTGAAGATCAAGAGACAGAAACTAGTATTGTGTGTCAGGCTTGGAAGATTAAGGGACAGAAACGAGTAGTATGGCTGTACTTGAAGCTTGAGAAAATAAAAAGATTTGGTAAATTTGTTACATTGGTGTCAGGAAGTGGGATGGAGAAAGATTCGGAAACCAGGATGATGGCAATGATGAAAGAATTATTTGCCAAAATGGAAACGAGAAACGACAACCTCGCTGCCGAGCTGAAAAAGATAAAGACGGAGCTATCGGCGAAAATTGACGAGCAACTGGCTGGCGTGACGGAAGGCGTGGAAGAACTCGGCGAAAAGGTGGAAGACCTCTGCCAGCACGTGGACGTCGTGGAGGACGACGGGGAACGTCTTGGCGCCCTGGTAGTAAGTGTTGACGAGAGCGTCAAAGTACTGGATGCCAGGGGCAGACGGAATAGCGCGGAGCCGGGGAGGGAGCACCTAGTGGCCGAGGCGACAGTTGCGCCCGTTTCGGATAGCGAAGGTGTGCGTCTCGGGGAAGACGGAGGGACAGTTCGGGGGCGTCGTCGAGGATCCCCTGGAGGAGTGTGTCGGGTGCGTGGCCAGCCGGGATGTGACGTGGAGGACGATCAGCGGGGAGGCGCACGGGCAGGCGAGCGACACGCGAGAGCCGACTTGGCGTGTGACATGGGGGGACCGTCGGGGCCGTCCAGTCACCTGACGCATAGTGCCGTGAACGGAGGAATGGTGGACGTCGTCGTGGACGGCGGGATGCAGGAGAGGCCGTGCCGAGCACGAGTGAACACGAGTGCAGCGGTGGACGCGACTCGCGCGGATGTGGTGGGGTTTGTTGCCGGACCCATCGGAAGCAAGGTGGCTGCGAAGGTGCGCCAGAGAGGTCGGCGGACATGGTACCCAGTGAGCCGTTTCAAAGTGCGCAGGATGGCCCGTCAACACACCAGGAAGAAGGGCAACTGGACGAGGGACCGTCAAGACCGGCGGTACTGTTGCAGAATTTCGAAGCAGGATGGCATACATCGTCCTACCTGGACCAAGGGACACTATCCAACAGCGATACCTAGGATCGTGCCCCCTGGAGAGCGAGGTCCTACTGGCCCTCAAGGTTTACAAGGATTCCCTGGCCCTCAGGGTCTGGTAGGCTTGCCTGGAATGAAGGGTGAACGTGGATTCCCAGGAATGAAAGGTGAACAGGGCAATCCAGGACCTCCAGGACAAGCTGGTGCACCAGGACCTGAAGGACCTAAGGGTGACTCAGGCTCTCAAGGACAACATGGAGCTCCAGGACAACCTGGTCCACAGGGCCCTCCAGGAGACAGAGGACTTCCAGGATTACCCGGCCCAACAGGACCTGCTGGCCTCAGAGGTCAGAGAGGTGCACAAGGTGAGACAGGTCCACCAGGGAAGCCAGGCAGTGAAGGACCTCCAGGACCACAAGGTATTGCAGGACCTCTAGAACCACCGGGACCAATTGGAGAACAGGGACCAGAGGGAGCACCAGGTAAAGCAGGAACACCTGGTATTGCAGGAAGACCGGGAGATAAGGGACCTGTAGGACCTTCAGGACCTCCGGGAACTCCAGGGGCACCAGGTCTTCCAGGGCCACCTGGTCCAAATGGACCTCCAGGACCAGCAGGAGAACGGGGTCTTCGAGGAGAAACTGGACCACAGGGTGTAGAAGGGCCACAGGGAGCTAGAGGAAAGCCAGGACCTCCAGGGCCAGAGGGAGGTAAGGGTGATAGAGGAGAAGAAGGTCCAAAGGGTGCAAAAGGACACCGTGGTCTCATTGGTCTACAAGGGTTACCTGGACCTCAGGGACCTCCAGGAGACAAAGGCATGACTGGACCTCCAGGATTGTCGGGAAAAGATGGTGAACCTGGAACTAAAGGTATGCCTGGAAGAGATGGAAACCCAGGACCTCAAGGTATACCAGGACCACCAGGCCCTCGTGGACCACCAGGAGAAGAGGTTCGATGGGTTAATCCACCGGGGCGCAAGGGAGATGCCGCAGTGATAGTGCTGGTCGGGACGACCAGCTCTGAGGAGGGAGCAGTGTGACATGGCTTCTCCATGTCATTAAGACTCTTTGATTTTCAAGGAGGTTGCCATGGAGACAGTTTTGAGTTGTTGAAGATCAAGAGACAGAAACTAGTATTGTGTGTCAGGCTTGGAAGATTAAGGGACAGAAACGAGTAGTATGGCTGTACTTGAAGCTTGAGAAAATAAAAAGATTTGGTAAATTTGTTACAATATGTGTGGCTGATATTACTGCAAGTGCCATAAATTGATTTGTAGTGTTGTACTACTTCAGCTCAGAAGCATGCGCGTCACCTCACTGCAGACTGTACCTCCTCTCTCTCGTTCCCGCAAAAGCTGAGTAGAGACTCGCATTCAAACTTTCATATAAAATTTTCATTCGTCAAGAAGTAACGTGCGACCTGTACCCTACTTTTGTCGACTATAGCTAAATCAGTGAAGGATATAATGAATTCTGAAGATGCTCTTTATAAAATATCATGTCTAATAAACATAATCACTGTTGAAATGCTGATATAAACAAATATTCAGTTTTACTAAAAGTTAATATACTCTGTTTGGATTATTTGACTTCTGTACATGAATAATGAATCAGTCTTATTTCTCCATGTTTCTCTCTTGCAGAACGTATGTCAATATGCTCTCCAAACTTACTTGAAAGTCTCATCTAGTAAACGCTGGTTTTCCTGATTTAAGTATTTAGCATGCTGCTTATAGAGTAGGGCATTTACTAGTGTTACATGGTTTCAGCTTTTATAATTAATAGCTCTAATTAATAACTTACAGCTAGATACAGGCATTTAATTATTTCTGCACATAATGAAATGCATATTAGAATTTAACATTCTTCTTATAAGCTTTTTTTCCTTCTTCTTCTTTAGTAGCTACTTCTAATATTTATGCAGAGGAAATATTACAGCCCACCCAAACATTTGATATAGGTAAAGATTTCATCAGAAATAAATATGTTGAGCTTCCATTAAAAAATTAATTTGAAAAAAACATTTTAGAAAAACATGTATGTGAACATACAGGTGAATATCATCAATAAGTTAAGCATCCCCCAGTGATGCAACTTGGAGATGTTCAAGAAAATTCCCCATCCCAAAATATTCTTTAAAAATAAAGATTTTTCTTAGGTACGCTTAATTTTCTGCAGAGCCCTCTACCTGTTTTGGTTAAAATAGCATATGTTTAAGACATTTGCTAAACTGATGAAGCATATGCATATATCTTGAAGCAAATGCCCATTATATTGGGGAAAAGAGGATTACAACATAGTATTTGAATGTAAGGAAACTGAGTGATTGAGAAAAGAATTTGTATGGTCAAGAATGAATAGGGAATTCGATATAAATAAAATTATAGATAAAAAATGTAAGAACATGGAGAAACATTTAGAAAAAGTTAGAAATAAGTGGAATGGTCTGTAAAAAGAGAAAAATGACAATAGCATATGAACATTCGTATAAGAACGCAATAAAGTTGATATGTATATATATATAAAGTATTTATTTACTTACTTATTGGTAACAGGCCGAACCGTCGCTGAGCGGTTGGACTATTTGCCTACCACCTAGGCAGCCCAGATTTTATCCCAGGGACCTGCATGTGGTATTCGTGGTGAACAAAGTGGCATTTGGGCAGGTTTTCTCTGGGTTCTCCAGTTTCCCCTGCCACTCATCCCACCAATTGCTCCATCATCACCACTCTGTTCATCGATTTTGCTTGCATTTCATATCATCCTCTATCTCACTATCATACCTGGTGCTTGGCTGACCACCCACTTCCAGGTTTTCACTCTGGTCCAAAGGTTCCCCTGCTCCCCAACAGGCGTCTAACCCTAGGCACTGGCTTATAAGTCCTACATAAGGGAGGGTAATCAGGTAAAGAACCTATTGGTATCATCTTATGTTAGAAGTGACACATACCATCCAGTAAGTATCCAAAGGTTTTCTGTGTTGCAGATACTATACTTAGACATGAGTAATAGGCAGTATCCTGGAAAGTGATATTATGGATGATAAGTGAATGTTTTGGAGTTATTGTGATGCGATTCACTGTTGAATTATTGTCCATGTCTACTTTTAGCTCTGCTGGAGGTTGATGTACAAGCAAATCAAACTTGTACCATACCTTAGGCTGCTCATCATCATCTTCATTACTATGTGAAAACAAAAGAAATAGGTATCAGTTTTATCTTATGTACTTTTTACTTTCTGTACTGCTTACTTATAAAATAGTAAATAGAGGAGGTATAGATCTCCACTCAATAACTTGATATTTCACTAGAATTATTCACTTATAGCTTCCCAGAAGAAACATTTTAGAAAGAGGTCCATGGGTCTGTCTGCATAGCATAACTAAAAACAAAATGTTGGAGAGATAACAAATTTGGCATTAACCATCTCTAAGGTATCCGTTATTATTGAAGGAAAGTCTATCAAATTACAGTCATTGGCAAATTTTTACACAAGAGCAATAACTCCTGATAGCTAATTATCTTAAAATTTACTGCAAAATGTTTTATGGATTAAGAACAAAATAATATTGAAAACTGTCTTGCCAAACTCCTATTGCAAATAATGTTGAATATTCAGAATCATGGAAACAACAGGAAATGGCTGGGGAAGGATTGGTTCCACTATGTTGGAAAGGTTTAGAGAATCATGAATGAATTAAACAAAGAGAGAGAATATGAAATGAATGAGGTGTTCAAAGAAAACATGTGAAAAGTTTATTTTTCCTCAAGAAGATGACATTTTTATAGTAAGGCACTTTGACATTTTATTTGTCTTGTCCAGTCATGAAGCATGTGGTAAGAGAACTGATTGTCAAAGGTCTTTCATAACATTTTCAGTGAAATTTATTTCATTCAATATGCATCAGAAGGGTGGTTTACAGACCTAAGGAATAAACTTTATCCTTCATAGGCAGGGCCGGATTTAGGCCTAGGCAACCTAGACAGTTGCCTAGGGTGCATTTTTTTCTATCTTTCTGTTCCCTTTTTTTTACTTTCTCTACCATGTATAGTCAAGTAAAGAAAGTATTGTATGTGGCCCCATCACAGCAGAGTGGTTAGACCATTCTCTTCTCACCAAAGCGGCCTGGGTTCGATCCCAGGCAACTGCATGTGGGATTTGTGGTGGGTGAAGTGGCGCTGGGGTGGGTTTCCTTTGGGTTCTCCGGTTTCCCTCACCATCTCATTCCAACAGTGCTCCATCTTCATTCCACATATCATCAGTGTCACTGCCTGTGGTGCCGTAGTAGTAAAAGCAGACGTTATACACTACAAAAAAATGGTACACAGACTTTTTACTGTAAAATTTATTTTTAGAAAATGTTGGCAAATCTTTCCTGAAGTATGATTTTGTATAACTTGCAGTCAAATATTGTTGTTTTATTACATTGTTGTGGGCTCATGGCAAGAGTAAAAGCAAAGACTGCAGCTGTATAATTTTATTGCAAAACATGTAGAAGGGACAGGGAGGAAATTATTACATGTAACTACTTGGATAAACGACAATGTCTTGTTGGAAATCAAATAGGATGTATATTTATTATTTATCATTATTATAACTCAATTATATTTTCGATATAGGCCTTTATTGTTGTCAATAGCTTGAAAATAAGTCACAGCCTGTGTATCAGAAATCAGTTTTGTTTCAACAATTAATGTTGAATATGTTTCAAACTGTTAATTACTATATTTTTTATTTTTAGTATTTAATTTACTTAGATAGTAAATGGTTGTAGAGGATACATTGGATGTTCATCCTAATATTGGAGTAGTGCTATGTATATTTCTGTGTAAACCTATAGCAAATTGGTCAGCAGAGAAATCATTTTCAGTACTCAAGAGAGTTAAAAATTATCTTCGTTGAACAAAATGACAAGAGAAACTGAACACTATGTCAATTCTTTACATCAAGTCTGATGTGCTTTGTCAGATTGACTTTGATGACATCGTCAGGGAAGAAAATACATAGGATATCATTATAATTTACAAGTAAGATGCATCTATTTTTATTCCAAATAATTTTTTCTGAAGTGCAACCTTCATTTAATGTTGCCTCATTTAAAACTAATTTAAACTCATAATGACCTACATATGAGTAATAGCTGCATATATTGTTTGAGGAAAATTAGGGGAGGGGAGTAGAACATTTTAGCACTGCCTAGAGGTGGCAAAATACCTAAATCCGGCACTGTTCATAGGCATTGGATTTAGCCACATATAGGTATCAGCTTTAAAGCTTCTAGTGAGCACTGTAATTATTAGATTTTTTTCTAACAATATGTGTTGAGCCAAAATATTTACTTTGTTGCAGTGTACCTAATTTAGATATAAAATAAAACTGATTTAAGCTCACTTCACTGTTATTTTTTAAATGGATTTACTTGTTCTGTGAGTGACCCATGGTACCCCAGATACTGATCCTCGTATCCCATACAAGGGCCACCTTGGGTCATGTCCCAAAAATGTATTTTAATTTTTTCCAGAAAGACGAATATTTTAAAAGCTATGACCAATAATTTAATAATGAAGTAGACATTGCCCATTAGTCATGTATGAAGTTCACTTAAAAATATGTATCTAAGTGCATTTTTGAAAGTTATAATTGTTTTGGCTCATGGTGTCCCAGCCTCCTCTAGGCATATGTGTGCGATGAAACTAAAATATCCCTGAATCCCCACTACAACTAGCCACTCTTCCCATTTCCGCTTTCTGTCGTTCTCCATGGTCTAAGGGTAACATGTTAACCTCTGGTTTCTGAAATTGCAGGTTGAAACCTGGTACAGGACGATGGATTTTTAGGGCGTAAAAATCCTTAGCATGGCTTCCTTGGGAAAGGAAGTAAAGCTGCTAGTCCTGTGTCGGGATTTTTACAGCATGTAGAAGAACCTCACATCTGATAAAGCCTCTAAGCAAAACTAAGCGATTATTTTCATGCCCAATATAGAATGGAACGCTGAGAACCATAGTAATTAGAGAGGGTCCACAAATAAAAACTAAATTTCCTTTTCCCCTGTCCCACCCAGCTACCCCATACTTTACTATAAGCATGAGTGTCGGCAGACTTTTTTCCAGGGGGGGCATATGTTGGAAGTTTGCAATCAGATAATATTAGATCATTATTTTACTGTCAAAATTTATAAAACTGAATTAATTTGTGCTAAATAAAAATTGTTCTTTACATAAAAAATATCAGCTGTCTTTAAATATCTTTTTATATTAAGAAAAATTGCCAATTTTTTTTAAGAAACTTTTTGTAATATATTTTACTCAGATTAAAAGTGTGTAAAGCATGTTTACTGCAAGGAGACACTAACCGTTAACAGTTGTTTAAAAATTCTTCTGTCTGCCAGTTTTTCTCTTTCTCAGTGCCAAAATTTTAGTGCATGTGGCATTGAATTTTTAAGTTCCAGTTCTACCTCTCAAACATTGCCCACACACTTGTGTGTTTAAGAATACCAACAGTAAGTTTGTTCGCATAAATAATAAAATAATAGTTTAGTAGTCGGTAATAATTGCCTGCAATTTCCAAGGGGGCGGGGGCCGCGGCCCCCCACCCCCCTTTGCGACGCCCATGGCTATAAGCAGGACCTCCTAAATACCGGACCTGACACTGTAATTCAAGATGGCGGCCAAAGTGGTGGGAACTACTTGTAAACAACTCGTCTACAGGCTACGATTTCAACGCAGTAAAATAAAAATGTGGTGTAATAACACGCCTATTTTGTGAATAAGGGCTGTGTTAAACACAAAAACACTGTCTTAAACATAAACTCAAGTAAACAAAAAAGAATGACATTTAATATTAAACGATAAACCATGGGCAATGAAATATATAACCTCAAATATCATTCATGCAATCTACAGGTTTACATGCCATTATGTAACTGCATTACACACTCAAATTACAAAGAAGATAGACAAAACTGCAAGCAGCATGTTACTTAAATAAAACAGAAGTGTTGACAGTGAGTTGACTCAGAATTATTAATCATTGTTTACACTGTTTTTCACATTTGTACAATGTGCAGAATGTTATATACCTACACAAAACATACTATACTGGATGGCTGATATACAAATGCTGCCATTTAGAATGACCTAAAGCTACCTACTGAATTCAAAACCTTTAGGGTGAAATTTTGCTTTCACTATTACTGAGAACTTGATTACTCAGTTTGCAACAACATATTACTCAGCACTTCAGGACACTTTATTTTACAGGGGGAATCCACAAAAGCAGATGAAATATTAAAAATAATAACCGTAAAACAGCACTGTAAATGAAATACATGAAATACGTAATCTTAAATCAGTATTGTAAAGCAACATTGTGTTAGCTTAGGTTAGGTTAGTTTTGCATATGAGTGGGGTGACAGGGTCCTGTGTTATCGAAATATTTACAATTTGGGTAGTGTTTATGCAATCATTTCAACGTAAATGCATTAATCAATCATTGTAGCATATATTACACTCGTTTATGCACATTTATTAGCTAAATATCCGCCGCATAAGCGAAATAAAACCACTTCATCGACCGTACGAAATTTTCTCATAAATAAAACACGAAGCTTGAGCGCACAATAAAACTTACAAGATCGTAATCAGCAATAAAAACTGCATCCATTGCACTATGTTTCATTCGTTTTCTCGAGCGGACGATTTTGTAAATATTTACCAAACTTTGCTATAGTCTACAGTTTTACATGCAGCAACATAACACATTTCTTCTAAACTACAGCTACACATTTAAATTACAAAGACAAAAGATAATGTACAAATATGAGCAGCATACTACTTACATGAAACAAACTGTTGGTGTTGCAGATGCCACTAATTGAATTCACTCGAAATTATTGTCTTTCACTATTCACACTATTCACCATGTTATATACACACCGGCAACTAATACACATAACGCTGCAATTTATTGTAATTAAATACTGAATTTAGAAGCTTTATGTTGTAATTTACCTTTTGTTTTAACTGAAAGTTTCTGATTTTTAATTTGCATCCGGGAATGCAACAGTTACGGTGCATTGTCGTGTTTGAGGTTAGGTTGTAGTATGGCAACATTAATATACACTACTGGAACAGTTTTTCTTCAACAACCTCTCACCACTGTAATCGTGACACAAATTGTACTTGCAAACAGATAAATTAACCACACTATACGGCTAATGTAGCCATAGTCCTAGATGGAACACAATAAACATGAACACGTGGATAGCACACGGCACAGTCAAAACGTTATTACATTTATTCCTGTTCCTATACTGCCCAAATAAAACTTTTGAAACACTCGCTTTGCTGATATGAAGACAAACTTACATAGGAATTATTATAAGAAACAATAACTCGAAGACATAGAAAATAATACGAAAAACAGCGTGTGGAAACACCTCAGAAATAAATCCCACCAGCCGACGCCATTTTTGTACAACTTAGATGGCTTATAGCAGGACCTTCTAGATTAACGGACCTGACACTGCCATCTAAGTTGTACAAAAATGGCGTCGGCTGGTGGCGATGATTTCTGAGGTGTTTCCACACGCTGTTTTTCGTATTATTTTCTATGTCTTCGAGTTATTGTTTCTTATAATAATTCCTATGTAAGTTTGTCTTCATATTAGCAAAGCGAGTGTTTCAAAAGTTTTATTTGGGCAGTATAGGAACAGGAATAAATGTAATAACGTTTTGACTGTGCCGTGTGCTATCCACGTGTTCATGTTTATTGTGTTCCATCTAGGACTATGGCTACATTAGCCGTATAGTGTGGTTAATTTATCTGTTTGCAAGTACAATTTGTGTCACGATTACAGTGGTGAGAGGTTGTTGAAGAAAAACTGTTCCAGTAGTGTATATTAATGTTGCCATACTACAACCTAACCTCAAACACGACAATGCACCGTAACTGTTGCATTCCCGGATGCAAATTAAAAATCAGAAACTTTCAGTTAAAACAAAAGGTAAATTACAACATAAAGCTTCTAAATTCAGTATTTAATTACAATAAATTGCAGCGTTATGTGTATTAGTTGCCGGTGTGTATATAAGATGGTGAATAGTGTGAATAGTGAAAGACAATAATTTCGAGTGAATTCAATTAGTGGCATCTGCAACACCAACAGTTTGTTTCATGTAAGTAGTATGCTGCTCATATTTGTACATTATCTTTTGTCTTTGTAATTTAAATGTGTAGCTGTAGTTTAGAAGAAATGTGTTATGTTGCTGCATGTAAAACTGTAGACTATAGCAAAGTTTGGTAAATATTTACAAAATCGTCCGCTCGAGAAAACGAATGAAACATAGTGCAATGGATGCAGTTTTTATTGCTGATTACGATCTTGTAAGTTTTATTGTGCACTCAAGCTTCGTGTTTTATTTATGAGAAAATTTCGTACGGTCGATGAAGTGGTTTTATTTCGCTTATGCGGCGGATATTTAGCTAATAAATGTGCATAAACGAGTGTAATATATGCTACAATGATTGATTAATGCATTTACGTTGAAATGATTGCATAAACACTACCCAAATTGTAAATATTTCGATAACACAGGACCCTGTCACCCCACTCATATGCAAAACTAACCTAACCTAAGCTAACACAATGTTGCTTTACAATACTGATTTAAAATTACGTATTTCATGTATTTCATTTACAGTGCTGTTTTACGGTTATTATTTTTAATATTTCATCTGCTTTTGTGGATTCCCCCTGTAAAATAAAGTGTCCTGAAGTGCTGAGTAATATGTTGTTGCAAACTGAGTAATCAAGTTCTCAGTAATAGTAAAAGCAAAATTTCACCCTAAAGGTTTTGAATTCAGTAGGTAGCTTTAGGTCATTCTAAATAGCAGCATTTGTATATCAGCCATCCAGTATAGTATGTTTTGTGTAGGTATATAACATTATGCACATTGTACAAATGTGAAAAACAGTGTAAACAATGATTAATAATTCTGAGTCAACTCACTGTCAACACTTCTGTTTTATTTAAGTAACATGCTGCTTGCAGTTTTGTCTATCTTCTTTGTAATTTGAGTGTGTAATGCAGTTACATAATGGCATGTAAACCTGTAGATTGCATGAATGATATTTGAGGTTATATATTTCATTGCCCATGGTTTATCGTTTAATATTAAATGTCATTCTTTTTTGTTTACTTGAGTTTATGTTTAAGACAGTGTTTTTGTGTTTAACACAGCCCATATTCACAAAATAGGCGTGTTATTACACCACATTTTTATTTTACTGCGTTGAAATCGTAGCCTGTAGACGAGTTGTTTACAAGTAGTTCCCACCACATAGGCCGCCATCTTGAATCACAGTGTCAGGTCCGGTATTTAGGAGGTCCTGCTATAAGCCATGTTTTTTTCGCGATCAGCCCCAGAGGGCGTAGAGTCACTGGCTTTATGCCGCCAGAAACGCTAACCTACAGTTCTAGTTTTAAGCAGCAGCATGTGCAAAGGGAGCAGATCGCCCCATAGAAACTAGCGGATTTTGAAAGAATCAAAACGTTATGGGCGACGTGTGGTCCCCTTTTTAGGTTTTTCTTTCGGACTAGCTCCGGAAGCCTCAAAGGACGAGATGCCTTTCGAAATAATGGTCTCTGACCGAGAGATCTACTTTGGCATTCGGAAAATTTTCCAATGACTGCATAAAAATTCGATGCCTCGCCTAGGTGTGTTTAGGATACATTGCAGCTTTTAAAAACGTACTCCTTAATCTTCCTTTTTTTTTTTTTTCCAAAGCATACACCCAATTCTAAGTCATTTTACTGATCCGGACAAAACTTTATACACTTATATACTGCCAATATTTTAGGCTTACAATTTTAGGAAACTTCCCCTATCCAAGGCACTAAGTTCCACTGCTTGATTAATCCGGATAAGGCTTTGAACACTTGCTCTTCATTGCTTGGAAAGTATTTTACTATAGTGTGATAGTAGCTATGCCAAGGTTGCAATAGTATGGGCAACGAATGTCGCATTGGCGTGCTACAGGCTTTCAGTCTCTGTGTTTGAGTCATATCGCCGCTTCATTTATTTGTTTTAAAGGAGGGCAGTAGTTTTTCTTAGCGCAAACTGTCTCGTACGTTAGTGAGTTTGGTCATTGCTGTAAAAGCCACCACAGGTTATTCGTGCACACAGGTTGCACCCTGGTTATATAGACTAACTTGCAATGTTTATTAACTATCCCTTTTTATGGTTTTAACTCTTACCTAAATATCATGGTTATTTCTGTCACCGTTTACGTAGGTGTGGTGTTTGTGTGTGTATATGTGTGCGTGATTTTTATAGTAATGTTTAATTATTACTATATATACCACACTACAGGCAGGCGCGGCCCCTCAGGGTAGGCAGGGTAGGCATTGCCTACCCTATCGTAATACATCAACAAATAATGTTTAACTATGATTCTGCATTTTATCATTTGAACCGTCATTTTCCCCTAATTGCAGTTCAAGAAAAGTTTTCTCGGTTATAATGACCAGCGCATGGTCAAATCCTTTAATCTCACTTCCGATTCATCAAACCTGCGCTGCGTGTTTGAAACGCGCGGCAGAAATGATACGCATGGAACCTGGGTAGTGGTAGTGCCTGCCCGGCCCCATTTCCTCAGTACGAGGCACTTGAACAGGGATAAGGAAACATTCCGTCTGTATACGCACTCCGAGCATGCGTAGACGCGTCTGCCAGCACTCCGAACACTTGCCTGCCCAAATCCGAATTTATGCGACATTTTCCGAACAGCCATACTCCACGAACGAAGATCTCTGATATCTGAATCGTGTCGTTATCACTCTGTGTAATACCAGTATGACCGACTTAATTAGTGAACTATTACAAATTTCGCTTTCGCGGCGCACTGACAATGAAAAGAGGAGTGTTTCAGCTATTTAACACAAAGCTGCAGTCAGACAATTTTTCGATTTCTTAATCCATTTTAGTCGGTCTGGGTGGCTCAGTTGGTTAGACGCTGGCCTACTGATCCCAAGGTCGCGGGTTCAAATCCGGCCCAGGCCGATGGTTTTTAAGTGTGCTTAAAAACGACAGCTCCATGTCAGTAGATTTACTGGCATGTAAAAGAACTCCTGCGGGACGAAATTCCGGCACACCGGCGACGCTGATGTGATCCTGGCAATTGACAGCGTCGTTAAATAACAAAATAATTAATTAATTAATTAATCCATTTTAGTCATGGGCGTCGCGGAACGGGGACAAGGGGGGCCATGCCCCTCCCCCCTTGGAAGTTGGTGAACTTAATGTGCAGTCAGTTACTGACTATTAAACTATTATTTTAATTTTGGCGTAAAGAACAATTTTTGTTTAGCACAAATTAACACGGTTATTTGCAACAAATACTATAAATTTTGACAGTAAAATAATGATTTAATATTATATGATTGCAAATTTCCAACATGTGCCCCCCCCCCCCCCCCTGGAAAAAAGTCTGTCGACACTCGTGATTTTAGTTTTGGCGGTAATTCGTCCGTAAGTCACACTCATTCACTCTGCTCTTATTAAACAACCAAACAATATATTGTTTGCATTATCCGCAATGACTTCGCCCCCTATATTTCGGATAAACGGGGTTTATTATTATTATTATTATTATTATTATTATTATTATTATTATTATTATTATTATTATTATTATTATTATTATTATTATTATTGTTATTGTTATTGTTGTTGTCGTTGTTGTAGTTGTTGTTGTTGCTGTTACACTTTGCCTACCCTAAAATTTTGACTGCGAGCCGCCACTGACTACAGGTGCTATCAGAGGTGTCCAGGAGGTCACGAATTCGAATCTCACTTAGGGTGAGTTATCTGGATAAGGTTTTTCCCGAAGAAACCTGAGAAGAGAAGACGAATGTCAGGTAATTCAAAGCTCTATGGACCTCGGGCTCATTTGAACATCATTTCACTCATTTCATTCATTAACCGTCCGATATGACTACGTCAGAGGTTAAAAAAACGCCCATTAGTGTCGACAGACTTTATATTTGAAGGGGCCCGAACATTGGAAGTTTGCAATCAAACAATATCAGTTCATTATCCTGTTGCCAAAAGCTGTAGCGGATAAGTTATAAGTACAGCTGGGATTTTTATGTAGTATCACCTAGAAAAATATGCACATAAATATGTTGAGAAAAGCAGTGAAATATATATCTAGTAAAATATGTAGAATGGGGAAAATATGTAATATCAAATGTTTAATTCCAACTTATTGTTTTCTTAGTTACAACACCCAAATCATATTTATACATTGTTTTTTTTTAGCAAGTGAGGAATTTTGTATTTTTCAATAGGACGTTTGTTACATAGAATAGTCGTACAGACAGAGAAACATATTTCCACGTCACATGACGTAACTGGGGCGAATTTTAGCAAAGGAATTTTTCCTGGAGAAATGTACTTGGGTGTGGCATACATTATGAAATGCTGAATAGCCAGGATTTCTCTTCAACACATTTGCAATTTACTTAATACACTTTCACCGGTTTCCCCGTGCACAGCACTTAGTTTTTCAATAGCACCCTCTATGACAGCAATAGAATCTTGCTTATGCAATCCTGACGTTTCTAAACGTTTGATGCTTTCTGGAAGTCAGCTGGAGTTGCTTCTGATGTAGATATCTGACAAGACTACTTTGGGGTCGCTAAAGGCAGCTGGGATTCATAAATAGATGCAGCACTTTCAGGATCAAAAGAATCTACAACAGTCTTCATATTATCTGGATGCTCACCATAGAAATTAACTGCTTGTATCCATTTTCCCCACCTCGTTAATACTGGCTTCAGAGGCAGTGGTATCTCTGGTAAATGCTGCCGTAAGAGAGCACTTGTAGAGATTTTAGAAAAACCTCTTTTGTTGCTGCAACATCGTATTCCCTTGCGGAAAATTAGCTCTAATATCTTCGACAACACATTGCAGTCCATGAGCCAAGCAGAGGAGCATATTGGGATAAAATACTAACAGAGCAGTTGCAGCTTTACGCATAGGTATATGCTGCAGCATTTGAATACTTGTAATACCTTCTCGTCTTCGACACCAGTTGACCACAGAACTTTTAAACCATCACTCTGGCAATAGTTGAATGATTTGTGAAGTCCAGCTCTTTAGAGTAGATCAAATGATTTCGAGGTGCTATCAGGTTCTAACTTTCCCACCACAAGATTTGCAATAAATCGACCTCTGGCGTCCGTTGTTTCATCAACAGCACCCATATGAAACTATTTCCCATGTAATATATTATGTTGTCCATTATCTCGTCATAGCAGACTTGAGGATAATTCTTGTGCAGTGTTGATTGAAAAGGAACATTTGCTTACAATATTTTTCCCGGAAAGATGTGAATTCAGGAACTTCAAGTTTATACCATGGAATATTGGCTGCAATCGATCATCGCGCGGCACAGGTATTTATAAAACGGGTTACTTGAAGAAGGCGGCATTTGTGTTAAAAGTGTTTGTTTTTCTGTGTAGCAAATTGTTAGTTTTTCTATGCAGAACACTTCGTATATATTGTTCAAGCTGCGACTTCATGGAACATTCGATATGTTTTTTGCACGCTTGACAAATCACTACTTTACGCCAGTTTAAAATACTTGTCAACTGTTATCCATGATTTTAATTTCGAAGTCAGCGACGATGCAATTGGTGTCACATTGACTTCAGAGAAAACTGATGTGAATGAAATATGACCTTCAATAGATACGAATAGGAAAATGCTAAAAGTTGTTATTTTATGTTATATCACTAAAATAAAAAGTATATTTAGAAATATGTAAAAATATGTGAAATTAAATTTAGTTATAGTAATCCAACATAGTGTTTTGTAAACATATCACTTTTCTCAGCATTTAAATAACGAAGAAAAATATGTAATTACATAGAATCCCAGCTCTAGTTATAAGCTTTTGTTGTGAATAAGCGTATCAGTTTGTGCTAAATAAAAACTGTTCTTTACATCAAAATTAAAACAATAGTCAATCACTGGCTGCACATTAAATTCATTAATTTCCGAGGGGGGTCCCCGCCCTTCCCCCCCCCCCACCCCCTTCGCGACGCCCATAGTGGCTTTGATGGTACATGAAATGATAAGTGGGAAAGAAAAGTTGGAAAGGAAATGCTCTAGGCCTATATACCTTCCCTGTATTTGCCAGTTACGAGGACTGAGAAAACCCTGGAAAACCCTGTCACTGACGCTCCTGGCGGGATTTGAACCGCGGACCTCCTATCTATGAATAGCATAACTCAGCAAGGAAAAGCCGGTTAAATACCAGATATAAAGGAGCATCCATGCACCACCGCGCAAAATAGCTGATGGATGGCTAATTTGAAGGTACAGGTAGTTTTGTATTCGACATTAAACTTCCTGTTTATTCTATGTGACTCATTTTCCTTTCAATTATAGGTTAACTTCAGGCATTCTCTGGTATACTATATGAGCAAACAAACTCCATCTTCTAAAATGGAATGCTTGAATACTAGTGGATTTATTTAATTATAATGTTTTTTTTAAAATATATATCTGGAAGTGTTAAATGTAATAAGGCCATGGCATAAAATCATAGAAAGTGTACTTTACTACACAGATTTTTTTCAGATACGTAGTTTATTTGTATTCAACAACCGCCTTGTCTAATGTTCATTGTAGAGACATAGTATATAGCAATGAAAGTGACACACGCACACCAGAACAGAAATTCCTGGGGACCCCATACTGTTCCCTAATCATCCATGCTAATATGGATCATTGCCTACCAGTAGTGACATTCCATGATAACTGTGTGGTTAGTTTTAGCATCCACAACTTTGAAACTTGCTCCTTTCACAGAATTAATAAGATGACTTCTTGCAATGCAAAACCTTTCTTCTTCTACAATTCCTTCAGCTAAATGAACGATTTTAACGATACTGATTAGAAGCATACAAAATATACGTTCAAATTTACTGCCCATAGCATACATTTTGGTTAAGATATATTCTTAGCGTCGCACTCCTTAAAAAACGAATTCCTTTGTTTCTTTTGTAAGTTAGTTTTTCGACGATAGTACTTATAATCCACTTCCCGTCAGTGATGAATACATACGCTTATCTCCGGAGAGGACATCTAACTTGCCGGGGGATGTTATAGGCCTAACATTTTAGCGTACTAAAACATAACAATGCTATCATTATATAAAGAACACAACACACCGCACACGTGAGCACTAATTCACTCAATAGCTTTCACTGCTCGTAGCACACTTCTCTTTTAGTTGTATGTTGGACTGTTGGGAATACAGGCAGCATCATTACAAAATAATGATTTTTTTTTTCATGTATGAACAATGGAAAATGAATGATGAATGTTGTGACCAGCCCTGACCTGGGCTTCTAATCCTGCAGTTAAACACTGCAAGTCACCTATCCCACTAATTGCCAGGCGGGGTGGACAGAAATGGTTAAGTCAAATAAATGAAATAAAAGAGAAAATTGACACATGTGATTTGCTGTTGCTCTGCGAGGATATATGTATTGGAAGTCGGCATAACTCCCGAAATGGGTCAAAGAGTGGAAAATAAATAATCTACAAAAGTTATTCTGGGTGATCTATAAAATATACCCACGCATACCCTGGATTATAGAAATCTCGTGTTGAGCATAGTCGGAGCCGAAATACAAGTATCGACAACGGTCGTTAAGCTACAGCGAAGCACCATCATCATTTCGCTTCAAATGGCGATCTAACGTGGAGCAACCAACACCCATTTCGCATCATAGTAATAGTAATAATAATAATAGTAATAGTAATAATAATAGTAAGAATAGTAATAATAGTAATAATAGCATTAATAGTAATAATAGTAATAGTAATAGTAGTAGTAGTAGTAATAATAATAATAATAATAATAATAATAATAATAATAATAGTAGCAGTAGTAGTAGTAATAATAATAGTAATAGTAGTAATAGTAGTAGTAACAATAATAATAATAATAATAATAATAATAATAATAGTAATAATAGTAATAATAGTAATAATAGTAATAATAGTAATAATAGTAATAATAGTAGTAATAGTAATAGAAATAATAATAATAATAATAATAATAATAATAATAATAATAGTAATAGTAATAATAATAGTAACAATAGTAATAACAGTAATAATAATAATAATAATAATAATAATAATAATAATAATAATAATAATAATAATAATAATAATAACAATAATAATATCAATAACAATAATAATATAATCTTATATATTTAAACGAGCAATTCTTGTATATATATATATTCCGCGCAACTTGGAAATGGCTCTAACGATTTCGATCAAATGTTGTATTCATATAGAGTTTTGCTTTCTAAGTTCATCTATATAGGTCTAATTCCCGAAAAAACGCGATTTTACATAAAAACTAACATTTTTTATTCCCGCTTCTACAGTGCAATTCTTGTTTATAGGTTTATTTCCAGTATTTCAGAAACGGCTATAAATATCTGGTTAAATTTTTGTATACTTGCATATTATATTCACAGTGTTTTCTCTACTGACTTTTAGGTAACACATTTACATCTCTTTCTCTACACACTCTTCTATAAACAATTTTCCATAAAAAACGTGATTTTACACAAAAAAAAAAAAAAAAAAAAAAAAAAAAAAACATTTTTATCCCCAGTTTTAAAATAAGTAATATCATGTTCTGTATGTTTGAAATAGAAATTCTGCATATTACATTCACAGTGGTTTCTCTACAAAAGTACTTGTAGTTAACACATTCACATCTCTTTCTCTACTCACTCTTCTATAAACAATTTTCCATAGAAAACATGATTTTGCACCAAAAATCATTTTTATCCCCACTTTTAAAATAAGTCATACCATATTCTGTATGATTGAAATAGAAACGCTATTACATTCACACTGCTTTCTCCTCTCGCTTTTAGGTAACACATTCATATCTCTTTCTCTACTCACTCTTCTACAAAGAAGTCATACAATCTTCCGTATGTTTGAAATAGAAATGCTACATATTAGGTTCATACTGTTTTCTCTACTCACTTTCAGGTAACATTCGCATCCCTTTCTACTCACTCTTCTAGAAATAAGTCATACAATTTTGTAGATGCTTGAAATAGAAATGCTACGTGTTACATTCACACTGTTTTCCCTAATCACTTTTAGGTAACACATTCACATCTCTTTCTCTGCTCACTCTTCTAGAAGTTAGTTATACAATTTTCTGCATGTTTGAAATAAAAATGCTTCATATTACATTCACAGTGGTTTCTCCACTTAAGTACGTGTAGGTAAAGCATTCACATCTCTTTCTCTACTCACTCTTCTATAAACAATTTTCCATAAAAAACTGATTTTACACCAAAAATCATTTTTATCCCCAGTTTTAAAATAAGTAATACCATGTTCAGTATGTTTGAAATAGAAATGTTATTACATTCACACTGTTTTCTCCTCTCACTTTTAGGTAACACATTCACATTTGTTTCTCTACTCACTCTTGTACAAAGAAGTCATACAATTTCTTGCATGTTTGAAATAGAAATACTATGCATTACATTCACGCTGTTCTCTCTACTAACTTTTGGGTAACACATTCATAACTGTTTTTCTACTCACTCTTCTAGAAATAAGTCATACAATTTTCTGTATGTTTGAAATAGAAATGCTGCATATTACATTCACAGTGTTTTCTCTACTTAAGTACTTTTAGGTAACATATTCACATCTCTTTCTCTACTCACTCTTCTATGAACAATTTTCCATAAAAAACGCGATTTTACACCCAAAAAAAATTTACCTTCGTTTTTAAAATAAGTCATATCATGTTCAGTATGTCTGAAACAGAAATGCTTCTACATTCACTCCGTTTTCTCCTCTCACTTTTAGGTAACACATTAATATCTCTTTCTCTACTCACTCTTCTACAAACAGGTCATGCAATTTTCTGTATGTTTGAATATATATATATATATATATATATATATATATATATATATATATATATATATATATATATATATATATATACAAATTAGTTGTTTGTATATATGTAGCTGTTAATCTCTAAAACCGTGTAATCGATCACCGCGAAATTCGGTACGTATATGTATTTTTTTCATGGAGAAAGTTTTTATACTAACAATTTTACTACTCAATATATTACTTTCAAATGGTTTTCTACTCACTTCTTTTTACGTAGCACATTCATGTATCCTCTGTTTGCCCTCAAACATACAATTCATATAATTTTCTATAATGAAATATAAATATAAATGTAACGTATTACATTCACACGATTTCCTCTGCTAATTCTTCTTTACGAGACACAATCAGTCTTCTTTCGCTACTCGCCCTTCAACATAGAATTCATACAATTTGCTATATGTTTGAAAAGAAATACAACGTATTGCATTCATACTATTTTCTCTACTCACGTTTGTTTTAGGTAACAATCATGAGTTTCGGCAGACTTTTTTCCAGGGGGGGGGCCACATGTTGGAAATTTGCAATCATATAATATTAAATCATTATTTTACTGTCAAAATTTATAATATTTGTTGCGGATAACCATATTAATTTGTGCTAAATAAAAATTGTTCTTTACATCAAAATTAAAATAATAGTTTAATAGTCAGTAACTGGCTGCACATTAAGCTCACCAACTTCCAAGGGGGGGCCGCGGCCCCCCTTGCCCCCGTTTCGCGACGCCCATGGTAACAATTCACATGTTATTCCCTATCGTTTATCAACTTCATACATACCAACGCCTCTACATATTGTATGTTGAGTGAGTAAACTCCAAAACAGATTGACCGATCACCATGAAAATTGACATATCTAAGTGTTGTCATGGCAAAAGCTTTTATGCAATGCATTTTACCACGCAACGTATTACGTTCACATGATTTTCTCTACTCCCTTTTCTTTTACCTAACATACTACTCCCTCTTCTACAAACAGTCCATTCATTTGAAATATAAGTGCAGCGTATAACATTCACACGGTTTTTCTACTCATTTTTCTTTAGTAAAACACAATCACATTTCTTTCACTACTCCCGCTTCCATGGACAATTACGAACAGTTCATACAGTTTTCTATATGATTGAAACAGAAATGCACAGTACATCCACATGACTTTATCAACCAGCTTTTCTTCCAGTAGTCTTTATTCTTCAACAGTGCTTTTGCTTAGTGTCGCTCCGGTGTTTTAATAAAAAATAAAGAAATAGTTTAAAAAAGTAAAGTCATCACAATTGGTGTCAGGAGTACGACGAAAAGCATGATATGGAACAGTTGATGAAACAAATGTTAGCCAAGATGGGGAATGAAATGAATTCCGGAATGCGGCAGAGGAAACAAATATGAAAGCCGAATCGGAAATGTAAACTCCGAAACGGAAAAGATGAAGGCGGGAATGTCCAATATGAAGATAGATCTATCGAAGCATACTAACGAGCTACTGGCCGGGGCTAAAGAAGCCATGGAAGAACTCGACGGAAATATGAAGGACCTTGGCCAACGTGTTAACGCCCTAGAGTCAATCGCAGCACCAAAGAACTGAATTCCACAATGGAACAAATGCTAGACAAAAACTTCAAACTAGGTGGATATCTATAGGGCAGGCCTGCGTTGAGCAGTAGACGTTTTTGAGCTGATATGATGGTGTTTATGAAATATTTGTGTGTATTTCTATATCTCTTGTATCTCGGAGATGACTCTTAACAATTGCGACAAAAATATTATTTAGTTAACGTTTTGCCTTTCAGGTTTATCTTATTAAGTATGTTCTCCCATAAAGAAAAAACGGGGAAAAAAGGATTTCACAAAAAACAGAGGCGAAAAACGCCGAGCGAAGCTCGGTCGCCCAGGTACTACTAATAATAATAACAATAATAATAATAATAATAATAATAATAATAATAATAATAATAATAATAATAATAATAATAATAAGAATAATAATAATAATAATAATAATAATAATAATAATAATAATAATAATAATAATAATAATAATAATAATAATAGCAATAATAGTCATAGTAATAATAATAATAATAATAATAATAATAATAATAATAATAATTAATAGTAATAATAATAGTAATAATAATAACAATAACAGTAATAAATAATGATGAGGAGGAGGAGCAGAAGAGGAAGAAGAAAGATCGTGAGAAAGCTTATGTAAGTTCAGAATGTTCCAGGGATGTGACAAAGAATTTCAGACAATCCTTCCACTCCAAACTATCCGTAATATGCACACTTTTATTTTCTAAAAGTGGTTCAAAGGTTTTGATTAAACTATCATCAGTTTAAGATATGTTCACAACAAGTTAAATGTGTTATCTGAATTTTGTCGGAATAGCCTCTTCGGACCACTTCATTCTGAATAATTGTTGCTTACCTGGTAAACCGTAAGAGATAGACAAAATCTTACTGTACATAAATTGTGTGGAGTCTTTCAAAAGTAAGTTCAAACATTAAACTGCTATAAATATCAAATTTAACGGCCACGCTTTTAATGACACCTGGTTCGCGGTCGCGCGCCGCTTACCTCTCGATAACTGTTTCCCCCGCGCAGATCGTCTTATATACCGAAACAAATAGGACGAACAAATAAGGTTAACTAGAACCCTTATTTTTAATTTTTTTTTTTTTTTTTTTTTCACAATTTACAGAATTGAATGTCCCTTACCTTTTCAAAGAAAATGTTCTCCTTGTGCCCGAAGGTAGGCACAACCTTAATAGATTATCAAAAACATGGTGCGATTCTTCTTGGGAAATGTTGATTATTCTTCCCGAATAATAGTTTTTAGTTCTTGTGATACTCGGGGATTAAATCTGTACACTCTGTGTTATCAAGTCACTTCCCAACATGGGCGTCGAGAAAGGGGGGGGGGCCGCGGCCCCCCCCCTGGAAGTTGGTCAGCTTAATATGCAATCACTTACTGACTATTAAACTACTATTTTAAAAGATCAATTTTTATTTAGCACAAATTAATATGGTTATATGCAACAAATATAAATTTTGACAGTAAAATAATGAACTAATATTATCTGATTGCAAATTTCAAACATGTGCCCCCCCCCCCCCCCTGGAAAAATGTCTGCCGACGCTCATGCTTCCCAACAATGTGATCTCTGCGATATCCAGATCTCAATTCGGCCGAGTTTTGGTTATGGGGCTACCTTAAAGAATGAGCTTTGCTGACATATCCAATAACTCCACTGCAACCAAAAGATGCCTCTCGCAAGATATTCCCAATGTTTCAACTCATCTCCAAAACGCTGTGCATGGTGTCCCACACAGAACGCTCTGTATTGAACAAGAGAACGGCAGCCATCTTCCCATTTTTCCCCCATTTCAAATATAGCTATTTAATGTTCGAACAGATTTTTGAAATACCCTATAGATCTCGTTAAAAGCACAATTTGTCCCAAGTACATTTTTGTAGAGTTAATAATTTCCGAGATATTCCTTTTTATAGGTTTAAATGTTTCAACATTATACTTTTCTCAAATGAGAAGTCATGCAAAGATAACAGAGTTTCAAAGTCATCGCAAAGCGACCAAGTCTTAAAGATATGACTACCGCTTAAGCCTACTGCACTCACCTACAAGGAAATATGTAATAAAACAATTTCTGCAAATATTTATCTTGATTAATATGAAGTAAACGAAGAATACGTGTTTGTAAAAATTGAAACGAAACAGTGCTGCTTTATTTCTTTATAAATGCATGAGACGCGGTAAAAAAAAAAAAAAAAAAAATAGAAAAAGTCAATAGCGTAGTTTGGGTTTTGGAAATAACACAGATCGGTCACCATAAGGTGACAGTCCATCTCTACAGGAGAACCACTTTTACTTTCTGGCAATTAACAGGTATTCCCCCGCTCCTCAGCCCTGATGTATGTACGTACATATGAGTTACAGATCGAGGTCGAACTGTCAGTTCTGCTTTTTCCTCACTAAGGTGTGTTTGTGTTTCAAGATGTTCCAAGTGAAAACGCTGTTTTGGTACGTGAAGATTTATTGCACAATTATGCATGCATAGAATAAGTAAGAGTGTGACGATTTTCTAGTGTTCACTTTTAAAGTCCTGTTTTCTCATATTCCTAGTTAATTTTCTGTGATTCTAAAGAAGTGTGAAATGTGACAATCTCTAAACCAACACTTATGTTGAAATACTTCTAAGGCTATCTTTACAAGGGAAACAGTATTTAATCAAAACTTTGATACTGTTATTCTTTTTGTTGTGCTAGCAGCCGTGTTACTCCCAATTCGAACTGTGATGTAGAATGATGTTTTGTCGGTACTTGTCTATGAAGCTTCGTGCTATCTATTACCTATCACTTGTCATCACCCTAACGAATCTGATTGCTGCAACGAATAATAGTTTCACGCGTAAAACATGGGGCTGATGATTATATAATGCTTGATCACGTAACCGTTTTGTTTACTGTTCATTCGCATCAAAGATTACTTTCAAGCAAATATTGCTTTCTCTAAATGTTATAAACTTTTATTACGTGTTCCATTTGCAAAATAAATACTCTTATACTTCGCAAACGACGAACCGTTTTTTCCAGTTTACAGCGTATTTAATTTTTTCCTTATGCATGCATGTTACATAAAACTCATTCCTTCTCAGAGGACAGAATGTATAGGGATTAGTACAAAATCTGTTGTGGCGTGAAACATTTAACTTATATAAAAAATAAAAGGTACACTTTTTATGCATTAATATTTTAAACAGAAGTATCAAGATAAGCCCCTTCGTTTCAAATTGCGGCAAAAATACAGAAGGAATTTTAGGATTATTACACTGACGTTCTGTAGAGGATCTTCTTTAGATGTGTGCTCCTAAGTCTAATACATACATATATCCGTATGGTTTGGACCGCAAACAGCTGATTGATGTCATTCCCCCTCGATACATTACCTAATGCATGCATGAAGCGCAGAGACGCTGTCATTTCCGGTACTGTGTTTTGTTTTCAGCGCGCATCAATTATTCCAGGAATCCTCTCTCTACTTTTTCACTTCGTTTGTTCACCCTTAAGTGTAAGTGTATGAAGTTCGTTTTTACCTCTGTGGTTTGTTAAAGCACATAAGTGAAATGGGAAAATTAAGAAATGCAGCTGTGGCTCTTTACATATAGCCATTAATGTTATGCCGGGATTACGATGAACTTAACGTAACGTGCCTTAACGCGACGGGACGTAGCGGGAAAGTCTAACACAGTGTACCTATGTATTAAATTGAGCTATTTAGGGTCGACTTATGACGCAACGCAAGGGTTTAGCAACGCCAAACTTTTCCTTTACGTTACGTCAAGTGTGGAGGTCACGTGACTAATTTGAATCAATCGGCGAGTAGTCCCATGCAGCAATATATTGTGCTTTTTTTATGTAACTTTGTATCGAAACTCTCATTTTCTTATAGTAGCTTCTGAAGTAGGTTATGGCTATCTCCATAGCACTTTATTAGCCGTTTAAAAATGTTTTTATTTTACATTTTCGTATTCTCTTTCTTTTTATTATTGGAAAACATAACCTTTGATTAGAAAAGGAGAGCTGCTTCCAATATCCGCCATGTCTGCTGAGTATATAGCCAAAATCCATACTGGATGCCAAAACCTTCTAATAACCTTCCTCCTGTAAGCAATTTTTGTTTCATTTCCTTCGTATTTATGTTGTAACCAAGTTCGTTTACAGAGCTCGCTAAATAATAACTGTATTATGACAGAAAGCTGCTAGCATAAATCAGTGAACCAATATTTCATATTCACTGAGAAGATTATTTTTCTTGATGGTCGCAGACTATGTATTTTCCAAAGAGATTTACTTGGTGGCCTGAGATTGCGGAATCTTATTTCGTTGTATGTTGAAGGTTTCTGCATTGTGCGGGAACTATTGGCTTTTATATTGTGATGTCGGCCGCGGCGCGTAATGAAAGACACTCGGGGCCAAGCTACTTCACACCGGCGCGGCGCGTATCAAATGCGCTTAAGGTCAGGCTTCCCCACGCCACTCACGCGAGCAAACATGTGATAACAATGAGCGCGACGGTCAAAATAGGGATTTTCCAGGTCATTCGAGAAATGTCTGGCGGCCTGGTTGTTTGTAGACTTCGAGAAAGACTGGCTACGTCATCGCCATTGTAAAAGCTTGCGGAGTGCGCGAAGGCAGGCAGTTTTTGGTTCGGTATAATCTGTGGTTCGGTCAGTGTGTCAGTGAGTGCGAGACAGCTCTGTATGTGTGGTACTGTCGTCGTGAAAGATAAGTCGCATCGAAGTAAAGAAGTTGTAATGAGTGCTGCATGATTGTATCGTCGGAGTTAGTGTATGAGAGACAGAGAAAATAAGTAAAGACAGTGAAAGAACTGAGTGAAAACTACGAGAAGAAAACAGTTGTAAAATGTAATATCACAAAAGACTGTACACTGTGTTAACATCAGTAGAAAAGAGCACAAAAGTTTAGAAGGAAAATAAAGTGATAGAAAAGTAACTGGACTGATTTCTTCATTTTGTCACAATATTATTTAATAACTATGCAAGAAAAAATAAGATATAAAGATTTAATGTGTGACCTACTTGTCCACTCAGACCAAGGATTTTTCCACCACCAAAGAGTAACTTATGTACTATGCAGTATTTCCAGAACTTGGGAGACTGTCGGGGTGACTCTAATGGATTGACGTATAATTCTAATGGTAGTATTGAAGCAGTGCACATAAAGTTTCACCCAATAGTCACTTCAGGTGCACATAAGTTTTCAGAACCTGGTCATTGGATTTTGAAGAGATTGGAAGGAGGTTCTTAAGGATGAAAAATTGATCTATAAGTACATAGATAGGCATTATTTCCAGCAAAATTAATTTTATGCACTTCTCTTTGTTAAACATTGATATATCAGAACATCTTAAAAGGTATGTGATAAGTGCATCAAAAATGAATAATCTGTTGAGTTGAGTAGTCAACATTCTGGCTTCTTAATCCAGATGACCTGAGTTTGAGTCCCATCTGGGACATAGGAATTTCTCTTTAACTAGAATTATTTCCTACTCTGTAGCAAAGTCTGAATTTGAAAGTAAATGTGAGTGTGTTTCATTATAAGAACAAATACTAAAACCTATACAAAAATTTACATTCAACAACTAATAACACCATCAATTGTTTCTGCCTACCTCCATAGCATGGTGATAGTGTGTCTGCCTCATGTCCAAGAGGTTGTGAGTTTGAATCTTGCTTAGGGTGAGTTATCCAGATAAGGCTTTTTCCGAGGTTTTCTCTTATCCTGAGAAGACGAATGTCGGGTAGCTTGAAGCTCTATGGACATCAGGCCCATTTGAGCATCCTTCACCCATTTCATTCATTTGCCATCCGATATGACACTACATTGGAGGATGTTAACAAAAAAAAATCAATTGTTTCTGAAGTCAATAATCCCAGTATGGCTATAGAAGTTAAAGGGAACTATGCAGATGAGATAGAAAGATAGACAAACAGAGGAATGTTTGTCATCTTGTACAACTGCTGGAATTTCAATTAAAAAGATACAAATACTAACTGAACATTTTTCACCACTCCTTTGTTTGAGTAATAATTATTGTTTCCAATTATAACAATGCTTGTTGTGTACATCTTCTGCCGTAGTATGCTACCACCTGATGGACTTTCAGTTTGACATATATTTGGATTGGAAAGTTAAACTTAAAGGAAGCCTGAATTTTTCATCCATTGTTTGGTATAGGGACTATACGCAATTACAGTTGTAAGCTGTAAAGGACTTATTGCAAAGTTCACATTAAGTATATATTACCCAAAATCAGCATGTGTGTTATGCTATCTGAACACTGACATGTTATATTTTTATCTTTTAGTTGTTGTTTCACACTGGTAATGAGTAAGTTTAGTCTAAATTACTGGATCAGGTTTGAAAAATTCAGTACTATTTCCATAAGCTTACACCACAAATCTTCAGCATTACTGTGCATTCAGTCATCTTGCTACAATTCCATAGTGGTAATACATCAGCATGCAAAGCCAAAGCCCATGATTTGAGTCCTGACTGTAGCAATGCACTTTTCAAATGTGATTCAGCCTTCTCTACAAGTTGTTTATTGCCTAGGTAGATTATTAGATGAAAAGCAGTCCTTATTTGCTATAATACGTGGGTTAACTTTAATAGTTGCAACTATTTTATATATAGATACATAGCATACAAAGTTTTAAGTTTTACAGGCCTTTGATTTACAGTGGCGGCTCGCAGTCAAAATTTTAGGGTAGGCAAAATGTAACAACAACAACAACAACAACAACAACAATAATAATAATAATAATAATAATAATAATAATAATAATAATAATAATAATAATAATAATAATAATAATAAACCCCGTTTATCCGAAATATAGGGGGCGAAGTCATTGCGGATAACGCAAACAATATATTGTTTGGTTGTTTAATAAGAGCAGAGTGAATGAGTGTGACTTACGGACGAATTACCGCCAAAACTAAAATCACGAGTGTCGGCAGACTTTTTTCCAGGGGGGGGGGGGGGGGCACATGTTGGAAATTTGCAATCATATAATATTAAATCATTATTTTACTGTCACAATTTATTGTATTTGTTGCAGATAACTGTATTAACTTGTGCTAAACAAAAATTGTTCTTTACGCCAAAATTAAAATAATAGTTTAATAGTCAGTAACTGACTGCACATTAAGTTCACCAACTTCCAGGGGGGGGCGGCCATGGCCCCCCTTGCCTCCGTTTCGCGACGCCCATGACTAAATTGGATTAAGAAATTGAAAAATTGTCTGACTGCAGCTTTGTGTTAAATAGCTGAAACACTCCTCTTTTCATTGTCAGTGCGCCGCAAAAGCGGAATTTGTAATAGTTCACTAATTAAGTCGGTCATACTAGTATTACAACACACTGGTATTACACAGAGTGATAACGACACGATTCAGATCTCTGAGATCTTCGTTCTTGGAGTATGGCTGTTCGGAAAATGTCACATAAATTCGGATTTGGGCAGGCAAGTGTTCGGAGTGCTGGCAGATGCGTCTACGCATGCTCGGAGTGCGTATACAGACGGAATATTTCCTTATCCCTGTTCAAGGGCCTCGTACCGAGGAAAGGGGGCCAAGCAGGCAGAGGTCAAGCTAGCTGGCTCTCGACTACCCAGGTTCCATGCATATCATTTCTGCCGTGCGTTTCAAACACGCAGCGCAGTTTTGATGAATCGGAATTGAGATAAAAGGATTTGACCATGCGCTGGTCATTATAACCGAGAAAACTTTTCTTGAACTGCAATTAGGGGAAAATGACGGTTCAAATGATAAAATGAAGAATCATAGTTAAACATTATTTGTTGATGTATTACGATAGGGTAGGCAATGCCTACCCTGCCTACCCTGAAGAGCCACGCCTGTTGATTTAATCACCACTGTCATGTATGATGTGTTCCCTGCAATGCTGAAGCTGTTGGATGCCATTGGCACTACCTAATCTCTTGATGTTGTGAAGGGAGCAGTAAGTTGCCTGGAGAACATCAACAACTGTGCAGAAGAGGGTCCACAAAGTGGTTCTTTCATTTTAGGGATGAAGTCATAGTCATAATCTTTTGTAACACTATCCTGCATTGCCACCTCTAGCACATTCAATTTTCAACCAAATCCTCTGATCATGTTTTGAAATTATTGTGTCTGTATTCCACGAGCACTTGTTCAAAACTGCATTATTGCTGTCATTGCTAAACATGTCCATGGAAGGTTGGGGGGTGGGGGACAAGTTCATTTGTTCTGAGGGAGGCTTGGCATCTATCCTACCTCTGGTATAAATTACACTGCCTGACTCCATTTCATGGCATTGTTGTCACTATTAAGAAATCAACCCATGTAGGTACTTGTAATTTTTAGCAGTATATTTCTTTTATTTATATAAATAATTACTCCTTGTTTCAGCTTTCTTCTTGTACTGACTGTTCTTACCCACAATTCATCCCAATATGGAGTAAGTAAGATTATTTTTAATTTTATATTTACATACATTTTATTACATTTTATTATATCTTATGCCATACTCATGTTGACTAAGGGTTCATATCATAATAAAGAAAAATATGCTAGTTTCAAGTTCTAAGAATGCAAATTTTGGCCATTTGGACCCGTTGCTTAGCTATATGAGGAGTTTGTAAGAGGGAAAGAAAAAAAAAAAAAAAAAAAAGAATAAATATATGAATAACGAATATAGATAAGAACAAATTAAGCAAGGTTATCTGCCCTTTTCGTGCTACATTTATCATGTAGCCAGCGATGCTTGACATTTACTCAACCACTATGAACTCATCTCCTCTATATTGAATACTTTTAACATGATTTGAGAACCTATGCTTATATTATTTGCTGTGTTTGCCAATAAGCCTGTTAGCTCTGCTAAACATAATGATCTATGAATACAGAGCAGCAAAAAACAAATTATTCACATGGAATCTTAGAAAGTCAAAAAGAGGCTTGTCAACATTCAGAAAAGGTATCACTCTTATTACTAACATACACAAGGTAATTATTATCTGTGTAAAACTCATGTAAAGCAGGCACTGGCAGGGTTTGCCTGATTGAGCCTTGTTCTGCCTTGCTGTTACCTTAGAGACTCAGTGCAACTCTTGGGTTACGTCTATGGTGTGCTTTATTGATGACACAACTCACCACACAGCAGTTAAATTAACCTGAAAGTCTTGTATTAATTATAAAGTTATAATTGAAAGTGCTTTACTTTTAATGTTCAATAAAATGCAGCACATGCACTTTTCTCCCTCAAACTGTCATGGTTCAACTACTATGAAACAGAAATGCATTAAGCTGCAAAATTTTGAGGACTGATTCCCATAAGTTTACTTTTTTCTTATTTAAGGAACCTTAGTAACTTAAGGAACTGTAAAGTAGACTAGGGGCATCTAATACCATGACCAGGCACGTATTTCTGTATTATATTGTATTCAACTTTCCTTTTCTCTTATTTACTGTCCATTTCTACTCGTTTCTCAGTTTATATAAAATCTGTCTTACACTCTTACGTTCTTTAAAAAATAATCGTTTTACAATTTTTATTTTATCACTTTAAGCTTTTAAGATATTCATAAGCTGTAAATCAGATGTATTGAAATTTCTATCCTTGGTGTTTTGCTTTACTTTTTATTATTTTCAGACCTATCTGCCTCTACGCACTAATGGACGACAGGCAGTGTGTGTTCTCCAAGCTGCCTCAACATCTGCAGGTAACTTGTGTTTGCTGTATTACTTTCTCTACTATGTATAGTAAGTAGGGGAAGTATTGTATTCAACCTAAAAATTTTATGTTGAGATTTCACTGGAAATATATGTTGTGAGACCCCCTGAATCCAAAAGTAGTAGTTTTAGAAAAAGGTCTGTAGGGTGTGTATGTGTGTTGTTGTTAGCTAATGCTGGATTTCTGACAATGAAGTCATTAATCCTCTTGCTCTCCAATATTTTTCACTGATGGATGGGGCATTAGAAGTGGCCGGGTATATTTGAAGGTGGTCTCGATCCATTTCCTCTTGCAGATCACATAGAGGACAGAGTGGTGAAGAATATATCCCAATTCTGTTTAAATGTTTTGCCAGACAATCATGTCCTGTAATCAACCTGAAGGTTGCAACTGCTGTTTTTCGAGGATACTCAGGAATTACTGTTTGAATGTTTGGTAGTTCCCATCTTTTATTTTTTGATTTTTCATAGTAATATTTTTCAATAATTTTTTTGAATTCAGAGTTGACTAATCTTTTAGCTGCATAAAATGGTAGATTAACTATAGATTTTTGTACACCACTGGTACCCTTTTTTACAAGAAAATCAGCTTTCTCATTACCACTCAGTCCACAGTGAGTTGGTATCCATTGGAAGACTAGGTGTTTTTGAAGTGCTGTTAGATGGATAAGGATTTTCCAACATTCTATAATTGTTTGGTTTTTTGGTGACAACTTGGAAGTAATTGCTATAATTGCTGCCCTGAAATCTGAGAGAATAACTGCTTGCTGAAAATGTGAAATTCTGTACAAAAGATTTTGTAGGGCCATTCGAATTGCTTCAATTTCTCCATCAAAGTTTGTAGTTCCATAACTTAAAGATTTGTAATAGGAAAAGAGGTAACATGTGACTCCAGCACCTGCTCCATCTTGGTTTGATATTAATGATCCATGTGTGTGTGTAAGTGTGAACAGCATAAGTCAAAAACGAAAAGTTGGTTAAAAACCAAGGTTAGTATTTAAGTTTAATATCTTTAAAGAATGCAACATAATGATTTTGAAGAAAATTCCTCTACCCTAAACTACCCTTTACATGAAAATTTTTTTGAAAATTTTGATTTTCTCAAAAATGTCTCTAACAATTTTGATTAAAATACCATATGCTTAAGATATTTGCAAATGAAATGTGGCAAATATGTTTTGTGATTAATTACACATTGTTATTCTTATATTAGCCATATAATCTGAAGAGTCACCAATTTACTGAGCCTATACCCAATATGAATTTATATGACAGCTAAAGTATCTTATTTTATTTTATATTCCATAGTCGCTGGTGAAATAAGGCTATTCCAGAAAACAGATTATGACCCAGTTGAGGTGATGGGCCATGTACAAAATCTTGCTCCAGGGGCCCATGGATTTCATCTTCATAGTGAAGGAAGCTTAGCTGATGACTGCAAAGGGGCTGGGTCCCATTTTAATCCTTTGAATGTAAGTTCAATTCAACTTATCACACTGAAACATAGAAATTATAGGTGTTAAATTTAACCATGTTTACCAATAATTATTAAAATGAATAAGTTTTTTAAAATTTTATTTCTGTTATTTATATAATGTAACAACTGTTTTAAGAATAATAGGTTTTCAGCTCTTTTTAAAATAGACCATAAAAGGTAAATAAGAAAAATAATACATGGAAGCAAATGTGTAGTAAATACATTTTTCACTCTCTCACAGATGGTGATGTAAGTGTTCAGAGTCACAACTGAGGTTAGCCAAAATCATTCAACTCAAGCTGAAATATATAATTCTACTATATGTATAAAATTACTACTATTCCTTTGATAGATAGATCAGGAATGCACAACTTGATTTAGGTTAAGGGCCAATCTATTCTAAAACAGTTAAAGAGGGCTATAGTAACCCGTCATCCAACACTCCATTGTAGGCCTAACTATATCTTACTTTTCAATTAGGACTTCTCTTTATTTAATTTAATAGTCTCATATTCCATACATCAATAGTAATAATAGTCCTTTTACTATCATTCCTATTAATTTAATTACTGATCAATCTCAGTGTACTTAAAAAAAAAGGTAAAGCCAGAATAAGACTTATTCCAAAGGACAAGAAACAGAAAAATTCATATCTAGGCATCACTCATATCCCAGATATAATTTGGATGGTTAAGGCCCTTGTCTTTGGACCAGATCCCATGACTCAGAGCGCCATTGCATCGAAATTAGGGATCTCTGTTACTACTATGAATACCATATTCAACTGGGATTTGAATCTGGAAAAGTGCCATAACAGCCAGGTTCATAAACTGTTGCCTAAACACATTGCAGAACATGTCATTAACAACAGAACCCTGTATGAATGATACTAGCTGATGAAATGTGAATGTTTGTCATTTTAGATCAGACATGTTTATCTAAATGATTGCAACAAACCCTAGGTCATGTATTACCGGTCAAGAGGAGAAAAAAAATTGAATTTTTGTATACAGAAACTTCCTCCATGAATTTTTTGGGAATAGCAGGATACAAGTACAATAGCACATTAAGCATCCGTCATGTACCTAAAAGTGTGAAAATCAACTTGACATTATCAGGCTAAAGTTTTGACACCAAATTTTTGCACAAAAACTTTGCTGTCTATATTGTAAATGCAAATAATGTCTGATTGCATCAGGATAAGGCATAAAGAGGAAGCTTCAAATCACAAATTTTTGAAGAACATAGAAAAATGGATGGTATACCTTTCAGCAACATCCCTATTAAATCACCTGGTGTATTGCCAATGGATTTTTGTGCATTTTTATTACTGAAAAGGGCTCTTGGAAGTAGATAGCCTCAAACTGTGAACGGTCTTTGGAGAGCCTGCCAGGAGGAATGGATAAACTGGATCCCTATTCTTTGTAGCAGTTTTTTCCAATGAAAGCTGCACTGCAGAGCAATAACCCAAGCTCAGGGCCACCATAGAACATCACTGCTGGAGGTGGCATGGCTTCTCATAAAGGGGTGTCTAAGTTTGTTACCATACATGGCCGTCGGCAGACTTTTTTCTAGGGTACTGGGGGACGCATGTTAGAAGTTTGCAATCAAACAATATTAATTCATTATTTTGTTATAAAAAGTTATAGTATTTCTTGTACATAACCATATTAATCTGTGCTAAATAAAAATTTTTCTTTACATTAAAAGTAAAATAATAGTGTAATAGTAATTGATTGCACATTAACTTAATTAATTTCCGGGGGGAGGGACTGCGGCCCCCCCTTGTCCCCCTTCACGACGCTCATGTTACCATAGGTTACCAATGACATGGAAATCATAGCTGACATCATGTTTTCATATTTGGGAACATTATAGCAAGGAATACTCCATTAATTTGTTATCCGTAAATTCCTGCACTTTTAGCAAAAGGTTTACAGATTCTTAGGCAAATGAATGTAAAGAAACTAAACACCTTATTTTCTTGTATTGCAAATATATTTTTAAGTCATAATACATTGTCGTATATGTCATATCACGTTACATCAATCTGTGGATCCTGTAGTTAGCTAGACCAGCTTAAGAGAGCTAGCCAAGTCTAGGATGTAGATTACGTCTTTATATTATGCCTTACATACATTACATATATTAATAGTCTTATATGCATTTGTAAAGATAACTTCAACTCTTAAGTAGATCATGTCAGAGCTAAAAATTACAAATTGTTATTTACATTTAAAATGTTTACATAAATATTTATGATGATATTTAATGTTGCAAAGCTGTATCAATGTTTGGGGTAAAATTATCAGTAAGTTTGAGAGGTAAAATGAGGACTGAAAAATTCAATGCTACAGCTGGGATTTGAACCATGGATCCTCCACTTCACACACAGTTGTTCTAACCACTGAGCTACCACGGCAACTTACCTGTATTGTCTATATACCATTAAATTCCCCAACCGATTTGTATGTTATACTGGCACTTTCTCATGGTAACTAGTGGTTAGAGCAGCTACACATGAAGCAGAAGGTCTGTGGTTCAAATCCCGGCCATGGTATTGAAGTTTTCACTCTTGATTCTACCTCTTAAACATTGTCCACACACAGCTTGTGCACTAAAAAGACTATCAGTAAATTGGTTGGCATAAAGTAACAATTTTCAATAAGTTATTGATTAGAATTAATGAAATCCTCATCTGTATAGAAGCGATAAGGTATCTTTCTAATGCTAACTTGAATTTATTTATATTAGTTTTATTTTTATTATTTATAAATAATATTTTTACTATTTTATTCTATTTTACTATTAAAATGGATAGAGCACTGAAAAGAATGGCTCCTCTTATGATGTCTAATTATATATCTTGACTTGAAGTATTTAGTGTAAACTATCTAGTATGTGGCATACACTAATGCTGCATTCTTCCCACCCAAGGTACTCTGGCAGTTCCTTATAACTAATTGTCAACACATACACAGGGACTCATTCTTAAAGTAATGGCTCAATTCAAACTGACTAGCAGTTATGAATAAGTCTAACCATCTTGTAGTTATGAATTTCTGAAATGAAAATATGGTCCAACTTGCTGTTAAATTGTTTCATTATATTCCTTACAGCAACCCCATGGAGGCCCTCAGGATTTACATCGCCATGCAGGAGATTTTGGAAACATACTTGCTGATGAAAATGGCCAAGCAATATTTCACTTGATGAATGACCAAGTTTCCCTAGTACCTGGCAGCCAGTTCTATGGTGTTGGCCGTGCCTTTGTGGTTCATGAGAAACAGGATGATCTTGGGCGCGGAGGAAACCCAGAGAGCCTTAAAACAGGAAATGCTGGCAGTCGTCTAGCATGCTGTGTTGTGCAGCCTGTTGGTTATTAATAATAGATGTAATCTTGTGATGTAACCATGAGCAGTATGAGAAAATAAAGCTAATCTGCATTTGAAACCAAAGATAATTTTCTCTAATAATGTTATTTTCAGATTCTGTGATTAATATGAGGGTAAGTCAATAAGTATCTGCAATCAATTTTTCTACTTTATTACAAAAGGAGTACATGCGTTGTATTGATATAATTTTTCATCATGATCACCATGCTTTGCAATACACTCGGTGCACTGTTTCACAAGCTTTCCGATATCCTCTGAAAAAAAGTTCTTGGTTGTGCAGCAAGCCATGTAAACACCGCTTCTTTTATCTATTGATTAGAGCTGAATCAACAGCCTCTTAGAGCCTTTTTCAGGTATCCAAATACCTGGTAATCTGATGGGGCAAGATTGGGACTGTATGCAGGATGCTCCAATACTTGGAAATGCAGCATCTGAAGAGTTTGAGCAGTGTGGGCAGCAGTGTGTGGATGCACATTGTCATGCAGCAAAAGAACTTCCGACAATCAACCTTTGGGTTTGCTACAAATTGCAGGCTTCAGCTTGTTGATCCGCATATCACTGTAACATTCACTGTTTACTGTTACCCTAATAATGATCTAGGATTGGCCCCTGAGGGCCCCAAAAGATGGTGAGCATCACTTTTCGTGCAGAAGGTAGACTCCTGAACTTCTTTTTGACTGGGGATACGGGAAGCTTCCATTCCATGCTCTGATGTTTGCTCCCTGGTTCAAAGTGGTGAACCCTAGTTTCATCTACAGTGATGATCCATTTCAGAAACGTTTCACCTTCATTAGCATGACGGTCCAATAGGTGCTGACAGATTCTCACACAATTGGACTTGTGCTCTTCAGTGAATTGTTTTGGAACCCATCTCAGACAGACTTTGTAAAAGTTAAGCCTGTTATACACGATTTCATATGGTTGCTAATGTGCACATGGTTTGCCACATCATCTACAGTCACTCGTTTGTTAGTCAGAATTAATTCACACATCTGTTCAATACTGGCATCAGTAACAGATACAGATGGACACCCGGATTGTTCCTCATCCTTGATGCTCAATCCACCGGTACACTGTTCTTCTTTTGCTCCTCCTCCTGGACACCCATATTGTTCCTCATCTTTGATGCTCAATCCACTGGTAAACTCTTCTCCTCCTCCTCCTCCCCCCCCCCCTCCTCCTCCTCCTCCTCTCCCTCCTCTTCTTTTTCATCTGATTATCCACCCCTTATGTAGGACTTACAACACCTATGACTTACAAGCCTGTGTCTAACGTCAGATATCTATCGGAGAGCAGAAGAACCTAAGGATCAAATAGAGTGAAGACCTGGAAGCAGGTGATCAGTCAAGCACCAGGTATGATAGTGAGGAAGAGGATGATATGAAATACAGGCAAAATTTAGGATTTGAAAGGTGATAATGGAGCAATTGGTGGAATGAGTGATGGGGGAAACCAAAGAACCTTAGAGAAAATCTGCCTAGACGCTGCTTCGTCCACCATGAATACCACATGCAGGTCCCTGGGATTGAACCCAGGCCACCTAGGTGGTAGGCAAACGGTCTACCTGCTCGGCCACAGTCCACCTTGGTAAACACTTCGCTGGGGCAAAACATTATCCCCATGCTGGGCTGCATGTTGTCTTATGAATTTCTGATTCTGGTACACCGTCAAACCACAAAAAATGGATTACAGAATGCTATTCATCGTTGGTGCGCACAGAGAGTGATGTGGCCATCTGTACATCACAGCACACTGTGAACTGATCTGATAATGCTGCAACCTACCACAGACATAGACTATGGTGCCATCTAGCTGCTGGATAGCACACAAAGCCATAGAGCTAACTGAAAGACAATTATGCAGATACTTATTGACATACCCTCGTATTTTTAGAACATTACACAGAAAATGAAATGAAACAATTTATCATGCCAAATGAAGTTTCCCAATAGTATTTCAATGTAACAATGTAAGCAAGCCTATTTCTTTTTATGCAGTATTTTTTTACTTTTTCTACTGCTTAAGTATAGTAGGTAAAGGGAAGTATTGTATTTGACCCAAAAATCTGATATTTAGTGAAATATTTTTATGACACACACACATGCACACACACACTTACACATGCTGCTCACACACATCCACATGCACACACACAAAATTTAATTCAGAAACAAATAGTTGGTTGCATAACAAATTTCATAATTAAAACCAATATTTTTTCAAAGATGCAGTGCAATTTTCACATAATTCCACTACCCCAAAACAATCCTTTACATGAGAAAATTCTTATTTGTTAAACATTGGCTTCACAAATGTGGATTAAAATGTCATGTTTGAGAACTTGGCATAATAAATAAATAATACTTACTGAAACTTTATGATGTCCTCTTCATTTGCATTGAATTGTATATAACCTCAACAAAACTATTGTGTATGTGATACAAGATACTTGCCTGCATTAATTTACAACAGTCTTACTTATATGGTCCAATTCTTCAGTTGTGCGGTTTCTCACATATCACTTGTAACACTTGTTTAATTCTAATGTTTATTGTCTTATACGTGTCACTTATTGAACCTGGTATATCTCATATATTTAAATGAGCAATTCTTGTGTATGTGTGCCTGCGTGCATGTGTGTGGGGTGTGTGTATGTGTGTGCGTGCGCGTGTGTTCCATCCATCTTGGAACTATTTCGATCAAATTTTGTATTCAGATAAGATTTTGCTTTTTATCTATATAGGTGTCATTCCTGAAAAAAACGTGATTTTATACATAACAATCACAATTACTCTAAACCTTATTTTGGCTATAATTTCTGTGCTGATTGGCCAATTTCAACATACAGGCCAGGATATTAAAGGTCTCATCAAGAGCTTCCAGAAAACCTACAGAAAGTGACTTAGCTATCTTAGTCTATGCGTAACAGTCACAATTAATATAAACCTTATTTCGACCATAATTTCTCTGTTAACCAATCAATTTCAGCAAACCACAGCTATTTAAAGTCCTCTTCCAGGGCTATCAGAATACAGTAAGAAAGTTTACCTAGCTATATTAGTTTATGTATTACAGCTCGTTCCATCTGTATGTTTGAAATGAAATACAATGTATTACATTTTATGGCTGAAATGATGGTGTTTATGAAATATTTATATGTATCTCTATATCTGTTGTATCTCGGACATGATTTAACATTTGCAACAAACATTTTTATTTAGTTGACATTTTGCTTTCCAAGTTTATCTCAATAAGTATCTTCTCCCAGAAAACAAGATTTCACAAAAAGGGGGGAAAAAATACTGAGCGAAGCTTGGTCACGCAGTTACTATATACAAAGTGGAAGTGAAATGATCCGTCAGACTTTAAGAGCGAATTTCTCATGTTGTGAATAATAAGAATGTCAAATACCAAAATGTTGAAAATTTATAGTTTTCTAGAAAAAAATATTTTTATCAAAAAAATTTATCATCACCTGGTTCAATTATTATTGATTGAAGGTTCTTGATTTATGGCTATATTCATAGAAAATTGAATAAATGACAACTTTTTCTTTTGGCGTATTTCAATAGATTCAACGGTTTTTGTGTAAATTAAATCTAAAAAATCTGTAATTATTTGCCTTTTTGTTGCAACAAATGGTAAGTTTTTAAAATTTAATTTACACAAAAACTGTTGACTATTGAAATATGGCAAAGGAAAAAAGTTGTTGTTTATTCAATTTTCTATGAATATAGCCATCAACCAAAACCTTAAATCAGTAATAATTCAGCCAGGGGATGATAAATTATTTTGATAAAAATATTTTTTTCTAGAAACTATAACCTTTTCAACATTTTGGTATTAGACTTTCTTGTTATTCACAACATGATGAATTCGCTGCTAAAGTCTGACGGATCATTTCACTTCCATCCTGTATATGTATGTCATCTAGGGCGAGGGGCAGCGATGCCTTCATGTAGTGACAGAACACAAAATCGCTACAATGAGTTAGTCACACCTGGTCAACACGACATTAATAACGCATAATGCCACCTCTGGACGTGACAATTGCCTGGATTCAGTTAGGAAGTGAGTCCACAAGGCTCTGAAATTATGGCACATCCAGCTGACACCACTCACGTATGAGTTGCTCGCACAAATAAACCAAAATGTGGTGATGCTGATTTTGGCATTCACCTGCTGTTCCAACATAGTCCACAAATTTTCGATTGGGTTCAAGAAGGGTTAGTCTGCAGGTCAGTCAAGATGTGATAAGATACGTGTGGGTTCTTCAAACCAGTACAACACTCTTCTAGCCCAATGGATTCTGCAGCATGGGCGTTGCAAGGGGGGGGGGGGCAGGGGGGGCAAACGGCCCCCCTTGGAAGCTAATACTTTCAATGTGCTATTGATTTATTTTAATTTTGATGCAAAGAAAAAATTTATTTAGCACAAATTAATATGGTTAGCCATAACAAATACTATAACTTTTGACAACAAAATAACGAATTAATATTGTTTGACTGCAAACTTCCAATATCTGGTCCCTCCCTGGAAAAAGGTCTGCCGACGCCCATGCTCTGCAGTTGTTATCTTGAAATATAGGGGAGGCAACAGTACAATCACCAGGAAGATATTGACTAAATGGCAACACTTACTCAACCAGAATGTTCAAATAAAGATGTTGGTTCTTCCTATTGGTCACCTAATGAAGCAGGCTCAATCCAGAGTAAAAAAATCACCCCCAAAACATGATGGACCCACCACCAGCTTGAACCTGACCTGTATACAATCCGGATGGAATGCTTCACGTGGTCGACGGTGCACCCGATGACGTGCGTCATTCGAATAGAGGAAGAAACGTGATTAATCGGACCACATGACATTCCACCAGTCACCTACTGTCCACATTTGGTGATATTTAGCCCACTAAAGTCGCGCAGCTGTATGTATCTCTGTGAGCAAGGTCCTCCTTCGAGGTGTCCGACTCCAAATGTTCAGGGAATACAGTTCCGCCGCAATGCCCACTTGCTAACAGGTCGGGATGTACCTGCATTCACGGACTGGAGAAATTCCTGTCGGGTTTGAAAGCGATTTGCACTTACTAGCTGTGAAACTCGTCTCCGGCCCCTCTCAGTCAAGATCCTTTTCCGACCACAATAATTCTAACGTCATGATTTGTGGCCTCGTGTATTGCACCACTGCTTGTAGACCGTTGGACAGTCCGCTTCGACACACCAACATATCCGCACACTTCACTTACCGTATAGCCATGGGCACGGCCAAATACGATTGGCCCTTTTTGTCCCTCTGTAAGGTTTTTACATTTCCCCATGTTGCACTACACTGAATATTTGACATACCACGTCTCACAGCTTGCTACGATCTTCTGATGATGCAGCGACAGTGGGCGTGCAGTTAAATGCCTGCAGGAATGACGGGCATGAGTGTCGGCAGACTTTTTTCCAGGGGGGGGGGGGGGGGGAGGCTGCACATGTTGGAAGTTTGCAATCAAGTAATATTAAATCCTTATTTTATTGTCCAAATTTATAATATTTGTTGCAGATAACCGTATTAATTTGTGCTAAATGAAAATTGTTCTTTACATCAAAATTAAAATAATAGTTTAATAGTCAGTAATTGGCTGCACATTATGGTCACCAACTTCCAAGGGGGGCCGCGGCCCCCCTTGCCCGCCCCTCGTGACCCCCATGATGACGGGTCCCAATACCACAAACAAAATGTATCGCGCACAACTGTTACTTTGTGCTGAATTACCCCAGAGGATAATCCCGTATCATAACAGGGAGTGTAAGTATTTAAAATATACCGTTTTTAGCATATTGCGTACTAAGAACTGTAAGTGATACTTATCAGACCGAGAATACATTTTGGGAATACGAGGCCTGCAGGGCGTAAAAAGCAGTAATAAATCAACATTGCTTTTCCATATGTTATTGGACATTAAGAAAAAAGAATTGTCAATGTGAACAAATGAAAAGCTACATCTAACTTAGGTTACAATGCTGTTGGGTGTTACGTCATTTCCTACTGGTACCGTAAGCATTAATGACCATTTTCAGCCTTGCTACCATCGGAATTGATAAATGAATTGTAACGTTCGCTTACACTATCAAATATGTCTTGATAATGATTATCTAACTTACTTTTTTTGCAATACTTGGTACTACGGGCCTCGTATTTCCAAAATGCATTCTCGACCTGATAAGTATCACTTACAGTTCTTAGTAGGTGCGCAGTATACTGTTTGGTGAAACAGATCTGTTTAAGTTTCTTAATGCAAAGCAACCTTCCTCCATAGGAAATGACGTTGAAAGTTCCATCTACTGATGACTCCAGGGAGTGGCCCGGGGGGGGGGGGCGAGAGGGGATTCGCTCCCGAAAAATGCATATCTATTTGTAAACTTTCAATGTATTATATGCAGCTATTTGAATCAGCTAATCATCGACGTCAGCAGACTTTTTTCGGGGTGCGCATGTTGGAAGTTCGTAATCAAACAATATTAAGCTCACCGGACAAAAAATTAGTCACCCTCTGTAGAAATCAGCGACGAATTTTTATGACTCGACAGATAGTGCTGTGGTCGAGTCATGTGGCGAAAACCCAAAAAAGCCTTACTCTTGCTGTTGAATACATATGTTATCTGTTGAACTGTCTTACAGAATTAATACGATAACTTTAAAACAAAACTTGCTGTACATGGTCACAGTACGAGCCATGCAGGTAATTTACATGTAGGCCAGCAAATAGCCTAAAACTGTCCCAAAAAGGATGTTAGTATTCTGCAATAAAATGTATCAGTAGCGGCTATTCAGCTGAAGCTAATGTCGGCGCCAACCAAGAAAGGGATTGACAGTTTGCAGTGAGGGAGAAGCGACGTTGCCGCTTATCGCGACCACGACCACGTGGAGACCGCGATATGATTATGTGTACGAAGAAAATTGCACTGCGGCTGGAATGTTGAGCGCATATTATTTATATTCGTATGCAAAGACAACAATAAAATATTGAATCTGCATTCAAATGACAGAATTGCAATTTTATATGTCTAAATATTTGCGTTAACAAAAGAAACTACCTGTGAAATATTGATGCTTATTCTAATGGGACAATGCCGCTAATATCCGAATTACTTGCATCACTGTTGTATTTGCTGCTACTGCAATTTAGACCCTGACGCCTGATTTCCCTCTTTGTCGTACTTTTCTTTCCCAATTTTAACTATAGTATTCCTACAGCACGCGAGGTTCTATCAATTACCTTAGAGACTGGAATAAGAGGTCCCCCGTTCAATTTATCCTCTTCGAAATATTCTCTAACAGAGCATATTATTTCCCGCGCTTCTCCTTTAATTGGGATACCTTTACCAAACACAGTTTTATTCGGTTCGCGAGTACGTTCAATTTTTCGTTTGGCAGCACTATCTTTGTCACTATTTTTTGACATTGTTAAACAAAAATTAAAAGCGTTAGCACAAATGCAAAAGCTCGCAACACACGCACAGATGCACAGACTCAGACACACGTAAACACAAGGCAAATAACCGTATATTAGAATAACACAAACGAACTTCTCAACATACAGGCAATCTCTTAACTGATGCAAGCATTGCAAGCTCGGCCTGCAGCACTATTTGTTTATATGCAGCGATAACAGAACATAACAGAAGCACTTCATGTTACTGCTGGGTTCATCAGCCACCTGCTAATCACGTGTTACGTGCGTGTTACATATCGGCAACAAGGTCCTTGTGTGTACCGTTTCTATGGAAACGCCATTATAACGCCTTAGCTCTAATTGGTTATTCTTTTCGTTGCTATGGCAACTGCTAAGACGAATCCATCCCCTCCCGTTCATTTATGCGTTTCCGCCACGTGCTTCACATCTGTCAAATCCCCTTCTTATTTGGCGCCGAGTATAGTGAAGCTCCACTTCACCAGTATTAGTTGTATTAAATATGATACAAGTGTTTAATTTGTTATACGCTTAAATATACAACAATTAGGAAATATCTCTGTGAGGATAAAGGAATTGGTGAAAGCTGTCGGCTACCTGGCTTTTCTCTCGCACTTTAAACTTGAAGAGGGCGCTTACTTTACAGGACAAAAGGTGCAGCTGTTTCTGTCAGCCGATATATAGTTGCTTGTTTATACTCGGTTGCCATGACAACGAAATATAAGGTTCCATGTGTTGCCAAATACGCGACCGGTTCTTCGCCATGCCCAAGAAGAAACCTCGCAGCACAGCACCGGTTCCTGCCGGCAAAGTTCCAGCAACTACAGCCGATACCAGCGCCTCAAGCACACAGACCGGCCAATCAACAGAGATCTCAACAGCAACTCCTGATGCATCTAGCAGCAGTACTGTGGATGCGGTGGTGGCAGCGCCACTCCCGGTCTGTGCTACGGATCCACCGCCGACCACTTCCAGGATACCGGACAACTCCGGCATCTCGCCTGCTTACAGTAGCAATGCTTCGACTACCTCACCATCGCAGTCAGCACCCCCTGTGGCCCAACCGGGCCTCAGTGTGGTTATCTACGGAGTTCCCAGAGACCTGCCAACGCGTTACATACTCGCCGCCGCACAGCACGAGTGGACCTCAGCAATGAGAGCCACGCGTATCATCACTCGCAGAGGGCCATCCAGCCTCATGCGACTAGTCTTCGCCGATTCACGCGACCGCGAAGCTGCCTTACGCACGGGTCTGCCCCTGTTAGGGCGGTGCTTGCACGCTGAGGCAAGCCGAGCGGAACACCAAGTACCCTGCCGCCGCTGCTGTGCCTATGGACACGAAGACACCCACTGCACCGCCGCTCCTCGGTGCCACTACTGTGGCGCCCAGAACCTCACCAGCGACTGCACATCACACGATCTACGCTGACGACGCCGGTACTGTGCCTCCTACAGTGGCTTTGGCCACTTTACGGAACAAGCACAGTGCCCACTGTATCCCCGGCACGGACACACACGAGCACATCCCAACGCAGCTTCACGGCCTGCACAAACGACAGCACCTTACACCGCAGCTCCACGGCCGTACACACGTGCGACCCCAACCACCACAGGAACACCACCAGTCGCCGCAGTCACAGTCAGATCGCCACAGACCGTGACAGTCCCAGCACCCGTCGTCGCCGATAGCATCCTTCGAGACGCGGTTCAGGGCCTCCATTCAGAGGTTCTGAACATTGGCTCTCGGCTGGAAGCTATCACAGAACACTACAACACGCCGGCAAACAACACCAACGTCACTGAGCTCCTACAGCGCCATGACCACGCCACAACCAACGCCCTAGCAGCAATCCAGACACACCTCACGGAGCTCATACAGATTCTCACCAAACCAAGCGAAGAACTCGCCCAACTACGCCAACACACCGAGACCATCTACCGCAACACACAGAAAATCAAAGACACCACAGCACTAGAGACTAGAGTCAACCAGATTTTCGACATCATCACACTCCCCCGATTTCCCATTGGTCCCCCAATGCCACAGACAAACGCTCCAAGTCGCAGGTCAATGTCAGGGCATCCGCCATGATATTAGACCTGCCTCCATGCACCACCCATCACAATATGCACCCACAATCATCCGGTTTGCTTCGGCGGTACCGGACCTCATGTCACCCCTTGTTAAAAATAAATTGTATCACTACAGAATAACTGATAGATATTAGATATTAGAAATAAAAAAATAAAAAAAAAAAAAAAAAAAAAAAAAAACAAATACGCCTGCTGCGAGGGTAACGCGCAGCTGCAGGTTTCCCCTTATCCTGAGAAGACGAATGTCGGGTAACTAAATGTTTTATGGACCTCGGGCTCATTTGAGCAACATTTCACTCGTTTCAGTCATTCACCGTCCGATATGACATTACGTTGGAGGACGTTAACAAAAAAAAAAAAAAAAAAAAAAAAAAAATGCAGCCACAGTAATGAACAAGAATTCAGCGAACCACGGCCCCGTCTAGAGACTAGTTTATCGGTGTAGAAACACTGTTCGCGTAAAGAGGTTGTGTACTCTAGTTGGCAATTGTGTTTATTTATTAACTGAAGTTAGCTTCGTTGCAGCTTCTTACGATTTTGTTTAATTAAAGTTAGTGGAGAAATGAATCCGAAAAAATGATATAATGTGTGGTGTAATACACACACCATTTTCGCGGTGGATTGATTCCTATAAAAGGGATGTGATATTAACAAAAAGACCAACTCGTATTCTTAATTTATTAGCACAAAAAGTGGAATAAAATGTGCGAAATGTTACAAAAAGCGCTTTAAAGATTCATGGTACACTGAATATGAGTGGCTGTAGAGTAGTTATTATGTGGAAAACTGTTTTATTGGCCTAGCTATTTACTTGGTGTAAAAAAGACATTGTGCAAGAATGCTGGCTTTTCTGATATTTGCAACATCAATCGGTAATTACATAAACATTCGGACTTTGCTGAAAATCTCAAGTACGCGCTCCAATTCAAGCAACTCGAAAAGAACCAAAACTCCATTGCTGATGCTCTAAAGGAAAACAACCGGTTGTATGTTGCTCAATATGATGAAAATGTAAGACTAAACCGATTAGGGTAAAGGGTATGCACGGAGGAGAGCAACTCGCGCACTGCGATCTATGCAGATCTATTGTGTCTAACACACCCCACGAGGCAAGGATGAAGTGAGGAAACCGCAGGATGCCACAGGCCGCAGCCAGACAGGCCACAGAGACGCGCGGAAGTCCCTAACACCGGTTAGTTTTAAGGTTGTAATTAATGCAGTAATGTATGTGGCCGAGTAAAAGCTTGCTTTTCGTGGTCGCGATGAAAGCTTACTTTCATCTCTAATAGGGGAAATTTCAAAGAACTGTTGCCTTTATTAATTTTCACAAGTCCGTTAGTCCGTCTTCATTGGGGATTCGAAAATACACAGTACTGAACGAGGTTATTGACTGTATTTCGGAGTACATGAATGATTATATCAATTTGGGAATATGGAGACTTTTTACTGTTCAAATAGATGATACTACAGATGTCGCACAAAATCTCCGTGTTCCATAAGTTTCAGATTAGTAGACGCCAATTGTTAACTAGTCGAACACTTTTGGGGCTTTTATGATGTCAGTTGCCATAGAACATCGGAAGCAGTATTTGCCTTGGTTAATTCACTGTTAGGACCGTATGACTGATAGTCAAACTTCCTGGACCGTGCTACGATGGCGCTAGTGTCATGTGTGGAGATTTAAATAATTTGCAAAAAAGAAAAAGAACAAGAAAAAAAGTAACGAATTTTGCACCTCAGGCAGTCTTCGTTCATTGTTTAGCCCATAGGCTGTGTATAGTTATACAAAGATACAATGCATAGTGAATAAAATTTTTCAATACCGCATCTTTGTTGCTGATATTCCTGGAATCCCTTTATTTTTTCATAACTCTGCCAAGGGAAGCTATACCCTTTTAGGGCGGCGAGTGCCCACAGCAACAAACACCAGATGGAGTTTATACTCAAAATTGCTTTAAGTGGTTGTTGAGGAAAACTGGAATGTTCTCAGTAAGGTTTTTCAGGAGATAACAGATGATTTTGAGTCTGACCAGGCAGCAATTCGACTTTCAAATTACTTTTTCAATAATTGAATGATTTTGAATTGCAATTTTGATCATTGTTTATAACGAGGTCCTTCAGTTTACCAGTCTTCTATTTGATTTTCTTAAAAAACGTCTTTACGTATTCAGGTTGTTCTCGGGCTTCGAGCCAAGTGTAGTGATGAAGAGCCATCGACGTTTCTCTCCCGAAACGTCGATAGCTCTTCATCACTACATCTGGCTCGAAGCCCGAGAATAACTTGAATATGTTCGTCGTCAGGAAAGCTTCGAATCATATTTTTGTCTTTACGTAGTTTTCTGTCAGAAGCAAATAGAAAACATCTATCGTATATTTCGAAGAAAAAGAACTGATGAAGTTTTCGTAAATGTTTTAAGCAGTTAAACTAAGAGGGGGAGAAGTTTTCAGGACGAAAATGTGCTAAAGCTATCCCAAGATTAAGTTTTATAGAAATTGTTATATCTTGAAATATTGGATTTAACCTTGGCACAAATTACTATTAGATTTCAAGACCTTGGATAACTTCAGTTTACTGTTTTCCCCGTTGATGCTCTCACCTCTATTCAGGAAACATATCCAAATTTATTTAAAATAAGTCATTTGAAAACGAAACTTGAGAGTTTTTTACGGAAATGAATACCGGCATAACGTTCTCATTACGCTAACACTGAAGTTGGTCAAAGAAAACAGTAGCGTGTTTCAGCACATACAAAGTTTTTTTTTCGCTCGCCGTGGCACTGCCGAAAACGAGCGTTTCAATGGAGAGAAGCTTTTCCACTCTCAAACGCATAAAGACTTATTTGCAGAGCTCTATGACCTAGTTAAGACTAACATCTCTAGCCAAAATCTCCAACGACAAGAACTTGCTGAATGACCTAGAGAGGAAGCAGCCTTTTCATGATGACATAACTGAGAGATACGCCAACAGAAATGACAGAATAATGAACTTAATATATAAAACACAGACATGTTGCATGTGATTTTTATGTGCTAAGAACTTATCTTATAGTTTAGGTCATGGCCGCCACTGAAATGTAGGCATACCTAATATAATAACCTTTCATGTTACCTCCAACTACTAGGCAATTCCAATTCCAAGTTTTCGAAAAGATTTAAAGTAATTTTTATATACCTATTCATTCCTCATTTACTGTGGAGGAATGTTTTAATATGTAAAATAGCTAAATATTCAGTATATACCGTAGATTGCATGTAACGGCAATTTACACTCATTCTTTATTTTTGACCTACTGTAATGGATGCTGCGATGTTTACTCTTGAAATGGTGCTGGTTCACACATTTAAAACTTTTTCTTATATAACGCAGGATGGAGGAAAAATATTCTTTGCGGTGGGTGTATTATCAGTAAAGCCACAATTTTTAATACTGCATCGAGTGCAGGAGTGCCGTGAGCGTGTTCGCCCAGAGCAAAAGGCGAGCCATCAGCACTGAACGAAACAGCCCCATGCACACGGTAAGGTGACTAAGAATTGTGGCTTTAATTATCAGTTCCATAATTGTATGGCGTATTCAATGTCCCTGAGCTTAAGCTTTGCTCACGGTGGAATCATACAAACAAGCAAACAAATAAGGTGCCTAAGATGTAGCTGGAAGATGAGCTATATGATTATAGAACTGAATTTTGCTTTTCAAGTTATTAAATATTCTACAAATACTTTTTAATTAATTATAGTATTTATTTTCATTTAGCGACTTTTAATTTAGGATTTGGCAACTTCGGCTACACTAGTTGGCAACACTGATAGCGATCTGTCAATGAGGTTGGTCTTCTGTGAGGTTATGGTGTACTGTGTGGTGTACCGTAGAGGATGAAAAGAACATAATACATGATTACAGTAGAGTGTTTGCAGTGATATCTTGTTTTCATGTGCTGTAAATACTCGAAGAATCCAGATTTTGTAATTTAGCTATCAGCTGATTGGTGCTATTTGTAAATGGGAGGTCCGAAAAGAACGAAAAAAGAAGGTAAACTTCTAAAATACATGGCATCCGCATAAATATTTGTCACACAAGACTTTCCTATATAAGGACAGTTATTTGAAATTATGAATTGGCACTAAAGTTTATGTTGAATGTAAAGCATAACAAAATGTTAAACAAATCACGCCACTTTTTTGCAAGAAAGATAGACATTTCTAGGTATCATTTGACTACAGAGCAAGATAGAGTCACAAAAAAAAAGTGTTTTTATACTGTTGTTTTTGTAGAATAACTATTTATTAGAACTAAAGATCACAACCAGAGATGTAATTTGAGGTTTCCCCTCGAATCAGTCTGTATAAAAGGATTTACTAAATTATTGGTGTGTAAAACATAAATAAAATGTCACATGGCTTCTTACAGTGGAGAAAAATTCTTGTTACATTCAAAGGAAGCGACAATATAGATTAATATAATAATAATGTTAATGCTTTGTAGGCATTCTTCCTCCGAGTATCACTTCTGTCAAGCTCTTTGGCATAGAATGAGCCAGTTTTTGGTACTCACTAATTTAAGCTTTGCCATTTTTGTTGTAGATATTGTTTCAGAGCTGTCTTACTTTGTATTTCATGTTTTGTGACCATTCTTTCAAGTGTACTTAAACTGGATTAAGGTCTGCGCTCTCTGATGGAAACTTGAGAATGTGAGGCGTATGGTACAACAATCACATACAAACAGTTTTTGTGTATGCTAAGGTTGTCTTGTTGAAAGTAGTAATCTGGGCCTAAATGCAAGTTGTCAACACTTTTTTGCAGATTTTTGTGTAGGATATTTAAATGCTGGAGTCTCTCCATGTTAGCTTCAACAAAAACAAATTGTCCAACACCAGATGTAGCCATACATACCCATACCATAATTCCTCCACTTAACCATGCTTCACTGTGGCTTTATCCAAAGTGATCATTAACATGTGCAGACATGAAAAAAGCTGTAAGCTTAGCATCTGCTTCGTCCACATAATCTTTCTCATTGAATTAGCTTCTGTGGTTCACCTCTTTCTTTACTATTAATATATTTTGCCAGATAGGATGATAGTTGAATTATAAAAGATGGCTCCTAAAATCTAGGTTCTCTCATAGAACAGGCACAAAAGATTGGATTGAAATTTATATAAACTAAAACTATTGTAAAATAAAACAAATTACTCAGCAATGTGTTTAAAATCCTGCATTCACTGGTTAAGGCTAACAGCTAACTATACTTATAAAATGAATTAGAGGCAAAGTAATGTAGTAATGCCACAGCACGACAGGTATGATACACACACATAACATGCATTCTGTCTGGGGCTCATGTGAGCATTCCCAATATAGGCAATCGTAAGCTGCAAAGCACAGCCAAGATATTGAGAACCCTCAGTCACAAAGGTTAGCTGAGGGATATTTTTCATAAGAAGAGGAGTGGAGCTTCAGTTGCAACTGCAAAGCGGTGACAGGGTGTAGCTGAAACATCAATGTAGCTAAAACCCAGTGATCGCTAAAGTGGCAGATTTCACTCAATTGGTCATTTAGTGATCTTTCACTTCTTTGGCAACCACTCACTTCGCTCTCAAAATGCTGTTAGTTTCTGCTACATAAGTGAGGGTGCCTAAAAGGGAGGGTGGGTGGACTCGACTTTGAGGAACATCATGTGCTTAAACCACTACTAATTAACTCAGGACAATTTTGCACCTATCCAGGATTCGCTAATGTAAGCATTTCTTACAAAGCGCTGTTTGACTCGCATTCACAGTTTCTTTTCCAGCATGCCCCATTACATGTTTTACTTAACATGTTTACAGGGTATGTATATAATCACATCTCTATGTACATGTTAATGAAGTTCTCATGTTCTTATGCAGTATCGTATCCTATTTTCTTATATATTTCATAAAATGCTTTATATACTTTTGTATAGATTTTGTGTGACACTAACCATCTTCCCCCTTTGTGGATTTCATTCTTGAAAACATTTTTGCAATGAACAAGACAATGAGGAAAGTGATAATGGATATCATTCAGAGCTTAGAAAACAAGTACTGGAACCATCTGAGATAAGATGGTAGAAGATTCACCAAAGAGGAAATTGTAGCCATGCTCATGAAATTTGAACTCAAAAGCCACATAGAGAAAATGCGATAATATTCTCCTGTGAGTATTTAATTATGTCACAGAAATATGTAATACGTGCTTGGAGAAAGGCTGTTTCCCAAAACTTTGGAAAAAATCAATAATAATTCCAATCTCTAAACTGGCAAGGAGACCAATAAAGATTTATCAAAACTGATGGTGTTATTACTTGCTAAACTGTTGGCTCCTTGATGTTGGTTTTTCATCATTTTTGACAAGCGTGCATACATTCACTCCCTATTCATTATTTTTGGCTCTGTGCTGGATAGGGAATTTTCTGCTTAAAGAAAAATTCCCAACCCCAGCCAGGAGTGGATTCCAGAACTCTGGGTTGAGAATCTAGAAGACTGACCACTCAGGTGCAGAGACAGTCTTGGTGGTCATCTTAAATCTTCTTCTTTTCCTCTCCCTTATGCCCTTTCGAGCATCAGGTTTCCTCAGTCAGTCATGATCCATTTCCTATATTTTGTTGCATCTCTAGTTAGTTGTTCACCTTCCCTCAAAGTCTTTCCTTTCTTATTCAGTATTCATTTATTAACAAGGAATAAAATTATGCAGTAAATTGTGTGAGAGTCTAGTTGATCATATTAATGCTAAATTTAGGAGAGAGGTCAAAAAATATTAAAACAAAAGCTTCACTCAGTAAATGCAAAAGTAATGGTATTTAAAAAAGGCAATAAGTTAAGGAAGGATGAAAAATGGAGTTGGCGAGGGAATGAAATCGAGGTGGTTAAAAAATTTGATTACCTAGGAGTAAGGCTAAATAGTAATGGTAGATGGGTCGAGCAAAAGAAAACAGTATTAACTAAAGGGAAACTGGCAATGAAAGCTATTAGAGCATGTGTGGATAAAATACCAGGGATAGAAATAAAATGGTGTGAGAGTATATGGAGCAATGATCAAGACGAAAATGTTATATGGAGCTGAAATTTGGGGTTTAGTGGAAGGATGAGATAATGTAAACAAGGTATATAGGAATTATTTATTTATGCCAACAAACTTACTGTTGGTGTTTTTAAACACACAAGCCGTGTGTTTGAGAATTCAATGTCATTCTGGCAGGTTGTCACAGTAGTTTAATGGTAAGAGCACCCACATAGTAAGCGGAGGGTCTGTGGTTCAAATCACAGCTGTGGCATTGAAGTTTTAAGTTCCAGTTCTACCTCTCAAGGTATATAGGAGTTTTTGTAAACTAATTTTAGGCTTACCAAGAGCATCACCAAATGGGGCCGCACAAATGGAGTTAGGCAGATATGGTAGTAAAGCTAAAATATGGAAAGAGTATTGAAATACTGGTTCAGAATAAAAGAATTGGGAACTAACAATATTTTGAAGCAGTGTAATGAAATGGAGCAAAAATTTATTAAAGAAAACACTTGGTACAAGAATATTAAAGAAATTCTGAGTGAAATAGGATATGGGGATATTTGGAGGGACAGTTTTAGAGTAGACAAAGGTTTCTGGAAAAGAGTTAAAATGAGGATTGAAGATATAGAAAGGCAGGATATAATGGGTAGTCTAAATTCCAAAACCTCCTTATGTACTTAGATAAAAATGAATTGGGAAAGAGAAAAGTATGTTGATATTTGTGATAAAATAGCAAGAGAGGGATTTGCATGGGCCAGAACAGTGGTGATAAGGTTAAAAGGATTAGGGGAGAGAGAAGAACAAGGAAAGTGTATACTGTGTAATGTGAAAACAAATAATTTTTGCCATTTATTGATAGAATGCGAGGAAACAAAAAAAATTGGAGAGGAAAAGTAGAAAAGAAGAATTGGATTATGTTACCTAGTGAAATTTTAGTTAAAAATTTATTGAGCGTAAAATCAAGAAATAATTTATTGGAAATAGGAAAGTATTTAGGTTTAGTGAGAAATAAATGGTTGAGAAAAATTAGAAATAAGGGTAATCAAGATAAACTACATTGATGACAAAAAGTGGTAAATAGAGCCCAATAGCTCGAAAACCATGGTGTTGGAGTATATGTAATGTAAACCCCGCGCGACAGCCCACGAAGGGCCAAGGCCTACCGCCCAGCCGCTGCGTCCCCCACCTCTGCCCACTACAGGCGTCATTGGTGAGGTGCAGTACTGGAGGGTGGGACGTGGTCAGCGCCCCGAGCCCTCCCGGCCAGTTATGCGGTCTTCTCGACCTGGGGCCGCTACTTCTCCATCAAGTAGCTCCTCAATTGGTCCCACCGGGACCTAACGAGGCTGAGTGCACCCCGTGCCAGACCTCCCAGAGGGGATAAAATCCCCATGCTGGTACTGGGGATCGAACCCGGGTCCTCCGCGCCACAGGCAAGCGTGCTGCCAGCTGCGCTACGGAGGCGGCCTTGTTGGAGTATATAGGACCAAGGAAATTCAGCAATTCAATGAAGAATTGTAATTGACATGTAACTTGGGATATCTAGGGGTATATGTAAACAGTATTAAATTGTAAACATATAGGAATTTATATTCATATTGAATTTTAATAAATATTTTAGCAAATGTGTTGTATTAAAATATAACTTCAAAGTTCCTATTTCTTTTGGTAAGTTTACAATTGCTTATCACTGCAATCTATTATATAATACTGTCTGTGGGAAACCACTAACTCTGTCCAAATTATTATTTCCTTATTTAGTTGCTTTTCTTTGAAATTTATTTGGCACAAATCTTACATAGTAACATGGTAGCTTTAAGAATAAACATCTAATTTGAAAGTCACTGTACACTATGGCAAGTGTAACATGCACAAGGATGTAAACTTCTACTTTTTCCATACCATTCATTCTCTCAAAAAATAACTCCTGTATCAATTTGTTTATGATAATAGCTAATATACAGGAAATGCTATTTCACATTTTCAGGGCTATCTCAATCTAAAATTTTGTGAATACTTAAAATATATACCTATGAGCTGCTACTGCGTGTAACTGTAACACATCAAATTTTTATCTTCGCTGACGGATTCTGTTTTGCTGATATATTGAATGTTGGCTCACATAAAGTAACAAGACCACTTCTAAAACTCACCGTTTAGTGGAGATACTTTGAGAAAGGAATGATATTTCAGTTTAATTGAAGTCTTTGTCTTTTTTATAATATGGCTTTTAATTGGATGTGAAATTAATTGATTAATCTTACTGTTTCTTTTATGATTTCAGATGGGAACAAAAAATGGAGAAAGAGAAAGCGTGATGATGACGACTATGGAGATGATGAGCCTGTTGAGGGTGGAGAAGCAGGTGTGTAACAAGTGTCATAGAGCACTTAAACAGCTTTTATTTCTAAAGCAGAGCATGTTCTCGGAAGGAATCATAACTAACAATCTTGTACAGCTATGGAAAAAATGATTGAACACATTAGGAGAGCAGAATATTTTAAAGTTCCAAGTCGTGCAGCAGCGCAGCTTATACAAGTGAATATTCCAACATGCAGCTGAATTGATTTATAGTCTCTGATCCATGTTATCTTTTGGACACTCAAATAGGCTGTGTCTGACCGGCGATAACATGTGAATCAGAGACTATAAATTCAATTGCACATTGGAATATCAACTTGTGTAAACCGCACTGTCACACGATGTGGAACTTAAAAATATTGTGCTCTTTTAATGCACTCAAACGTCTTTTCCATGACTGCACAACTTGCATAAGGTTGTTGGTATGAACAAAACCACACAGAAACCAAATACGCTTTTGAGTGCCAGAAAAAGAATTTTGCATTAAGTAGAAGCTAGGGGCACACTATAACCATTCAGGATTTGTCTATCAAAGCAAGAACTGAGACATAAATACTAGTTAGTTTGCCTCTGGAGGACCATTTACTCTCAGTTGTTTATGTTCACAGACCATCATTACTGCCTCAATGCCTTCTCAATCAAAGATTCTTTGAGTCACATTTTATGCTCATTGAACATCATTTGTATATCTAATGGATTCCAAAACATGTTAACTGAAGGGCACCGTTTAATGATAGAAATTATTTGGTGATATGGTTAATTAGAAAGCAATATGATACAAGGTTTCTCAGAAATCGTATTTTTAAACTATATTAAACAAGAGTGATATTACATTGCATAGGTAGGCTTCGGTGGCCAGTGTCTTCCAGGAAAGACTGCATCTTGGTTATAACTGATATTGATGTTTCGTCCCTCTCGTCCCCCCTATATTGGGCTTCTGTTGGTCACTAGGGACGTGTGTTGTAGTGTTTAATGCCCGCTTTTACTACTACGGCACCGCAGGCGGTGACACTGATGATACATGGAATGAAGATGGAGCACCGGTGGAATGAGATGGCGGGGGAAACCGGAGCACCCGGAGAAAACCCGCTCGGACGCCGCTTCGTCCACCACGAATACCACATGCGGGTCCCTGGGATCGAACCCGGGCTGCCTAGGTGGTAGGCGAGTGCGCTAACCGCTCGGCCACGGCGCCGCCTGTCACTAGGGACCAGGGAGACCCTTAGGTTTATTACAATGTTATAGTTCTTGTATGAACACACCCACGTAATTGACTGGCTGGGACTTCTAACCTCACACCTTACTCAACTGTTAGTTGAAGTGACAACCTTATCTGTTTGTTTCTCTGGTTGCAAGAATGGATAATTAGCAGTTATGTGCTGTAGATGACACCAGGCCCTGCACACCTACCCTTGTTACACATTACTTACATGTATATTTCCTAGTTAGCTGTGCAATATTGCTTTGCCATTGCAAAGAGTTTTTAGTGCTTTGTGATGAACACGAGTAAAATCTATGATCTACAAAATCCCATCGTCTACCTTGTGATGAGCCGTAAGCCAGGCAACTTGTGTCTAACTGGGGTTGCAAGAACCTTGTGCCCTTTACACGTTTGGAATTAAGCTGTTTCCACAGTAACTGGAAAACAGTTCTACAGAATGCATTAAACAACTGTCCAGTGAACCTGAGTAATGGTGAAAACTTGTAGCCCACTTCGAATACTAAATTTTATAAAATTTTATACATAGTAAAACTTTGAAAGAAAAGATATGATTATTAGGTTTTAACCCTTAAAAATGTCAATAATAAGCAAGAAATTTAAGAATTGTGACTTAATACCCCATCTCTTTTGGGGTTGGTATTTAAGATGCCATATTGCTTATTTATGTTCTATTTGTAGGACCTTCAATACATCTCATACTAAGTTTCATAATGATTATTTCAGGCTTTCTTGAACACACAGTAAGAGTGTCATGTAGCTAGCTGAATGTTTCAGATTGTAACAGTTGTTGATAAGGATATATTTGGCACAGCGAGTCTATATAAGTTTTGTTCATATGTTCTTATCTAAAATGAACTGTGCTAGTACATAAAATAAGCATTGTATTGTATTACTTTAGCATTGGGAATTGAATTTGGGACAGTTGCTTCACTAAGGCTGGTTCACAGCCACAATGACAACAGAAATAGCATGAACAATTTGGTTCACAATAGATAGTGGGAATAGATAGCGGATATTACACATTGGGATGTCATTTATTCCTTTTGGCCAATGAAAAAATTTTAACCTGCTCTCCAATTCAGCCAATATAAAAACAGGTTAACCAACACCAAATTTTGATAAAGTCAAGATCAAAGTGTTATTATTCAACTGATGAGTTTTTGCATTGTTGAGGTAAATGCAGATCTAAGGATGTAAGCGGTGAAACAGTATCTGGTACAAGGTGTCCTTTGTAGTCTGGAGGATTTTGAGCTTGAGTTTTAGATGAGGGTTTGTAGATAGATTGTGCCTGTGAATATTATGTATGTAAGTACTATATTTTGTAAGTAGTTTTTTTAGTGACACAACCACAACATGTATATGTTTTATAGTTGAAATAAATAAAATAAAAATAAATAAATAAAATGTGAAGCTATTATGTATTTCTGATTCCGAGAAAACAGGAAGTGTCAGCCCCATTTCTGATTTTGAGAAATCCGTAAGCGCCAGTCCTTTAGTGTCCTAGCATTTATTAAAATTATTTGTTGTTCTTTATTGCTATATAAAATTCTTTCTGGTTTAACTTGCCCAGAATTGTGAGTAGCGAGAGCTCTAATGGCTGTTTACGTCACAGTCGCCTTGAAGAATTTCTACCTGAAAGGAAGAAGGAGTCTTCAATATGTGCTTAATGGATTTAATATGCCATGCCCGTTAATGGGAACACTAAAGTTGAATCTTGGCCAAGCCTTGCTTGTTGTTCCTGGAGTCTGGGAAGGCTTGCTGTTGGTTTTTAACACTCCCATTTGAATACATGTATTTCAAGTCCCTGTTCTGGTTATCATTACTGTTGTTTGTGGTTGTGAACCAGCCTTTACTCTGTGATTATATAGGGAATATTTCAGAAGCCTTTGCTTCCATCATCAGCTCTAGATTGACTAGCAGTGTCTGGAGGCGGAATTTCAAAGTTTATAACTCAATATTTGTTTTTGTGTCTATTTATTAATTGTTTGCCAAAAGTGTGCTGCAATCACTGAAAACCAGTTGCAAAATAGACACAAACTTTGAATTGATAAAAGAAGTAGACCATCCTTTAGAGTAATGAATAGTGGATTCTTCTGGAATGATAAGCCATGATCTGCAGGTATTTTGATGTCCAGATGTCAGATGCCAGCAGACCATGGCTTATCAGTCCGGAAGAATCCATTAATCATTCCACTAATCATTCTAATGCTGGCTGTGAAAGCTTACAATTACTCATCCTCTAGAGGTCACCATATGAGAGATTTTCCACAAACCGAAACACCAAATTATGAACTTTAAAATTATGCTTCTGCACATCTACACTAAATTCATCATGCTATCTCCTGAAGATCAGAACGAAGACAACACCAGCACTGCCATGCAATCTGCGACTGATGATGGAAGTGAATGCTTCTGAAACATGTCCTGTATAATAACAATAAGTAAAGCAAGCACCCCGAATTCGTCTACCAATGTTCAAGTAATTAACCAAAGCTTAATTGTTTAAACTCTTAAATGAATTTATTGGATTATATTACAATATCACAGAAGGAATTCCCGATGCTGCAAAGAGAGATGTGGAGAATGTTGATCAGTCTGCCCAGGAAGATGAGTATGGGGCCAAAGATTACAGATCACAGATGATTCTCAAGACTGACCATGCATCTCGTCCATTATGGGTGGTAAGTGGGTAGAAACTTAGAACTTGCTTTGCAATATTAATAGAATTGCTGACATTACGATGCAGTTTCTATAAGAGAGCATATTATATCTTCATGCCAGTGCTGGTGTACTCTTTCAGGTTTAGTAATAGGACACCATGATTTTCACATTGATATTAATATAGTCCATATAACCTCTTTGTATTCTATGGTTATGTATATTTTGAGATTATAGAACTTCTTGGTTATACCTATATTTCCAGACATGTGTTGCATCACAAAAATATATTCATTAGTAAGCAACAAGTATGTAACTTATATAATATTTAATAAATTATTGTAGAATTGAGTCAGTGTTGAAACACTTAACATCACTAACATGTTAATTATTATTTAAATTAAGTAAAAATTGAAGCTATTAACAGTGAAGCAACAAGATTCTAAAATAAGAACAAATTAGAAACTAAAAACTTCACTTATCTTAGTATGTTTATATGACTTTGAGAATGAGCTGGATATAGCTTGAAACCCCTGGGTCAGAAAAATAGAAAAAGAATATCAACATACTAAGATAAGTGAAGTTTTTAGTTTCTAATTTGTTCTTATTTTATAATTATTATTTATTTATGCCAACAAACTTAGTGCTGTTGTTTTTAATCACATAAGCCATATGTGAGCAGAAAGTCTGTGGTTCAAATCCCAGCTGTGGCATTGAATTTTTCAGTTCTGATTTTACCTCACATCAGTTACATGTATTTGTCTTAACCGGTTTCAAGAGCTACTTGCTCCCATCATCAAAAGTGCCCAACTGGCTCTTGTGGATGCTGTCTGGAGTGTAGATGAGTTGACATGTGGTGGAGTGATGAACTTCCATAATGGTTTTGGTGGTGGCAATTCAAAATTAATAAAGTGGAGTTTGTTTTTTATGATTAGAATCTTCTCCCAAGTATCCAACTCTGTAGCGTGCTTTGTGGCTTTTAAAAGTGTTATGTTCGGCGTGACGTCGTGACGTCATTGGATGTCCAAAAGTGGTGTGCAACTGCAGATTTATCCATCTGTTTGTATTTGATGCATCTCATATGCTCTTTCAGTATGGTTTCTAAATTCCTCTTAATAGTTTTTGTTCACAATCTGGTCAACTAATTTGATAGATTTGTGCTTTTTTGTTCTGTGGTATTTGGTCCTTTGACTTGTTGCAGAGTAATTTCTCTATGCTGAAACTATTATGTGGAGCCAAGTTGGTGCTGTATTTTTTGAAGATGGTGTGGAATTAGTAGTGCTTACTTGGGTGGAAAGTGAATTGTTTCAAATTAATTTGGTTTTTTATTTGGTGAGTTTTGTGATCTCTTTCAGGTGTTTCTGTTTTCTGAATGTTATTTTCTTATTGATGATTTGTTTATTGAAGCCATTGTTAATTGCTGTACTGACTATGTGTTTGTGTTGTTTATATTCTCCTTCTGATAAGGGGATGTAAACCAATCTGTGGGTTAAACTGTTTAGGACAGTATGTTTGTGTGGAACTGGGTTGAAGCTGTTACTTTTGATGTAGATTTCTGAATGTGTAGGCTTTCTGTGGATACCAAACCTGATCTTATTTTGGCATCTAATTACTTTAAATTCAAGAAGAGTAATGTGCCTTTTTCATCAATTTCTATAATGAATTGTATGGCTCTGTTTTGCAAGTTGAGTAATTTGAGAGAATCCTTGGATGACCTTGTTTGATACTACTGCAAAAATATCATCTACATACATGTGCCATACTTTGTACATGTGTGGAAAAGAGGTTGTTAGGCATGTTTCTAAGTTGCTCAAGAAAAAATCGACCAGGAATGGTGATAGTGGAATTACCCATGGCTAAGTATGAAGTCTGTAAGTAGAATCTATTGTCAAAAGTGAAGCTATTTTGAGTGTTGCAAATTTCTGTGAGATTCATAAGATTATCTAATTCATCTTGTGGTGTGTCATTTTTGATAAGCCATTTCATCAGTTGGCATAGGAGTTCATCTGTTAAGATACTAAGGATGAGGGCTGTGACATCAAAAGGTACTAGTTTGTCTTCTGGGTTTAATTCTAAGTGCTCTGTTTTCTTAACTAGGTTCTAAGAATTCCTGATACTTAAATTGTTGTACTTCGGTAGTGTTGTGAACTTCTGCATAAGCCATTTTGCCAAATTATGTGTGGGTGAATCAATATTGTTTATTACGGGTCTCATTTTATTGCCTGGTTTATGGATTTTTGGATGTGTACACAATCATAGTAAGGTGGGATGGTTTGGTTTGATTATGGATTTTTCTTTCTCTGTTAAGATTTTGGCTTTGTTAATGGTAACACTGAAGGATTTTATTTGTGACTTAAGTGAATATGTTTTGATTTCTGTGTACATTTTTTTTTTTTGTAGTAGGTCTTCCACTCTGGAAATGTGATCTTTTTTGTTTAGAATCACTAATTTAGATTTACATCTGTTACTAGCTTATTAAATATACACAAATTTATACGATAGCAGCAGATGGTATCGAGCGTCAAGGATGCAGACAGCCCGTTCTGAGGTTTTCTGCTCTCCCGGTATTATATCTATACATGTCCTACTTCATCCAGCTGTTTATCCTGGATTATGATCCGTAATACTTCCTTAGACCTGGATCAAGTTTCTTTAATTGTTGCACTCAAAGTTGTCTTAATAGACAGTCCTAACTGTCTCGATACTCTCCCTTTCTTTACTAGTACTGATCCCAGGGTTGTGGGATCAGCCCAGACTGATGGTTTTTAAGTGTGCTTAAAAGTGGCAGCCCTGTGTTAGTAGATTTACTGGCATGTAAAAGAATTCCTTTGGAATGAAATTCAGGTAGATTGGTGACACTGACATAATTCTGGCAATTGACAGTGTCGTTAACAAACAAAATATTTAATATTTTCTTTACTAGCATTTCTCCCCTTCTTCCTACATAATTAAATTCCCTTATTTCAATATCGTCTTCCTTTAACCATGTTTCTACCACTGCCAGATAGTTTAGCTTCTCTCCTAAATGTGAGGTTCCCGTACAAATTTTGTTTTTCAAACCTTCAAGTTCCAAATACCAAATCACCTTACTCTCTGCTATTGCAATCCCATTCTGCTCTTAAAAGTTATAACATTTTCAAGATTTTGTTTACTTCTCAACTTCCCTCTTTACCTCCTCCCCACTTCTCCAATGATGCTCCCCATTACCTTTCTCCATCTCTTCTTCCTCACTGTACACTGCACTACATTGTTACCATACCGTCTCCTCTGCTAAAATATATGCTGCTTCACTCTCCTTCCATCTCAGTGGCACAACATTCTTTGGAAACGATAATGACGTGACTTCTCTTTTGTCATCATATCTACTTTCTCCTATGAACTGTTGGTTCATAGGAATGCTGTGATATTCCATCATCTGTTGAAATTACATAATTCTCCTTTCATGCTGGGTCTGACCTCTATCTATCCCTTACTTCTGTACTTTCTCTGCCTGTTGGGGATGTTGATTTGCCTTGTTTGCTTCTTTTTGCTGACTTGTTTTACTCCATTCTGTTTCTTTCGTCCATGCCCCTTCTTGCGCATATACATTACATCTAATCTGTCTATCCAGAGATGTACATTTTGTGTATATGCTTGCTTTCCTTCTAAACTTCTTAATTAAATTTGTCTCTGGTTGGCCGATTGATTTTCCTATCAGGTCACTGTCTTCCCTTCACCGCATTGAGTGGTCTGCTCCCTTACCATTGGTTAGTAGTAAGATGTCATTTATTGCTGGTACTTCAAAATTCATTACTCTGTTCCTATTCTTGATGACGTGAATATTCTCCCACACTGTTAATTCCCAGTGATCCTTTTCTGATTTTAAAACTGTTTGTATTTTATATTTCTGAAGTGTTCCTTTAATCTAATTTTTAAGTTTCTCTTGGTTTTGCCAATATATACTTTATGATAATCTTCATAATTAACACAGTAAATTCCTGATAGTTTATTACTTGGAGTAGTATTTTTAAAGGGTAGTTGAGCCAATTTTTTTAAGTTATGTTTCTTTTGAGGAACCAGTTTTATTTTATCTTTAAAAACTTGCAGTATCTTTCTTTGGTAGTTGTTATATTATACCAACCAACTTACTGCTGGTGCTCTAAACACACAATCAGTGTTTGAGAGAGAATTAGGACTGAAAAGTTCAATGCCATAGCCAGAATGTGGACCATGATCCTGGGACATAAAGTACCTATGATTGTAAGTCGCCCTTGGGGCACTTATGTCAAATGTGAGATTCCCTAGTGGTCTACCAGAAAAATACAAATTGTTTGGGGAATTTAATGTCATATTGGCAAGTTGCCATGGTAGCTCAGTGATTAGAGCAGCCATGCGTGAAGCAGAAGGTCCATGGTTCAAATCCTGGCTATGGCATTGAGTTTTTCAGTCCTTATACTACCTCGCAGTTTCGTTCTTGTTTATTTTCTGTTCTTAATTTACTGATGTTCCTAAAATGTTCCGTCTTTTATGTTTATTTATGAATTGTCATAAGGTTAGGTTTGAAAGCATTCAAATTTGCGACATATTTAAAATACAAACAGAAGGTAAAGCAGCAATAGCACACCACTTTTGGTCAAGCAACCATAATAGTAGCCAAGAAATTAAACTTTCAAAACCAACCAAGGGTCATTGGGAATTATTAGTGTGGGAGAATATTCACATCATCAAGAATAGGAATTGAGTAATGAATTTTGAAGTACTGCAATAGATGACATCTTACAACTGACCAATGGAAAGAGAGCAAACCACTCTATGAGGGGAAGGAAAGACAGTGATTTGATGAAGAAATCAGTCACCGACCAGCTGTTGATGGAGAGGAACCTTTCTGAAACTAGTGCTGAAGGATTCTTTTAAAAGTGAGTGGAGCAGAAGTATTTTTAAAAGTGAACAGCAGGTTTATAGTGAGACAGAATATATGATTAGACCCCGAAAGGAAAGCATTTATGTAAATATTTGTTACAAATGTAGTTTATTTTTCATGTTGGTAAGGATTAGTTGAGTAATGAAAACGTAATGCTATTTTCTCAATTGTTACAAATAAGAGTTGTTTAAAAATGTCATAAATGTTAATTTGCATGTTCAAATTTGATATGTATAAGAACCATATATATTTAATGTTAAAAGTGTAGGGAGGATAGATAAAGATCGCTTCCCTAACATTACAGGAACTATTTAGCGTAGGAGGGTTTCAAAGTGTACTTCGTGGCAAAATGAGTGCATACGCACATGACTACAAAAGCATTATGTAAAGAGGCGCCAGCTTTTTCATTAGTAGCGTCTCAGAGCCTGGAAAGTGAAGACACGTTTTTGTAATGCACGTGGATCTAAAATATCTAATAACGTGAAAAGACTGTCAAGAAAATATATACAGGTGCAACGAAAGTTAATTTAATTGTAAAGAGTTTAATATTCAACGAAAAAAGTGTTAATAATAGTGATATAGTGAAGTTATATCCTGTGTTCGTTCATTTCACCCTGTACCATGACCTGGGATAGAAAAAAGAATCTCATAGCTCAACTCAAAGTATAATTAGTAAAAACACAGCACCAATAGATTTTGATAACATGCTCCACTGTTCTAAACACTTCCTCTTTGTTATAAGTTTTATATTCTCTAACATTGTTTCTTTTTCCTCAGGCTCTGGGTTTAGTTCAATTCCACCTCTCTTTAATAGTATAAATATTAGGCTGCCAAATATTAATCACTTTTATCATTACATTTTTCCGTATTTTGCTTTTAATAACTTTCTTTCTCATGATTAGCCTTATCCTCATTCTGTATACAATAAGTTCTACTCCCATGGTCCCTTGTTCCACTTTTCTGCTCAGTGATAAGAGCTCCCTTCAGACACAACCTTCTTCCTCCACTGATCACTTCACGCTCTTCTTGCTTAGTAAGAATATATAGTTTGTTTCGTATAACTAAAATATGACAGTGCAGCTGCCCCACACCTGAAGATACCCATACTTAGCTATAGTGGTCTTTCATAAATTAGTGTATTCTTCTTTGCAGATTCATAATTTTTCACTTATGGTAATTTGTCAAGGGAGGAACGATATGTTGTGCGAAGGGTTTTAGAATTATAATACCTGAAAGTTGTGAATTTTAAGAAAATGTGGTACATTTAAACGATTTTAATTGCAAAATTATGCAGTTCTGCTTTTTCACACTGGATATGGCAATCCATCACAAGTTTATCCATAAGTACATTAATTTTCCATGTATTTTAGATAAGTTTGCTTAGAATAGTCCATGTTCATAAAGACTGGGAATGTTTATATGTTAGTTCAGGTTATGTTTTACTGTTTGACAATGGTTTAACTTGTCCACAGGCTCCAAATGGACATATTTTTCTAGAGTCATTCCATCCTGTATACAAGCATGCACATGACTTTCTGATAGCAATAGCTGAACCTGTTTGCAGGCCAGAGCATATTCATGAGGTGAGTAAGGAATAATGTGTTATTCTTTTATCTAATTTGCTTTATTGCATGGAGTAAATCTATATGATGTCATTTCCATTGTGAAAGCCACCCACATATAAATTTTGGGCCTTGCTTAGTTGCAAGATACAGCATAAAATGACAATCATGATAATCGACTTTTATACTGATTTGATATTTTATTGATAGACCTATTATGTTAATTAGGCATATTCTAGACCCCAACACCTGTACCCCTTGCCCATCTTATGGGTAGCCCTGTTCATTGTACAGCCATGGAAAAAATGATTGACCACGTTAGGAAAGCAGAATAGGTTTTAGTCCCATGTCGTGTGGGAGTGTGGTTTACACAAGTCGATATTCCAGCCTGCAGCTGAGTTTATTGATATTCCTTGATCCATATCTTACTATCAGATATGCAAATAGGCTGTGTTTTGAATCGCCACTCCTATTTGTATTTGCACCTATTTGTGTGTCCGATAGATGATAACATGGATCAGAGGCTATAAATACTCAGCTGCATATTGGAATATTGACTTGTGTAAACCATACTGCAACACGACATGGAATTTAAAAATATTCTGCTCTCCTAATGAGCTCAATCATTTTTTCCGTGGCTGTACATGCTCTCAGAATGAGTACAATTTTAACACTGATAACACACTATATTGTTGGGCAATTATTACATGTCATTTGAAAATAAAACTAAGGGAGGTGGTGGAAGAAGTTTCTAAGCAGTTTGTGCTCTGAGATATTTGCCATAATTTATTAAACAGTGAATAATGGTTGACAAATATAGCAGGGAATCAATAATAGAGGAATATATTTTAACCACCATAATAAAATCTGATGAGTTTTTAAGTAATAAATAAATACTAAGCATTCTTAAGATCAGTAAACCAAGCATAGCATAGGTTAAAAGAAATGAATGACTGCTAATGGCAGCTAACAAATGCCCTCTAAAGAACATTGACCTTCAAGATGGGTGAAAACAGCTGACAACTACAAAACTGAGGAATGGAAACAGGAAAGATCCACATAGAGAAATGACACTAAACACAACAAACCACAAAGATACTGCATCTCGGCAGGTAACATACTCTAAAGCACTACAAACAACATCCAATAGAGAACAAGTGATTGTTGTCAAATCTAAAGAGAACATACCAATTAAAAATTATATTCCAGTTGTAGGATATAGGATTTGTTTCAAGAATATCAAATGATCGAGTTTGCTTATATTTGGCAAACAGGAAAATTGCAGATTAGCTTACAATTAAGCACCAGAACATAATAATGAACAGTGAATCATTGTACATCACATCTTTACTGACAAAAAAAAATGAGAGAGAAATCCTATGCAATGTTTGCTTGGTCGCAACAACGGTGATCTCACCAAGATTATAGAAGAAAACCCACTGCACCTGGGAGTAAATCTAGCATCCTTAATAGCATACATCCATACCTGAGAGCCAAAGGGCATATATCCATTTTCATAGCTTTTTAGGAGAACCAAAACACTATTTGTATAGCAAAATAATTGCATGTAGTCATGACATGTAATGCTTAAGATTGTGGTATTTACTGATGTTATTTGAGCATACACTAGCATTGTGTGTGTGTTGATTTATGTAGGATATAAGTTACTTAATAACTTTTAAAAATAATTTGTGCGTGCATTTTTTCACAACATATTTTCAGTGTGTGTACATTTTGGCATTTATCCCTGAGGGCAGTATAAATTTTCTGAAGCTTCTATATGTATACATATTCAAACCAGCTCACAGTACATATAAGAAATAAAGTTGAACTGCACAAATCAAACACTGCTCAGAAGAAAGTGTATTTTATGTAAAATAATTCATATGACTCATTAGTACTATTAAAAAACAGTTATTTTATTATTATTGTTGTTGTTAGCTAATGCTGGATTTCTGACAATGAAATCATAAATCCTCTTGCTCTCCAATATTTTTCACTGATGGATGGGGGTTATTTAATTATGAATCACTGCAATAACAAATTACTCATTGGGAAGTTATTCTCTTTGTTTTTCACCATGTGGAATAGCTCTATAAAATGCACCACTGCATAGTCCTGCTGCAGCGCTTGGCCCACTGAATGTACCCAATGACCATGAATGAGTAAAATGCTTCAAGGAATGAAGCCAGTTCACTGGACCTAAATGTAGTAAAACTAGTGATTTGGTGTTGCCCACATAGATGTAGTGCTGTATCAATAATACACAACTGTTTTATAAAGAAATAAGGCTGTCATTTGCTTCTCTGTGATTGTGCTTATTTCTTTTTCTTCCAGTACAAGCTGACAGCTTATTCACTCTATGCAGCTGTAAGCGTTGGTCTGCAGACGCATGACATTGTTGAATATCTAAAAAGACTGAGTAAGACAAGCATTCCTGATGGTATTGTAGAGTTTATCAAACTCTGCACATTGTCTTATGGAAAGGTAAGTTGGTGTAACACTAAAAATAGTGTAAACTTGATCATATGTTTTCAAAAGGAAATGTCAAAAATAATGTATAAAAATGAATTTTATTATGGAACTGAATCTATTTTATTGCATTATTGCTTAAACTAATTATATATTGTATTGAATCTGCTTTTTTGAGTCACTATTTATACTCACCTTCACTTATAAAATGTTGTCATAGTCGTCATAGCAACGAAAAGAAGAACCAATTAGAGCTAAGACGTTTCCATAGCAGTGGTAAACGCTGAACCGCTTGATTCGTAGTTGTCTGATTGCTAGTATCTTCAATGTATTCCGTCTTTATTCTCATGAACTGTAAGAACTGTTCTTGATTTGCAGTCACATCTTGTGGCTGATCTCTGAGGGACCCTTCATTTTACAATTGCATCTAGAACAGCCACTCCTTGAAGTGAATGAGAGAAGAATATTGGCATCTCTGCAATAGTGCTGAAAAATAGTTTTACTATTATTTATGTCAACAAACTTACTGTTGGTTAGAGCACCCGCCTAGTAAGCGTGGGGTCTGTGGTTCAAATCCCAGCTGTGGCATTGAACTTTTAAGTTCCAGTTCTACCTCTCAAATAGTTTTACTAGTTTACTTTGACTTGTAGCTTGAGAAAGAATTAGTTCAGTTGGTGTGCATAACAATGCACATAATGCACAAAATGATATTCTCTTACAATTGTTTGGACCCCTGCATGTTGGCCACACATGGAGCTGGCACCATCATAACTTTGAGATATTACTTTTTCTTTCTGTTCTTGGACATCAGTCAGGACATTTTTAGTGCATAGTGGTAAGGAAGAAGCATCGTTTCCAGATGGCTTCAAAAATGTCCAAAATCTTTCAACAGTCTCTCTGGTGGATAATAACAACCAACTGAAATTTAGAAGACACATCAGAAGTTTCATCTGCTATCACAGATGCAAAATCTGCCTTAGCTATTTCTGCATTAGACCTCATGACATATGTAACATACATTCTAGTAAATCATTTTGTATGTCTTTGGATGTACCCTTAAAGACTGTAGCATTATTTACATGGTCTTTCACAACTGCATCAAAGTTGAAGTGAAATGTATTACCCCTCTGAATATTCCAGGATTGTTCGATTCTGCAGTTTCATCATGTAGGTACACATAAGGAAAGTTCAAACTTGCCCGCCCGCCCGCCCACCTTTACATACCAAGAATGCATTTGAGATGAAACCTTGTCTATGATTACAGCAAAAACCAATTTTTTAAAATTGATCATTTCAGTTTCTGATGAAGCTTTCGCAAGCTCTGTTAATCACATTCATTGCAGGAAATCTTCCTTTATCTGTTTTTATCTTTTTTTTTTTAATAAACTGACTCAATCTCATTATAAGAAGCTATTTTCCTAGCTTTATATAGGTATTCACCTCTTTACATCCTTATTTATGGCAAGCTGAAGAGCTTTAATGTGGTTCATTTCAATAGTAAGGGAGATATCTTTTGACTTTGGGATTATCCAACTTTTTGTATATATGTTCTAAAATGTCCTTCCAAACATTAAAAAAAATCAATGTTTAAAACTTGGAGAGATAACACTACTCAGCATTTTGAAACGTTTTTCTTGCGGCAAGTGATGTGAGAGGTGATCTTAACTAATTTTGGGTCGCTGAACATAAATCCGTTATTTGTTTCTACACATCTAATTATGTTTTCTCACAATAGGTACTCTAAAATAAGAGATATAAGAATAAAAACTATTGAAAAAATTAAGATAAGTTTGGAAATATTATAGAGAAAAAATAGTAATATTTTGTAAACAGTCCACAATATATCTATTGCACTACTTTTTGTGAGAGGGGACCAAATAAATAAAAGTTTCATTTATATAGTAGTAATAGTACTTTAATCTTCACATTACACTTATATAAGTGCCAATACCCAGGGTTGAACCAGAATCTCTTGATTCACGTAATGCTGAAATACACACATTTGTGATTTCTATGCTTTAGCAACTAAAAGTGAACAAAGAATTCATGAAGAAGGCAATGTATACGTAAAAAAACACCAAGGGATGTTATTACAGGAAAAAACTGTAGTCATCTTTAATGCATGCAGTCCTAGATGTCCACTTTGAATGACCACTTGGTTGCCCAGCATCGGACTGCTGTATGTTTAACATCTTTTTTCTAACACCAACAGTAGCTGGCTGGCCCACTCCCCTGGTATCTTCTTTCTGCCTGCTTGGCGAAACCTCGCTCCCATCTCTTCACTAACAGATTTTCAGGAAAGTGATCGAAATGAGAATGAAGGAAGTGCAGCTTCAGACTCATTCTACACCCCAACTCTTTTATGTGATCCAACGTTGTTTTTACTACTGTTTCATACTGTTCACTCTTTACATTTCATAGGAGCTTCCTCATGATGTCTCCCATTGAAATCCATGCAGCAAGTTCCACAGCATTCAGAGGCCTGTGTCACACTTCAGATTGCTCCTCTCCTTAAATATTTCTATGCTTTCCCTCACCATTCTTTGAGAGAAATTGTCACAAATTGCTAAAAGTGATGCAAAGAGACTTCTATGCACTGGAAACTAACTCATACAGCCCAGGACATTGAAGCCTGTTCACATCACAATTACCTGTTATTGTGTGAATTGTACGTAGGTCAAATGGTCAGATCTATCAATATAAGAAAAAAGGAACATATAAGATATATGATACTTTCTCAACCAGAAAAATTTGTCATTGTGGAACATGAAGAGAACACCAGCCACCACATTGACTTTGACAATTTAAAGATTTTAACAATTTGTGACAATTACTCTCAAAGAATGATGATGAAAAGCATAGAAATATTTAAGGTAAGGAGCAATCTGAACCGTGACAGGAGCAAACCACTCAACACAATATGGAGGAACTTAATAGCATGACCTCCTATTGGAAAAGAAGGAACCAATAGGATTGTAAGTGGAAGGGAACAGTGAGGTCAGCCAGAGTATACAGACAATGATCAATTGGATGAGATTTGTAGTTGCCCAGTGAAGAAGCCTAATCAGGTTATGGCAAAACGTCAGCATGATTAAAAAATCCAACTGGATGTGGACCAAACCAGAAGCCGAGAGAGAAGCAATAGACGTCTGTGTAATTCTATATCCTGTATACATTCAGGAAGGAATTTTAGCAACTGATGAAACCTATCTCTAACATTATTTCGCAGAAATAAGGGGTGCAATGATCTCTCCTTTTGAAAAATATAAACCTTTCTCAGGTTAACGTACAACTCCCTGAAGTAACAGAAGGCCTGTAAGTGTTTCTTTGTTGTCATCTAAATGCACATTTAGTCCACTAGCAACAAGAAATGGAAATTCCAGATGGGGCAAACCACACAGAACAAAAATATTCTGCAAATCATCTTCCCCTGGTTCGCATTTACTTGCACTAGAAATTGACTTGGGATCTTCTGAATCTGATGAAAAATCATCTAAACTGTCCCCAAGTACATCACTATCATTATTATGTTACAAAATGTCTTGTATATACTGCTGCATTTCTTCTTCTGTGTTGGGCCCAAATGACCTCGTTGTTGACAGGCCTTTAAACTCAACTCTCTCACTCTTCTTCTGTGAGAGGATCATTATAATGTTTCCAAGTAAGAGCAGCCATTCTTAGGAACTGCCTTTGCCAGTATGTGGCATGATTGCTATCATTTCTGAATTACACTTCCACAGTGTGCATAAGTAAAATAATTCATAGGAAAGTAATGCCATTTATTACCTCTAACCACAACTATAGCAGTATTTGCATATCCCATAGAGAACGGCATTAAAAGACACATGACAGAATAGTATGTCATACCCATTATGCAGGCACAACCCCAAGACGTATATATACACCATACCCAGTTAAGAGGTTAAGATGTGTCCCTTTGGCTAGGAGGACAGTATTTGGAAGTGGTAAAGAAAGTAATAAAGTAGAAAGGTAGGGAAATGTTCATTTAGGGATTAGGTTGTATGCTCCAACAGTTGTTACTTCAAATCCAAGTTTTTCTCTTACTTTCTCACTTTTTCATGCTTTTGGACTCTGGGGTAGCACAATGGTTTTGGCGGCGCCGTGGCCGAGCGGTTAGCGCGCTCGCCTACCACCTAGGCGGCCCGGGTTCGATCCCAGGGACCCGCATGTGGTATTCGTGGTGGACGAAGCGGCGTCAGGGCGGGTTTTCTCCGGGTTCTCCGGTTTCCCCCGCCATCTCATTCCACCGGTGCTCCATCTTCATGTATCATCAGTGTCACCGCCTGCGGTGCCGTAGTAGTAAAAGCGGGCGTTAAACACTACAACAACAACAATGGTTTTGTTTGCTGCTCTCATGCTGAAGATTCATGATTCGATTCCTGTCTCTGGGGTGGTGAGCCCTATCCAAGCCTCCACCTCTGATAGGTCATGTGAAACGTCCCCAAGATCTAATGTGGTTCAGAGTTCACAGCAAAAGCTACAGGTCCTCTCATTCCACCCCCATCCCCATCATTGCCTACTGTCGAAGGCAACAGATTCTGCCTTCTGGGTGCCTCCACCTCAGAAATGGGTGCAGTCATTGCAAATGACTGGAATGAGGTTACCCCCAAGGTCATAATTCATTGGAGAATGTTAGAGATGACAGCATATTTCTGCTTTTTAATGGTTTATTCTAATTCTAAGCTAAAAGAGCATGTAAGAATATTCAAAAGAGCCACAGTGTTGAATATGATACTTTGTTTGTAGGTGAAGCTTGTGCTGAAGCATAACCGTTATTTCATTGAATCACAACATCCTGAAGTACTACAAAAACTACTGAAGGATCCTGTAATCCAGCAATGCAGGTTGCGACGTACAGCAGAAGAAGGGGAAGTTGAAAATGCTGATGGATTCATAACTCAGATTCAGGAAAAGAAGAATGCTATTCAGGTATAACTGCTGTAAATTTGATGTCAACAGTTGCATTCAGCTTCCTCTGTTATATGTAAACCAGTGATCTTTTAGCATTTTGTTAATGGCATGGAAGAAAACAAACTTATTTTGTGGAAGTTCCAAGGGTGAGAGAATGAGTGTTTAATAGTTACTAGGGTTCATATTATTTTTTGGATGTTAAAAACGTATAAAAATTAAAAATATGTCTATGGACTCAGAAAGAAAAGAAAAAAAAGGATGAAAATCTTTATTGTCTTTAAGGTATCAAAACCAAATATTAAGCAAATAGTTTGATATTCTCTTATAGTTATAGATAGAAAAACATTACTTTATTCTCTAACCAGTTTTGGTGTTAAGCGTCAGAGTGTCTACCAATAATAAAAATAAGTAAAAATAATGGTTATACTCCTTTGATAGCATAAGTGCGTATAGAAGAGGATATTTATGTCTGTTGGCCATAATGGTGACATACATATCTCTCTCTATCATTCTATATGCCTCAAAGCATGGCATGCCAAGACCGTAGGGTGCTTTGATCAATCAACTTAGGTAGTTTCATTTTCTGTTTATTTATCACCATGCTTGTTACGATTGCAACATAATGCGTGTCACATCATAATGATTGTACCAATTACCATTGTATTTCTTTCAGGAGCAGCATTCATCATGTACATTTTATAGATTCAGATTTTTTGCAGTAACATTTTTGAGTCATCAGATCATGCACATGAAAGAAATTACACAGAAAAGGCTTGTAACTATGTTACGTAAATGGATTCAATCAGAAAGAGTCACTAATATTAGTATGTAGTATGTAAAGGTAGGGCAGGGTCATTAACTTTGCAGTAACAGAACAAAATACATTTATGAACATCAAATGTTCTTTTGTGTACAATTAGAACTTGATTATGACAGAAACTTTGGCAAAAGCTTCTTTATTTGTAAAAAGAACTGCAACAGCAAGTGCATTTCTTGAGGCATGTAATGGCCATTAGGTAATAAGATCTAGAAACAAACGAAAGACATGAAGACATGCTAGTATTCCATAGGTAATTCTTTATTATTATTATTATTATTATTATTATTATTATTATTATTATTATTATTATTATTATTATTATTATTATTATTATTATTATTATTATTATTATTATTATTATTATTATTATTATTATTATTATTATTATTATTATTATTATTATTATTATTATTATTATTATTATTATTATTATTATTATTATTATTATTATTATTATTATTATTATTATTATTATTATTATTATTATTATTATTATTATTATTATTATTATTATTATTATTATTATTATTATTATTATTATTATTATTATTATTATTATTATTATTATTATTATTATTATTATTATTATTATTATTATTATTATTATTATTATTATTATTATTATTATTATTATTATTATTATTATTATTATTATTATTATTATTATTATTATTATTATTATTATTATTATTATTATTATTATTATTATTATTATTATTATTATTATTATTATTATTATTATTATTATTATTATTATTATTATTATTATTATTATTATTATTATTATTATTATTATTTTTTTTTTTTTTTTTTTTTATTAGCTATAACAAGCATGCCCCATCGCAGTAAGCGATACTACATGCTATTACATTGATACCTGTTATAATTTATTATTATTATTATTATTATTATTATTATTATTATTATTTTTTTTTTTTTTTTTATTTATTAGCTATAACAAGCATGCCCCATCGCAGTAAGCGATACTACATGCTATTACATTGATACCAGTTATAATTTTTTTTTTTTTTTTTTTTTTTTTTTTTCTTTATTTCTATATTCACTGTCACTATCACTTCTACTATCTTCCAGTTGTCCTTTAAATTGAACTTGCTGTATTTATATCTGGTCCTTTGTTTATTTCATATCACTACACCATATCACTTCCACTATCTTCCTATTAGCAGTTGGAATATACTATTTTAATTCACCAAAATTAATGCTTTGAATAAATGTTTTGAAAGCCCTTATGTTGTTTGTGATTAGCTGCTCTTTAGTCACTGGCCATTTGTTGTTATTAGATTCAATGGCTTTCTTCATTACTTCCCTTTGCTTTTAGTTTGCCACATCGATATATCAGATTTTCTACTGTTTGCTCTTCTTGTAGACAGATGCATCTAGAGTCCTGTATTATTCCCAGCCGGTGTAAGTAGGATTTAGTTAGTCCGTGTCCCGTAATCATTGCTGTCAGTGTGAAATTCAAGTTAATTTGTGTGCTCATTCTTCGAACAACTGATGGGAAGAACTCCTTGCAGGCTGCTCCTTTCGTTGTATTAGTCCACTCTTCTTGCCACTTCTGCATCCCTTGTTCTTGGATTTCACTGACATATGTTGTTTTTGGTTTTTTGTTGTACACATAGTCCGTAGCATTATCAATCGCAGCCTCCTTAGCTAGTTTATCAGCTAATTCATTGCCAAGATATCCAGCATGTGCTTTGATCCAGGCAAAATGTATGATCCACTTCTGTTCTTTAAGGCTTTTGAGATTCTTTTGAATTTCTTCTATTAATTTATTATGTTTTGAATTATTTCTGATTAGATCTAGGGTAATTTTGCTATCTGTATACACTGCAGTTATTCTTTCTTGTACACTTATGTTCATATCCTGAAGTGTTGCTAATCCTCTAATGATTGCCACTTGCTCTGCCTGGTTATTGGAGCATCTGTCATGTAATTTAGCCTTGATTTTATGTATAATTTCTCCGTGTTTAAATATTACTGCTGCAGCTCCAACTTTTCCATGGATTTTACTACCGTCTGTGAAGATTTCTATTTCATAATATTTTCCTTCATTGACTTCTTCCATAGGAATACACTCCGCTGGATGGGGCCATTTATTTCATAATATGACGATTCTGGTGTCATTCCATGTGTTATCTTGTATAGTTTTGCTGCTTCTGCTATTTTAATATAGATAGGCTTCACTCCAGCTACTACACATGACGCATCAAAAGATATGGTTCTGTATGCTTTGGCAATTTTGATATTAATTATTCTCTGTGTTCTCTGAAGTATTATTATTATTATTATTATTATTATTATTATTATTATTATTATTATTATTATTATTATTATTATTATTATTATTATTATTATTATTATTATTATTATTATTATTATTAGTAGTAGTATTAGTAGTATTAGTAGTATTAGTAGTATTAGTAGTATTAGTAGTATTAGTAGTATTAGTAGTATTAGTAGTATTAGTAGTATTAGTAGTATTAGTAGTATTTGTAGTATTTGTAGTATTAGTAGTATTAGTAGTATTAGTAGTATTAGTAGTATTAGTAGTATTAGTAGTATTAGTAGTATTAGTAGTATTAGTAGTACTAGTAGTACTAGTAGTACTAGTAGTACTAGTAGTACTAGTAGTATTAGTAGTATTAGTAGTATTAGTAGTATTAGTAGTATTAGTAGTATTAGTAGTATTAGTAGTATTATTAGTATTATTAGTATTATTAGTATTAGTATTAGTATTATTAGTATTAGTATTAGTATTAGTAGTATTAGTATTAGTATTAGTATTAGTATTAGTATTATTAGTATTAGTATTATTAGTATTAGTATTATTAGTATTAGTATTATTAGTATTAGTATTATTAGTATTATTATTTGCTTATAGACTTGTACAAGTTTAAAGCATTTTCATGGTTGCAAAATCCTACAACTCATCCAATCTATCCAAATTTCTGACAATGTTAGAAATCAACTATTTATATAAGATAAAGGGAATTATATAACCTAAAGGTTACAATAGTACCTATTGTAAGAACAATAGAGTTATACATTATTATTTATTTATGCCAACAAACTTACTGTTGGTAAGTTACCTTTTAACTTTCCTTTACTTCGTCTTTCTGTAGACATGCTCAAACCATTTCAGCTGTTTCTCTTCTGTAGCTTTCAGTCATTGATTTCTTAATTTTACCTCTTCTCTTATTCTTTCATTTCTAATCCTAACCCTTCTAGATTTCCCCAAAGTTGTTCTTAAATATTTCATTCCTGCTGCTTTATTATCTATACTTCTTGTGAATCTTCTATTTTGATGTATAAGATAGTGCATAGCAGGTTGTGAGAAAAGTTTTTACTTTCTCTACTATGTATAGTAAGTAGGAGAATATTGTATTCCACCCAAAAATTCGATGTTGAGATTTTACTGGAAATATATATTTCGAGGCCCCCTGAATACAATAAAAGCATTTTTAGAAAAATGTGTGTGTGTGTGTGGGGGGGGGGGGGGGGGGGGAGGTGCATGGGGGTGGGGACAGGGGCAGGTGGGGGTGTGCGTGCAAACAGAATAACTCAAAAACAAACAATCAGTTAAAAACCAAAGTTGGTATTTAAGTTTAATATACTTCAAGGATGTGATAGAAGGTTTTTGAGGAAAATTCCTCCATGCCAAGCTATGCTTTACTTGGAAAAATTTTCTAAAATGTTTATTTTCTTGAAAATGGCTCTAATGATTTTGATTAAAATGCCATATGTTTAAGATATTTTTATGGCAAATGAAATGTATATTTTGAATTTTTTGGCTATAGCCTATGTAGTTCTGTTTACTGTGGACGACTTTTGCATAACTGGTAAACCGTAAGAGATAGACCAAATTTTACTGTGCAAAATATGTAGATCTTAATAAAACACACAATTTATGTGCAAATAAATGTTTTTGTAGTGTACCATTTTGGAGATATTCCTAGCTATTTGTGTCAGTTTTGGAAAACTTACTTTTGTCTAATGCAACATCGTTGTTCATTTTTTTTTATATGTTATCCACGCAAAAAGAATGATCTGAAAACTTTAAATAATTTTACTATCGCTTAAAGCCTACTGTATTCCCACATTCCCCTTGTACCTACAAGGAAATAAGCAATAAGGTAATTTCTGCAAATGTTTATCTCAACTAACAAGAAGAAGATAGAGGAATAAGAGATTGTGAGAGTGTTTAGTACAAGAGTAGAGAAAGTCATTTGAGTGCAACACATCAAATTTTTTTAATTTGCATTCTTCTCTATAAATTGAATGTTTTAGGAACTTATTATATCTTGCAGTTTGGAAACAAGCCAAATAATTCATCTGCACCAGAGCAGACAAATAATGCTGGGGGAGAAGCAGCAGCAGGAGCAGAAGACAAAGAAAAAACTGTTCCAGAAGACATTACAGATTTTTATGAGAAAATTGACAAGGAAGATGAGGACGAGGAAGAAGAGGCAGTACTAAAAACGGTTTCATTTGAGGTTAATCAGGTAACATATATGCTTTATTATAATTCTTAATAAAGCACCAAGGGGATGAGTATGGCACTTACAAGCATTGTCCAATTAGAGCACTTTTAGGATAAGTTTTAACAGTAACTATTGAAATATGTTACTGACCTCAAAATTCTTCATAAATAGTACTTATCATTTAGTTAGTACGAGGGGATGTCAAAAAATAACCGGAATTATTTTTTTTGCATTTTAAAGTGCCCACGCATGAGATGGGTGTTGGTAGTACCGGAGAGGTCTGACCTTGAGTGATGAAATGGCATACATGTCATTGGCCTGGAGGTGCTCAGTGGAGGGTAGCAGGAGAAATGTGAGACCGTGTTTACTGTACCCAACATGGATCTCAAGTTACAGCAGCGTGCATCAATTAGATTTTGCGTTCTTCTTGACAAAACTGCATCACAAACATTGGAAATGTTGCAGCAAGCCTACAAAGAGCAAACAATGGGGAAAACTTAAGTGTTTGAATGGTATAAACAATTTCGGGAGGGTTAAAATGACCTTGAGGATGCTCCACATCCCGGAAGACTGCCAACTTTGAAAACAGACATCAACGACAACACAATTGATGTCATGTTGCGGGAAGACTGTTGTTTATCGTTGACAAAGATTGCCAATATTATGAATATATCCTACAGATCAGCTGAAGACATTGTATAAAATGTTCTGGGGCATAGAAACGTTGCAGCAAAGTGGTTGCCTCGTGTGATCAGTGATGAACAGAAGTCTCACTGTGTGATGGTGTGTCAACAATGGAAGGGAAAGCTTCAGCGAGAACCAGATTTTTTAGACAAAGTCATCACATGTGACGAATCCTGGTTTCATCATTTTGACCCAGAGACAAAGTAGGAAAGTCTCCAATGGAAACATCCTTCAAGTCCAAGTTTCAAAAAAGGCAAAAGTTCAACCAAGTGCAGGAAAAGTGATGTATCTTGTCTTTTTCGATAAGCAAGGCATTGTTTACAATCATGTGATGGATTATCAATGCACTGTTACTGTGTATTATTATTGTGAGGTACGAAGGGGCCATTAGGAGGAAAATTGCAACAAAAGGACCAAATCTTGCTCAAATGGGATGGATCCCTCATCAAAGTAATGCTCCCACTCATCACGCCATCAAGACTCAGGAAACAATCACTGAATTAGGCATTGAGATTATGCCACATCCACCATAATCACCGGACCTAGCCCCGTGTGACTTCCACCTATTTCCTGCAGTAAAAAAAGAGCTTCGGGGGTCATCATTTTCAGAGTGATCGAGAGCTAAACAATAAAATTTTGGGTGTACTCAACAGACTATCAAACAGGGGCTTCAGGGAGTGTTTTGAGCATTGCACTGGACGCTGGAATCATATTGTGTCTGAGGGAGAATACTTTGAAGGTGTGTAATGAAATTTGAATAAAGGTGAGCAGCATTTTCCAGTAAAAAAACAATTCCGGTTATTTTTTGACACCTCATATTAGGGTGGTCACTACGAGTATGTTCATGAAAAAGAGCAAGCTTCCTTAGATACTTCTTATACTTGGAGAATGTGTTGCAGTGATTTAGTTAATATCAATGATGAATTGGATTTGGTACTTGGTACATCACTTAATACCTTTTTGAATGGGACATGTTTTGGTAGTGTTTGCTTCATTCAGCAGCAAGATTCATTTTTAGAAAAATTAGATTATTTTGTTGTTTAACGACGTCAATTGCTAGGATCACGTTGCTGATGTACCGGAATTTTGTCCCGCAGGAGTTCTTTTACATGCCAGTAAGTCTACCGACATGGAGCTATCGTTTTTAAGCATTCTTAATAACCATTGGTCTAAGCTGGATTTGAACCTGCAACCTTATGATCAGTAGGCCAGTGTCTAACCAACTGAGCCACCCAGACCGATGGTCCATGTGTGTGTTTGTGGACAGCATAACATGAAAAGTCAGATGGATGTGATGCTCATATTTAAATCCATAATCCTTTAAGGATGCATCAGGAAATTTTTCATGAAAACCTTCTCCCCTACTCAACAGTCACCCCCAAGATATGAAAGTTTTACATGATAAAATGTAAAGAAATCACAAAGAATAAAATGTATATCTTGAACTTTCTGATTCGAATTAAATTTTTTATAATTTTGTGTAACTAGCAAACCATGAGAACTAGGCAAAAGTCTACTGCAGAAAAAATTTATGACTGGTTAAAGTATATAATTTGCATCAAATAACTCTTTTCATAGCATTAGCCATTTTCAAAATGTTCCATATTGCACATTTAATTTCCTTAAGTATACATCTATCAGAAATTGTTTAAGTTTGCAGTTATTTTTCTCCTTTGTCTTTGCATATACTTGCTACTATAACTTCTAAATCTTTCCTCCATGCTTCTGACAATGTTTGAATGCTGTTACCAAATTTATATAACTTAATATTTACTGCATAATTTGAAATTATTTCTTAGCTAAAATAAATTTTGAATATAACATTGATAGAAGAATGGCACTTTATATGAATATATGTAAGGATTTATAAAGAGTAGAAAAAGTCATGAGAGTGTACCACATACCAAGCTGCTGGCTGCTCACATATGAGAGGTCCAAGGTTCAATTCCTGTCAACTGCTCACTCTGACTTTGGGTTGTCGATATTGGGGTCAGTATTGCTGGGGTGGTTTCTCTCATATCACAGTTTTCATTCCATCTGTTGTTTTCAAATGGCTGGAACTTGGCTTACACCATTAGTCCTGTTGCTTCCCAATAAAGTCCTAGTAGGTCCTTCCTATCCCTTGTCTCAGGGTCTAGTCGCCTGCAGTGCTGCAAGTGCTCCTTGCTTAGGAGAGTCGGTCTGGGTGGCTCAGTTGGTTAGCCGCTGGCCTATTGATCCCAAGGTCGCAGGTTCAAACCCGGCCCAGACCAATGGTTTTTAAGTGTGCTCCTGCAGAACAAAATTCCGGCACACCGACGTCGCTGATGTGATCCCGGCAATTGACAGCGTTTTTAAACAACAAAATAATTTTAATTTTTTTTTTTTGCTTAGGAGAACATTTTTGCCACATAAGGAACACCCATCAGTTCTGGGGATGGTTCCCATTCTATGAAGCTGGTCATCTAGACAATCATGGCCTGTTTCTAATCTGAAGAGTGCTACCACTATTCTTCTTGGGAGCTGTTTAGTTTTTTCTGCAAATTTAGCGATGTCTTGGTATTTCTTGTTCTTATTCTGTTCTCTTCTTTTGTGCTGTATTTTCTGTTTTAGCTCCTGTTGCCTTCTTTGTAGAGATATGTCTTCATTGTCCTTTGCTGGATTTTGGAGCCTTTCTCTGCCAAGAGGTCTGCTTTCTCATTGTCTAGTAATCCCACATGTGAAGTTACCCATTGTAATATGATACTTGGTTCTAATGTCTTGGATGATCAAGGTCTTTTGTTGGTACCCAGTTATTCCTTATGTCGCTAACATTGAATCTACCAGTATTACTATATTCTTTCTTATGTCAGGCCTGTATGCAATGTTTGGTAATGCGATTTCTATTACCTTTACTCTGCTTCGAAATTGTTGCTCCTGGTTCAAGTGAAATGTATTGGGAAAAGATTTCGCTGTACATTCCTGCCCTTGCTCGCTCTTCCAAATTGCTCAGGGAGCTATGAGTATATGTCCTTATCCATTCATCTGGCGGAGACCTGGTATTTATGGTTTCCAAGGAAGCTGGTTATATTTTAGATGGTAGGTCCATTGATTTAGATATAGGTTGGTAAGTGATAATTCTGAATTCTGATTGTATACTATGTAGTCTGGTGGGTTTATGGGTGATGGATTGGGTAAAACTTTGCTTGTTGATCTGTCTGGGGTTAGTTCATTTACTTTATCCTTAAAAGTTTGTTGTGTTGTCAGAGTTGTTTTGTGTTCTTCTTGTACCAGGAATGCTTATTCTTGTTTGCCTTTAGTTTCTCATGCTGTATTAATGTTTGTAGATCGCGTTCATCTTGGAATAGATTGTTTCCTGTTGTCATTCTTTGGGCTACGATTGGTGTGGTCTTGATTGCATCAGTTATTATTCTTATTATTTCATTCCATCTTTTCCCTTTCATTATGTCCCCTCATGTTTCAAGTGTACTTCTAGGTTTCATGGCATGTGGCAGTGCCTGACAGATGGCACAGATACCTGCTCAAAGGGAGGGCTGCACAGGTTGTACAAGTCTTAAATCAGTCTCTGTGACAGCTTCAGCGGTGGGACGTATCTTTGAGACAGGAAGTGTTATACACTTTCGCACATCTCTTTGTCCCGTCTGCCTGCAGCCACCTGTGGTTCCTTCACTTAAACCCTTCATCTTGAGGGATGGTAGCTGCAATGGATCTCCTGTAGATCAAAGTGCAGGAGCTATCCCCCTTACTTATATATCCTATACCACATCACATTTTTCCATAGAGGAATGTTCCAAGAATCTTAACTTACCATTTAACCACATAATCACTTCCTTTGCATACACCAAGCTGATTTTTATATGCTCATGGAAATCAATGTTTCATTGTTATATCTTTCATGAAAATTTTGAAGAAAATTCCTCCTCTTTACATGGAAAAGTGTTCAAAAGTTTTTATTTTCTCAAAAATGGCTCTTAACGATTTTGATTAAAATGCCATATGTTTAAGATATTTCTATGGCAAATGATATATTTTAAATTTTCTTCCTATAGCCCATGTAGTCCTATTTACTCTTGACAGCTTTCGCATAACTGGTAAACTGTGAAAGATAGACCAAAGCTTACTGTACAAAAAATGTAAATCTCGTTAAAATGCACAAGTTATCTCCAAATGCATTTTTTTGTAGAGTGAACCATTTTAGAGATATTCCTTGTTATTTTTGAGTTTTGCAATACTTAAACTTTTCTCAAATAGAAGATCATTATTCATTTTTTTATCTCTTGGGCGTGCAAATAGAACAGAATTTCAAAGCTTTAAAAGATTTGACTATCGCTAAAAGCCTACTGTACTGCAATATTGCCCTTGCACTGTAGCAGTATGAGGTTAGAATTGCACTCTATTCATATTTATTAAATAAACCATTAACTAATTAAAAGAAATTGATTAAGAAAAGTTATGAAATGTAATTTTGTGAGTAAAAACTTATGTTAACCCAAGTCATCAGATTGAGGTGTGGCACTGACAGATCTCAGGTAACGTCTCCACACCAACATAGCTTCCTGATCAAATATCGCATTGTCTTTCTTTTTGTAAACTGAAACTCAGTGTCTTTCAACAAAGTATGAAACGTGGTTTACCTAAAATTTGAAAGATCTGACTCACTGTTTATTATCTATTATAGGAGGCCCATTGTTTAAAAAGAAACTATGCATTTTAAAGTGAATAACACTTAACATTCAACTATTTTGCCTAAAACACTAAATGGTCCTTCCCTTTTCTTTTTAGGAGCTTTTACAGTTCCTGTTTGTTTTATTTTTGTTCTCACATTTGAAACAGTGTACACAGAAATACCAGTTGCTTCAGACGTCAATTTTGTCACATCTTTCACAGCCAGAGTGCCATAGCTTTGAAAGAAAAAGTTAAACACATAATAAAATAGTCTTTTCACCATTTCTTAGAGGCTTTCCACTTTTATGTTTCCTTAACTAGCCAACTAGCCAACTGAACACTCTTCCACAGTAACTGCACGTGCATTACTAGTAATATGAGTGCCAGAGCATCACTTCACTACAATAACAAAGTAATCAGAAAATTACTGAGTACCACGTGATAGTAAATGGAACTAAGATATTTATGCCCATGTTTAAATTGTTAGTAAGTTCATTACTTGAAAGTATTAAATAAGTAATAATATACTCATTGTGGTAAGGAACTATTTCCAGTTGCGCTTCACCATTTCAAGTGCGCTGAGAATTGTGCTGTGGCGTAATGTTGACACTTCAAGACCGGATAGGGTATAGTGCAACACATCAGACTTTTTTTTTAATGAGGTTGAAAGGTACCTGGCAATAACTAGACTTCCTCACCCAAAAATATTGGTATATAATTTCTGACAGCTGCAGTGTATGGATGTTTAAAGAATTCTCTGTTAATAAGTAAGTCTTTAATGGATTATTCTTCTGCAGCTTCTACATAGCTGAAATTTTCATCTGTGACTGACATTGCTGGACAAGCCATATGCTACTTATTTTCTCAAACCTGTACTTCCATCTGTAATCCATCGATATTGAATATGTCAACTTATCTAAGTAGTCTAGATACGAGGTTGTATCCAAAATATTTGGGACTGGTGCTGCCATCTGATCAAAAACTTACTTTGAGGCTAATGACCATCATCACCCTCGAAGTAGTCCCTTTCCACAGGTATACACTGGTCCCAGCAATTCTGCCATTTTCGAAATGCATCCTGGAAGTCATGTTCTTTGAGGGTGTTTAGCACAGACAGCATCTCTTCTTGAATCCTCTCAGTTGTGTTGAACTGAGGTCCTTTCAACTTGATTTTCAGTTTAGGGAATAGAGTGAAGTGCAGGGTGCCAAACCAGGCAAGTGTGGTTAGTGGGGAACAATCGCCATGTTGTTTTTCATCAAAAAGTTCATTCAACATGCTGTGCCTTCTGATCAGCAATCAAGATCCTTGGGGCAAATTTTGCGGCGACATGATCCATACCCAACTCTTCAGTTAAAATTTGTTGGCATGTCCCATAACCAATTCCCACTTCATGAGCAAGGTCTTCAATGGTTCAGTGTCAATCCTCACAAACAAGGTGTTGAACTTTGGCAACAATGTCAGGCACTGTGCAGCTGACAGACCCTCTGGTGTGAGTATTGTCTTCAGTAGACGTACGGCTGACCCTGAACTGAGTATACTACTCAAAACACGTGTATGACTCATGCTTTGTTCCCCAAACATTTGTTTAACCATTGTGAGGGTTTCTGTAGCACCTTTCCTGGGATTTACACAGAATTTCATGCATACTCTGTTCTAATTTTGGATCCATCATAAAATTGCTACACAGGCTATCATAAAAAGTACTGTAAAAACTCAACACATTTACCCAGCTGCATGAAACTTTATACACTCATCAGATGTGTTAGTGTTGCCACCTATAAGTACTCTGCCATAACTAATGTCAGCACCAGTCGCAAATATTTCAGATACCATGTCGTATACTCTTTGTAGGGTTGGCAACAGGAAGTTCACATCTGTCACACTTTCTTCAAATCCCAAAAATTAAATAGCCACCTTTGTTTAATTAGTCATTTTTTAGTAATGTGCATAATCTCTTACTGTATTCAGTTTTGTAGATTTCATTGTATGTATTAAATGCTGGATAAATTAATTTGCACTACATTTTTAGGAAAAAATAGAAGTCATTCAGAAACGCTGCATAGAATTGGAGCACCCATTGCTTGCAGAGTATGATTTCCGAAATGATACAGTTAACCCTAACATAAAGTAAGTACAACTTATCACATGGCTTATCTTTAGATGAACTTTACCATAAGCTACCAAATGGAGACATTAAAAATAAAAGAGAGAGAATTAATTAACTAATTTTTTGTAATCATTGTATGCATAATCTTGGATATGTTATTCAAATTAGTTTGCATGGGAACTAGCGTTGATTTGGCTGTGCCTTCTTATTGCTATTAATGGGATGCAGATTATCATTAATTGCTCACAAATGCAACATATTTGCTGAATCTCTCATGGATATGCTAATGCTCCATTTGTCAGTACTGTTGAGTGCAGCTAAAGTGTGTGTATGTATGTATGTATGTATGTAGAGAGAGAGAGATGTTTCTATTCATGACAGGTGGTTTAGGCTTTATTCAAGTTAAAAATCATTGTATTTTATCCATTTTACAGCATTATATTTCATTGTTCCAGCATTGACCTCAAACCATCAGCAGTATTAAGACCATATCAAGAGAAGAGCTTAAGGAAAATGTTTGGAAATGGACGAGCAAGATCAGGGGTTATTGTTCTTCCTTGCGGTAAGCTGAGATACTTAATTGCATACTTAAAGCTCTCAAAAACACATGAATAGCATGTTGAGACATAATTGATAGGGAGGAACATGCAAAATGTGCAAAAATGCAAATTTTTAGTGTATTTGAGCATTTTTCAAAGAATAACGCAAATTTATCCCATGATAAATGTGAATTTTGCAATCTTTTTTAAACAAAATCACAAATTTTTCTGGATGCACCAAATTGATCATAAATAATGTACCTATATATAGATCTCATAATATGGAAGGGTGGTTGCCAATGATCACTTTTTGATGTTAGGAAGCGTGGTGCAGGAAGGAAGTTATTTACTCTGCTTAGTCCTGTGTGTGAGCACATTTTCTGCTTCCATACCGCATGGGCATCAGGTAAATCACAGAACAAGTGTAAACCAACAAATGTAATTGCAAAATTTCTTTGTTCTTTTTGCTCTAGCTTGTCTGTCGACCTGTTGTGTTGTGATTGCATGAACATGCAAAAGCCAACTGTGAATATAAATGTTCAAAAGAGAGAATTGTTATTGCTAATGTAATTGCACAGTTTCTTGGGAAAAAATAAATATGTGATTAAGCATATTCAAATTGTAAAGCATAAAGCTTCTTTAAGCAAGGCAAATGAGACAAAGTGCCAGGCGTCAGTTGCTGCGATGTTTCAGCCACCTAAGAAGAAAAAAGGTGCAACTTGTGCATTTGCGAGAGACTGTAGAAGCTTTCATGGAGGTATATATTCCCATGTAAAAGGAGTGTATGAAGATTGGTACTCTGTGTGGCTTTAAAGATTTTAACTTATTTTATTGTTACCTACAAATATGCAAGTAAACACTTTTTTAACAATAGGGGAGAGTGGGGTAATGGTGAATGCTTAAGCTTAGTATCCCTGTACTGTGAATGTACTGAACTTAATGTAAGGTACAATTTACTTAAAATATATATATGTCTTATGTATATATTTGCGATCTGTAATTTTTATTTTATTTACTGCAGCTTTAAACAATTTAAAAATATTATATTTTCAAAACAAAGCAATGTTCGCCAAGGGGCAATGGCGAACACCTATTTGTATTTTGTGACAGGTTCATGAAATTCCAAAGGAACATCATTTTAATTTTATAATTATACGTTTTATTTATTCATCATGTTAAAATGCTTAAAATACAGTGAAAAAATAGCCCCATTATTTATAAAAAATATGTTAACGGTTTTGTAACCAGAATTAACTTGACTACAGTTGTAGCACTAGGATTCATATTGGATTATATAAACAAAGAACTACCAAAGTTAGGTAAATGGAATGTTGTCTTACGCACAATTCATCACAAACATACGCAGAAACTTTCGTTTCCCAACCACTGCAAGCTTCATGAGTTCAGTTTAAGCATTTAGAGCACTTGTACCAGAACTCGTTATCCTTTCCAAACTCTCCACACAAAGAGCAAATGTCATTGTTATTGTCAACTACATGCAGCACATCAAATTCATCGTAATCATCATCTGTATCTTGGCACAGTTTTTCAATATTTCTTTCTTCTTCCTCTTCTTCTGAAGAACTCAAGTCAAGCCTTCTTTTTGCTCTTTGTCCAGTTGTCTTCTTGGTATTTTCAAAAGCTCTCTCCGATGACTGTTTTCTTTCCTGCTGTTTCTTCTTATTTGCCTCTTTTCTTTCAAGCCCCTCTTTCATAGGCGTAGATGTAAGCACCTCACTGTATTGCTTCCTATGGCCATCTTTTCGTAGCCTTGATTGCTCAGGTGATCGAGGAATAGGCCCACTAGGTGGGCAATCACGAACACAGTTCGCCATTGGCCCACAGTGTCATTATAGAAATATCGCGTAAAACAACTGCCAAAAAATTATTATTAAAATAATCTATGTTTATACACATAATGCAGGATGTCTTTTAAGAATACATGCATTATAAATCGAAGAAACTGATGGAAGTGATACATACCTTAGGGCTGGTTCGGGGCACTGTTATAACAAAATCGCTGGTAATGATAAACACGACCTCACACAGAGAATACTTTCTTCAAACTGGTTGATCTTGCTCCAAAATATTTCGAAGAGATTTGCGAGATGGCAGCACTACTCAAGAAACCTGTACCTCTAACGGAAAATGTTGAAAACAGGTGTTCGGCATTGCCCACCTGTTTGCCATTGGCTCACTCTCCCCTACATTCATTCATTGTGTTAAAAAATACTCAAGTCCATTTTCTGTACTAAAAAAGCCTAGAAAAGAGTAGTGGGTTCAATGTGTCAAATCCAATATTCTTTTTTACCATATGTAAATAGCATCTGATCAAGTACTGTTGTAACAAATAGGAGTCCTGTATATGTATATATATATATTGTTCTTCCACGATTATAAATATAGACGACTAGGACATTCATCATTCCTTGAAGATGAGAGTGATGATAGCTCTCAAAAGTTAAGAAGTCATTCCAGAATTCACCTGGCTGATAGTCCGAGAGGTTATTTTCATATTGCTGCTAAGAAAGCTTCAAGTCATGGGTGAGCCACTGCACAAGTATGTTGCTTGGTGGGATTTCAAAATTAAAAACACATTGTTTGTTTTTCCAAATGTGCATGTGTGCATGCCAAAAGCCCAGGAAGTAACAAAGACCTTCTTCTAACCTCACAGTATTTAGAGGCGATATGTTGGTAATATCAAAGAACTATAGATTGTGTGAGATGTACCATGTTCATTTCATCTTGTTGAAAACACAATATACAATTTGGTGGTGGCAGTATTCCAATCTTATGAAGATGTTTACCCAAGCAGTCATGTTCAATAATTAGCTGAAACATAGCAACAACAGTTTTGCAGGGTAAATCAGGTATTAAGGCACAATCTTCCATAAGTTTTTTCAATCATTAGGTTCTACTAATGTTTTTAATCAAATTTGTTTTTTATACTTTTTATTGACTCATAGGAAAATATATTAATTTTTTTTTAAGATTCCACAAGAAAACTACGTAAGATGATAAACAGAGCCAAGAATAGAAAGAGAAGGAAAGAAACTAGCACACTCATCCCAAATGACACAGAGAACATCCTCAAAAAATGCACATACCATCCAATAGCAATCCACAAATCTCAGAAAGTCTTTAAGCAGCATAACATCACTTTGGCTACAAAAAGCAGTTACTCCATCAAAAACATTAAATTCTAAATTAATTGATATCGCACAGAAGAATGAACTAGAAATACAGAAGAACCCCGCTAATCCAGATATTTGGGGGTGTGGTCTGTTTGGATTTGGAAATGTTCAGATTATTCAAAAAACAAAAGAAAAATATATAAATTTAGCTATAGGATTAGTAGCTACAAGGTAACACTGTGTAACGATATGAGAAAGTGACAACATTGCGATTACCATGTACAACTAATGACAATGTATTCTTTTGACTTGTGGACATAAGCAATTGCATGCAATAGTGGCAGTACATAAGTAGTTCAGTTTGTTTAGCTATTGTCAGCAGTCATTCTACAGTAATTTATGCTTTTTGCTCATAAATTAATACAGAGCAGTTGCTTGTTCTTTTTTCTTTTTTTTTTTTTTTTGTAGTGTTTAATGCCCACTTTTACCACATATGTCACTGCAGGTGGTGACACTGATGATACATGGAATGAAGATGGAGCACTGGTGGAATGAGATGGCAGGGAAAACTGGAGAACCCAGAGGAAACCCGTTCCTGTGCCGCTTCATCCACCACAAATCCCACATGTGGTTACCTGTGGGATTGAACTTGGGCCATGGGTGCTTGTTTGTGTAAATACTATAATAAAATGCTTTCTCTGTACTAAAAGTTAGCTTTTTATTGTGTTTTAAATTATGGATGTTGTGTTCAGATTAATCAAAATTTTGGATTTGTGGGTTCCGATTGGCTGGGTTCAACTGTGTACCAAATTAGCTGTAACGACTTTGAAAAAATTTCCATCAGAAAAACCTAAAAAAAAGCAACAACAAAAAACAAAACGACCAAAAAAAAAAAAAAGAAAGGACAACAGAAACATCAGAAACATAGAACAAAAACAGAAAGAAAAATCACCAGTAGGTTGGCATTTTTGGAGAGACCAACACAGCATAAATAGAAATCTGATAATACTACAGAACATTTTGGGAAAAACACAACTCACAATTTTGGTTAATATTTACATTTGGAAAAACACAAAATTTATTTTCAATTTTGAAATCTTGCCAAGTGTGCAGAGACTCATCCAATCACCACCAGGGGTAATGCCAACCACCATGAAGAATGATGCCGGCAGTCAGCAGAGAATTGTAGATGGGAGTGAAAGCTACTGAAAACAGGTTTTCTTTTTTAAAATAAGTGTTGTAGTGTCAAGAATTGGCTCAGTAACTAAATGTTTATGCACTTTGCTGTCATAAAGAGCAAAAACACAATTTTAATTGTTATTTAAATATTTCTTTGTTAGGTATTAATTCTATACTTGCAATGTTTGTAATACTCTTCTGTAGATATCAAAGTAAGATATTCAGCATACATGTGTGGTTTCTATTTCTCTATTTTTTAAGGTGCTGGCAAGAGTTTAGTGGGAGTTACAGCATGTTGCACAGTGAGGAAGAGAGCCCTTGTTCTTTGTAATTCGGGCGTTTCAGTAGAACAATGGAAACAACAATTCAAGATGTGGTCCACAGGTAAACAGTATAATGTTTTGTGTAAGCTAAGCCGTAATAATGCATTTCCTTGAATCTACCACTTGGGAGTTATAAAGATTTGCCTGAACTCTATAGGTACACGCTATTGAAGACAAAAATATATATCTGCCATGAAACTGGATGCTTTGTTTTCCATAATGTTCTTTTGCATTTATCATCCAGCATTTCCAGCCTTGGATGTATGGTTTAACAAATTTATTTCTTGGAATAATATACTTTATTCGTTAAAGAGTTATGGTGAGTTATATTGTCACTCTTTTTCTTTATGGAAATAAAGGAAAAGAACTGTGAAAATGTTTCAGAAGCAAGAACAAGTTGCATAATCAAATTAAATTGTAAACTAAATCTTTTCATTAGTACTTGTATAAATATATTGGAAAAGCAGAATCAGAGTAAAAAATGTAATGCCATAGATGGTACTTAAACCATGGATCGTTGACTTTCTTTGGCATTGTTCTAACCACTGAGTTACATGGCAACATGTCTTTACAATATTAAATTCACGAGCTCAAAATTTATTTTAAGATAACATACCCCAACGGTAATCTACAATCTCATAAGCGATCCCTGGTTCAAGCGCTAGCTATGTCATTAAATGTTTACTTTCTCCACTACTATAGTAAATAGGGAAAGTATTGTATGTGACTCAAAACTTTGATGTCGAAATTTCACTGGACATATGTTTTGAGGCCCCCTAAATCCAAAAAAAGCATTTTTAGAGGAAGGTGTGTGTGTCTTGTCTGTCTGTGTCTGTCTGTGCGTGTGTGTGTGCGTGTGGAGCACAACTCAAAATGTTGGTTGTTAAGTTGGTGTTTAAGTTTAATATCTTTCAAGGATGCAACACATGAAAATTTCTCCAGCCTAAACTATCCTTTGCATGGAAAATTTTTCCAAAATGTTTATTTTCTAGAAAATGGCTCTAACAGATTAAAATGCCTATGTTTAAGAATTTTTATGGCAAATAAAATGTATATTTTCAGTTTGCTGGCTATAACCCATGTAGTCCTGTTTACTCTTGATTACATTTGCATAACTGGTAAACCATAAAACATAGATCAAATCTTATTATGGTCACACCATGGCTGAGTGGTTAGACCACTTTACTTTCACCAAAGACCCGGGTTCGATCCTAGGTGTCTACATGTAGGATATGTGGTGGGCACACTGGTGCAGGGGCTGGGTTTCTTCGGGTTCTCCGGTTTCCCATGCCATCATTTCCCCATGTGCTCCATCATCACCTTTCCTGTAATCTTTTGCCATCATTTCATATCATCCTGTTCCTCACTGTACACCTGGCTTCAGCTGATCACCCATCCTGGCTCCTCTGTGTGATCAACTCTGGTTCCAAAGACTGCATATACTGGCCGGGAGGGATTGGAACACTGACCATGTCCTCCTCTCCACCACTGGACCATGTTCTTGGCACCTGCAGTGGTCTGAGGTGGGGGATCCAACGGCCGGGTGGTACCCTATGTTGTTCCACACAGGAATAACAGGAACTCAGTGAAATCTCAGTATACAAAATGTAGATCTTGTTAAAATACACAAGTTATATCCAAATACATTTTTTTGTGATGTGAACTATTTCAGAGATATTACTTGTTATTTGTGTGAGTTTTCCAATACATAAAACTTTTCTCAAATGGTCGTTATTCACTTTTTTATCTCTTGGCTATCCAAAGAACAAAATTTTAAAGCTTTAAAAGATTTGACTATTGCTCAAAGCCTACTGTATTTTCATATTCCCCTTGAACCAACAAGAAAATCAGCAATAAGATAATTTCTGCAAATGTTTATCTCGACTAACATGAAGAAGATAGAGGAATAAATGCTTGTAAGAATAATTTGACAACAGTAGAGAAAGTCATGAGAGTGCAACACATCAAATTTTTAATTCTGATTTTATGTAGTTCAACCCACACATTGCATGTATGAAAGAACAATTAGCCTAAATAATATTACACAAAAGGTTGTAGCATTTATGTGTTGACCTTTGTTTTATTTTGCAGCTGATGACAGTATGATTTGTCGATTTACTTCAGAAGCCAAAGATAAACCAATGGGCTGTGGTATCTTAGTTACTACTTATTCAATGATAACACACACACAGAAGCGATCATGGGAGGCGGAGCAAACAATGAAATGGTTGCAGGAACAGGAGTGGGGTATCATGGTGCTGGATGGTGAGATAATTTCAATAACATTTAGGAATGAGATAAATACCACTTTAAAAATTAAATTATGTGGAAACATTCAACACATATGTGTTTTAAAATAAGTATTGGATGGTTTTTCTTTGCGTAGTTTATGGTAAACGTTCACCAATTTTGGTTTCACTCATGGAGTTTACTACATAGTACTGTTTGATTAGATTGCTTTCAGCAAGCTCATAAGTAGCCATAGAAGTCTGTGAACATTGAACATGTTAATGCAAATGTGCAGTATAGCATAAAATCACATTATATATACAGCCACAGAAAACAGAGCAGGAATAGTGGAGAAACACAATCAAGTCATCCCTGCAGTTATAAGATTAATGTAATGTATATTTACAAATATACACTCAGGGTTACCTGTCTAGGGGATATGTGAATGGCAACCAGAAGGTACCCAAGCTCAACAGAACATTACTTCCACTTACTGGTGTTTTGCTCCTCACTGCTTTTCTATCTGCCCTTCTGACCTTACCTTGTTCATCTCTTGTTCTCTTCTGACCCGGATGCTATCAAGGAACCCCAGGGGTAGGGAGTCTTTATTTTTCCAACCTTTCCATTTCTCTAATTTCTCTATAACCTCTTAACCCCTGACATGCTGACCTGTCATGGTATGTAATGCATCCTCTGATTGTTAAGCAGAGGATATGGTTGATGAATTTATATTGATAATTCTCCTGGTCAGGTCGATGAGACCTGTAAGCCAATGACAAGTGTGGTCCTTCAGACATTTTGGGGGTTGTGAGAGAGCAATGTGACTGCCAAAATATAAAAATATGGTGCTCTCTAAAAAGTGGTTACTTTTACTGCTAATTCTCTCCGATATAAATTATTAAATGACTCAAGTGGTAAAATTTTCCGGAGTTAAAATACTCCCCCCATTTGGATCTCCAGGCAGGGACTACTTCTCAAGAACCAAAACATTATATTAATAGAAGATCTAACAGAATTCTTCAATGGAATGCAGGTGGTCTCACAGACTGTTGTGTTGACAGCTGTGTTGACTCACAGCTTTCACCATCACTAGCCCCCCCCCCCCTCCCCCTCTCAGGGCTTAGGTCATGTTTGTCCTCTGACTTCAGTAATGTCACTCGCTGTTTCTGCCACTGGCAGGCAGCATTCATCACCACAGAATGTGCACCGGAAGTCTTGAAGTTGAAATAACCTCAAGACTTCCGGTGGGGAATTTAGTGAGTAGGCTTCCCGGGTTCAAAGCCTGTGTAGGAGTAGTACACTTACATGCTTGCATGTGGTAAGGGCGTAAGTAGTCTTTTTCCCCACCATAAAGAAAAAAGCTGCGTTGGAATCTGAGTTTTTTTAGTCTGTCGATCTCCAACTTTAAGTCTGGTTTCCAGGAGGGACTAAACAGTAATCCTGCGTCCCGGTTGTGTGTTCTTCTTGGAGGAGGTGGACAGAGCTTCCTTAACCCTCCGTTCCCACAAATCGCTACATTTTGCCACAATGGTTGTTTCTTTGAGCTCTGTGGTCTTTTTCAAAGCAGTGCTCTGCCAGCCCTGACTTGTCAGGCTGCATTAAGCGTATGGACCGTTTGTGCTCCTTGACCCTGGTGGAAATGGTCCTGCCGGTTTTTCTAAAAATTCTTTTATTTTAGATCCAGGGGGCCTCAAAACATATTTCCGATGAAATTTAGACAACATACTTTTGGTTGGAGTACAATACTTCCTCTACTTACTATACATAGTAGAGAAAGTAAAAAAATAGGATATAAATTTCAGATTTTTAGTTATAAATGATCTCATTTCCAAATACATCTGACCAAAAACAATATTTATATCTACAGCAGCATAAGATACCTCTGAAGCACATTTGAGGGAATTTGCAGCTGAAGTGCTAAATTTCATTCAATATTAATTTGCAGCATTATACTTACTGTGTCTTTACAAGTTCTCTATTTTAACAAATCATCCTAACATCTTACTTTGTGGCAAATTCAGTTAACTCAGCTTCTTTATTTGTTTTTAAATGTAAAAGTATAATATAATTTTCCTTGGTTTATAATTTTCATTAAAGTCTTCCCTTAGCATAACTTAATTTATCTGACTTTCCAGTTGGAAAACTTGTCTTCAGCTCTGTGCCAATGCTCTTGCCAATGAGCTACCATGGCAAGATGCCTGCATCACATTAATCCCTTTCATCTATGTTTACACCTCAATTTTAGATAAGTGAAGCTGTTTTTTCTACATTATTGTGATATTAGTGGATTATACTGCTTCACTGTTGATAGCTTCAGTTGTGTATAATGTAGGCAGAAGTCTATCAGAATCTCCTTCAATAAACCACCAGAAGAAATTATTGTGGCATGCTCTATGGAAAGATTTGTGAATGCAAAGCACAGGCTCAGATAACCAATTTAAGTTCTATAACATTTGACCTAAGTGCTCTCTATGTGGTGATACCCATTTTCAACTTGTTAAAACAAAAGGCTCCCAGGACAGTGGTAACATCATCACAGCCATCTAAGGAACAACTAAAAATTAACATCCAGCATTTTTAATATTAAAAATAGAAGCACTAATACCAGTGAAGTATTCATGTTTGAGGTCATTTTGAGTCACGTTTTCACACTCACCCTCACCTAAATTGCCATTGTAAATAAAGCTTATATTTATTTAATTATTTGTTTATTCCTTCACTTTTCATTCATTCATCCATTCACCCATTACTCATACACTCACTCACAGACCCACCCACCCACTCATTCATTGCTAAAGTACATTACATTGAAGTCTACCTTTTTGGCCTTGACCATTCTCATGTAGGCCTCCATTTTCTATCTAACATAAATTTTTATTTCAGGAGTAATCTATTCTGAATTTACATTATCTTCCCTTTTATATGTCTTTGGCATTTAATTTTCATTCTACAGAGAAATTCACCTAAATCTCTTAGCTGACTTTTATCTTTCAAAATCTTATTTAGTCATACCTATTACTTTGTTTATTTTTGCCATCTCTTTTTATCGCCTCATTTCACCATTCATTAGTCCCCATGCATTCAAACACATGTGATTCATTTTCTTCTTACCCACAAATTGGATAGAGCCCCTGTGTGATCCCCCCCCCCCCCCCCCCAAACCTTTCCATTTCCAAATCTCTAATCTAAACCAAGTTATCCCTTATCACTCATTTCTGTTAAACACTTTAATATATAATTCCTTTACTGTGCTTTCTTTAACTTGGTTATAAAATTGCAGACTTTTTTTCTTATTTGTGTAAATAAAATCTCCCTCTCCATATCCTCCAATTGTGTTGTAACTCACTTCCAACACTCCTTATAATGTTCAGGAATTCTACACCAAACATCTAACCCTGAGAGGTGGAACCAGGACTGAAAAATTCAATGCTATAGCCGGAATTTGAACCACAGATCTGCTTCACGCACGGCTACTGTAACCACTAAGCTACCATGGCCAACTTGCCAGTATGACATTAAATTCCTCTACAGTTGAAAAGTATTGGAAAGCACGAATGCTAATGGCTTCATTGCCAGATGCAAGGCACTAGAAAACAACAACATTATATTCCCCAACCAATGTATATTTTCCTGATAGACCACAAGGGAATCTCACATCTGAGATAAGTACCCCAAGGGCGACTTACAAGTACTTCATGTCCCAAGTTTAAATAACCTTTAGATAGTAATCTTATTATCTTTTAACCCATTCTTTATCAATTGCTCCTCAACGCTAGCTAGCCCAAGCATTGCTTTCCAACGTATGAGCTTGAAACCTCAGACATACTTTCAGTATATCAGCCTCTGTTTGTAATTGTATCTAAAATACTTCAATTCATGTTGCTTTGTGGGACTCTCAAGATAACCTCCAAAATATTTGTTGAACTATATATAAGGCCTAGTAGCTGACAACATGCCTTTTGTTTCAGAGGTCCATACAATTCCAGCAAAGATGTTTCGACGAGTACTGACCATAGTGCAATCCCATTGCAAGCTTGGTTTGACAGCCACATTGCTTCGAGAAGATGACAAAATTGCTGATCTCAACTTTCTGATAGGGCCCAAGCTTTATGAAGCTAATTGGTTGGAGTTGCAGAAGCGTGGTTTTATTGCAAGAGTGCAATGCGCTGAAGTCTGGTGTCCAATGACACCTGAGTTTTATAGAGAATATCTTAATTGTAAAACTAGCAAAAAACTGGTAAGTTAGTTATACACATTACTGCTACAAGTAAAACATGCAATGGAGAAATTAACCTTATACAGTGTTCAAATGAAACAAGGATTGAGTCAACTAAACATTTCTAAATTGGGTTTTGGGGTTTTTAGGTACTACTTTACTGAACCAAGTTGATTTTGCGGATTATGCTTGCTGTTGGGGCATATGCCTCCCAAGAGTTCTCTGCACCTCTCAGTTTCTCAATGACGATGTTAGCAAAGATGATAGTTTTCTGCCCTGATTTTCTTTGAACTTTAGTCAGAGGCAGTTCAGTGTTGTTTGAGGTGGTGATGGACAAGTACACAGTTGAACTTTTCCAAGGCTTAATGAATTCTGCTTGTGCTGGTAGAGAACTCTTGTTCAGGTCACCTCACTAAGGAGCTTGCAATAATTGTGTGTTAGAATGGTAGCTAGGTGCATTACCATTTAAATTGCAGAGTAGTGTAATGTAACAAGCATGTTTATTAACAGAGTATAAAATACTAAAAATGCACAAATGTTTCTTTGACACTGCCATAGTTGTGTGGCAGTTTTTTATCAGTGAGCGACGATTTGTTATGGGGTCGTATGTAACAGGCAACAGATAAAAAACAAAATGACAAGGGCTAAGGATTTTCATCAATTAAAGCTCTGATTTCACCAAAAGTAACTTTTGTGCTTTAAATAGAAATTATTCACAAAATTAGTTAACCATGTTCATCAAACTACTATCCAAAACCATCTGATGGCAAAGTTTTTCCTTTGAATTACCTCTGAACCAGTGACGTAAATTGTGTCACTTTACGATAATCTAATTCTTTTTCTCTAATGTGTATTTAAGTCTGTGTGTATATATTTAGTGTTATTTCTCTGTGCAATCACTGATGGATTGTTTGTTCTTTCTTTTTGTTACCTATTTAGAACCAAACACATGTTTTATTGTGACACAGTTCTGTTGATAATACTGCACAATTATACATCTACACTATTGATGTTTTCATCATAACTCTAGTGTAAAAGATTAACAATTTATTGCCCTTGGTTATGGACCCTAGAAATTATTTTTCCCAAAATTATACTTATAATCACTGTCGGCTATGCTCCACATTGCTATGCTCCACCAAATAGTTTCGGACGCAACAATAAAATTTACAAAATAAAATGTAACATTTATATAACAGAAAATTGATATATTTTTGGTGGACATAAAACAAACACAATAAATACTGGTGTGAATCATCTAGTCCTGTGTTTTTAAGGGGAAGCATCGGTGAAATTTGGACAAAAATGACGAAAAATGCGATAATGCCTGTACCTTGTACTTTCAGAATCTACCGTCATTTACTCCTCATCGCCATTTAAAAGGCCGTTATGCCATAATTTAAATGCCCATGTGCGGGTGGGTGTGGCTGCTGAAATGCACTCATTACCCCATTGCAGCAAAATCGCGTACAATTTTGAAGTTTAAATCGGGCGGTCTGATTCAGTTCTGGTGGATGTAAGCAGAGACATCTTGTGGGATTTTCTGCAAACATTCATGGCTATGAAACGGACCACTGTTTCCTGTTTTGCGTGAACCACGTGGTTGTATTTTTCTGAATTTTAATCAAGATTACACAGGCTGAAGAAGAGAGGTCATCTTTATTGTGGTGTACATTTAGATAAGTAGAGTTTAGAATAAAAATAAGTATAATATAAGGCAGGGAATACTAAATAAGTATCTTCTTGCTGCAAGTGAAAATCTAAATTTTTTATTTAGCTGTTTATGTAAACACACAACCAGCTAATTCTCTTCTCACTATTATAATTTATTGTAGTTGTAAAGATTGTACATTAGGTGGACCAAATTTTCATTAAATTATTAATTGGTGTAAAATTATTCTAAAATGGGTAAGCAAAAGCAAACAAAGAAATCTCTTGCAGCAAGAAAAAAATATAATGCCTAGATGGCAAACTGGCAAATCTCAGGAGGAAACAAGCATAACTAGATCTACAGTAGATCTTGAAGAAGGAGGTTCAAGTAGTAAAAAAATTGCAGTGACTTCAGTTATCAGTGAATTTAATGAGTTATGAGGCTACTCTCTATGTAAAGGAAAGAGTCACAGCTAGAAAAATAAGTCCAGTCAGCAAAAGAATTAGTAGTGTTAGGGATAAGGGAAGATTAAAGCAGAGTGCACTGAATACATTAAGTACATTTAAATCAGCAAAAAAACAGTTAACAGTAGCAAAACTTAAAGAAGAAGAAGCCAAACAGTTAGCTGAAGGACCTTCATATGCTCCAGGGGAATTCTAAAGCAGTAAATGTATGTTGTCATACTCTTAAAACTTTAACCTCTTGAGCGATGGCCATTTAAAACGTCCGCGAGCCGAGAACTGCTAGCATTTAAATTGTTAAATGCACTAAAAGTGCTTGGTATATACACAGCTGTATTTTGTGTAAATATTAAGTTATTTTAATGAAACAAAAACTGGTATAAAACTCGTTATTTGCAGTATAAATGTACGTCATCAGCAAAGTTGAGTTGTATTTACAAAACGTTGAAATGGCACAATTTTGTTTCACTGTGGTGAAAAGTCAACTTTGCTCTGTCGAACGCATCTAATATAAGTTCTCGGAAAGAAAGAGTAAAGAAACACCCATTGTATGTGTGGCTTATGCGTCAGCATACTGTGTAATAAAGCGCTACTGCATGCGTGGTCTCTTGAGTCATCAGAATAGATCAACATTGCAACTTTTGCTTACGCGAGTTTCGTAACTTAGTAGAGTCCGTGTCTTTCTTTGTTGAAATATATACGTATTCTTTCCTGCTTGTAGCTGAAGGGAGAAGTGGTATAAAAAGGTGTTTTTGCACCAACTGGATATAACCATATACAATTGTTTGGGGATTTGGACAGCTCTCTAAACCCACACAGGACAATGACCGACTTTGACTACCGACTATAAATAGCTCGCAGCCTAATTGAACAATACCACGTTGGGGGTTGAAAATCCAAAACCCCTGCACCCCTCAGACTTCAAGGAAAACATTATCCTAAAAGGATACCACCAACAGCAAAGAAGTCCCGCCCATCTCCAAAGTGTTTCGTGTGCCGCAAGAAGGGAATTCGCGAATGTGGAGATGTACGTACCCTTGTGTGTTTATCCCTGTTTTGAGGTAAATCACTGCAGAACGAACATATTAAGGTAAGCCAATAAAGTATATAGACCTTACTAAAATGTTTCATAAAGGGAAAATTATAATAAGTTGAGTTGGATAAGGGATAAATAAGGGTTAAATGCTTAAACGCACAGGATGCCCATATCGCTCATCCGTCATTTTAAATTGACGTGATTTCACGTCGATATCCCTCAAGAGGTTAAAGTCATTTTTCTCTGCTTTCTATTTTTTCACATTTTTTAATCTTCAAAATGCATCTTCTAATACAGTTCTTAATAGATTTCTTTTAAATTTTGCACACATGTTCTTAGATAGTTGCTGCATAAAACTTGGTATTTTAAATGCTCTAGATGGAGTAGTTTAATTGTTGTTGAATTTTTATTTTGAAAATTATTAATAATTTGAAAAAAAAATGGACATTGAGGTATTCAATATTTTTTTTCTCCAAAACTGTTTGACATAGCCAAATAAAAATACCAGGTTTTGTAGACATAATCCAGGGAAACATATGGCCAGAGTTTAGTTTACTTAGAACAAATAATATTTTATAAGAAGCGTTTCCTATACAACCCTAAAATTGCAGCAAAAAAAACAATACAATTTTTTTTTTGCAAAAACTATTGTACATAGAAAAGTGAAATTTGGGAAACCTTCTAGTTATGCTTTGGCACACATGCATACAAATTTTCACATCATTGTGACAAAAATTGTAGATTTTGTCATTTTTACAGATGCCTCCCCTTAAATTAAATATTCTGGGTTTACAATTTCCTCTACATTTGTTGACAGGAAATTTGAGTTCCAACATATTTACTTATTGATGTATGTGATTAATAGAACTTTGGGAGTAACACAACCGTAAGGTGCTTGTGTGTGGGTATGGGTGGGAGTGGGTGGGATTGAGCGTGGATGGGGTGGGTGGTGGGGTGTGTGTGTGCGCATGTCCATGCATGTGCGAGATCTCATTAGCAGTGGCAGCTGGTGGTAAAATTACTGAGGGCGCTACAAAATGAATTATATATGTCTTTGAGAAAATGGTGGAATTCACTAGGTTCAAAAAACTAAGTCCATGCACCAGTCCTTCTTGCTGCAGAACTTCTCTACTACCCTGGTAGTGAAATCCACTGAATTTAAAATCATCCTTTTTGCAATGGACGGCATTGCTGGAGCATTAATACATTCTTGTGACATAGTATTCCTTAGAAATGTTTTAATCTGTTTAACGAAAAAAAGAAACATCTCCCAGCCTCAGCAGTTGCCATGGGCTGAGATGATGATACTCAAGAGTTTTGTGACTTCTGACTATGTATCTTATAATTGCATGATAACACATAATGAAGTAAAGGAACGACACCACTAAAGGCCATTCGGAATAAGAAGGCACATGAGGCGGAGCTAGAAGAAGGTGTGTGAGAGCAAGTAGCCTATCCTAGAGAGGTGAGGTTGCCCAATTCGATAACGCGCTGTCTTCTGCAATATTTGCTTTTCTCTTTTCTCTTTGCGCTCATCAAATCCAGCAATGGCTCATTATTACAAAGAATTCTATTACAAAGAGCTAGAAATGTTGAAGCTGACTGTCCAGGAAGCAATACTTTAGGTGGCCTGTAGCCCAAGATGTGAGTGATTGAAGAAACGCTGTGCTCAGCGATAGCAAACGACACTTGCCTTGCATGATGATTGTTTATTTATCATCTCAAATATCTTTCTTCTCAAGAAGTGAGATGTCTGCAGGAAAGGAAAAGGAATTTAGTTTATTCTTATGCGTGTTCCATGTCTGACGTGTATGCACAGTGTTACCTGTGTTTTATAATACTGTAACTCGCTGTAACTAAGAAACATGGCATTATCAAAACCAGGTACAAGCGGCTTACAGACGAGTAAATCGAAAGGAAAAGTATTGCATTCAGATGCACAGGCTATTATTTTCAGTGTTTACACTTTTTTAAAAGAATTGTCCTCCGAAAAAGTGTGTGCGAACATTGTATTCAAACTAAGCCGGGCACTAACAGCTAAAGCATGTGAACATTCAGTGTCACGCGTAGTGCAACAAGGTAGAATAACCACTTCTCAATCCGGGTGGCCCTTGTTTAAATTCCATGGAAAACACCGTAAGGCAGGAAAACAGGTTTCGAATCTGAATTCTTACTGAGTTATAAAAGTTTGCTAAAAATAGTCTTCATGCAGCTGGTTTAAAAAAATATTTTGTTCAGTGGCGAGTTTCCGCTTTTGCTATATGTAATATAATATAAACTTTCATGAGCATGTTAGCCTAACATACTTGCCTTATATTAATAACGGCATTGCAAATTCTGGTTGGCACATATTGGGGAAACTATTTCCGGAGCTTTGCTCTGATAACTTACAAATTGCATTGTAAGGAACATTTTAAGTGCTGAAATGTCTAAAATACACAACCGAGAAGGCCACATTGGAATATGAAAATTGAAATGTCTAAAATACACAACCGAGAAGGCCACATTGGAATATTACTTGTAAAAGGTGGCTTGAAATTGTGCTTAGGCATTTGTTGCTAAATTATGTAGATTTTTACTTAGAATACCTAATATAGAAACTGATTAACATATGTGCAGAAGCTCTGTATAGACACTTAGAAAAATTGAGAAAAATATGAGAAATACCTACATACCAGAAAATGCCTCAAATTGCGCACCTACGACCTCCGTTTAGATTTATTCAAATCATCACGTAACTCTCTCATTTTCACTCCGATAACAAAAATATTTACACGAAAACGTTCCTAGAGAATCGGATATAATAAAAAAATTAAAAGCTCAACATTGTAATGTTTTATCACGTAGGCCCAATTTTCAACTTGAAAGATATGAACTCCGTTGAAACATTAGATTGCAAATGAAAATTATCTGCTTAGATGAGGGATTTATATTTGAAGCAAATTACAGGATTAGAGAGCCTATTGTCTCATTTTAAAGAGAGAGAAATTGGTCTGACAGGCTTTAATTGTGCACCTTGAAATCCTTCACCGTCCTCGCTGCTGTCTACCAGTAACGCTCACGTGCATATCTCCCCTCTCTTTCTTTCGCATAGCGATATACTCCGGCAGCAATGCTCCATAGCTGAGTAGGGATTGGAGCTACTCGTGTGCCTTCTTATTTTGTGCTCCCTATAGACATTCTGAAATCTTGTCTCTCATGGATAACACTGAGTTCTGTTTCAATCCATTCTTGTCCAAAATGCAATAACTTTGAGCAGCAACTTCAAGTTCCCATTCTGGAAAATGTGTATGGAATTCACTAAATTTGTCACAAATTAAGAAGCTTGCTACATCAAGATCGTTTAATGATTTAAAGCGCTGATGAGCATCTTGCACAATCCTATCATGCACTCTTTTGCTTCAACATCTTTGTTTTCCAGTCTAACTCACTTTCTGAGTGATGAATCTTAAACTTTGGCATAAATGTGATCTGTAGATTCCCTGATTTTATTTATAATTTCTGATCTTTAGGGTTCCTATAAACTGAGTCACAGCATTTCTTGCTATTATTGTGTCAGTTGATCTCATTTGCAGCTGGTTGTACAATATATCTACATGTACTGAAAAACGTTAACCAATAAAGAAATTCTTCATTTTCCATTTAACAATGCAGTCCAATAGCTTAATGGAATATAAGCTCCCCAGACAAAAAATTAGTCACCCTAGCGTGCATGTACAGATCAATTGTTAAGGCTTTACTGAAGGTGCAGCAATTGAGTCATGTGCTCAACTGCAAGTGCACTGCCCCTATTTGAGCATAAGATGGTGGCGATCAGGGGACATTTATGTTTCAACCAGACAGTGTGTAAACATGGATGAATGTGACAGATTGGCACCTCTCAAACATTGCCCACACACAGCTTGTTTGTTTAGAAACACCAACAGTAAGTTTGTTGGCATAAATAATAATGGTAAATCATGTTTGGCTGTGACAGATTGGCAAAAATGGTAAATTATGCTCGGCTGTGCCCATCACCAGACAGTGTGTGAAGTTGCTGGATTTGTTGGTGTTTTACAGCAGACTGCTCAGTGTATCTGCAAGGAGTGGTGTATTACATGTGGCCATGAAACATGTCAGAATTGTGGTTGGGAAAACCTGACTGAGACGGACCGGAGACACGTTTCCCATCTTGTGAATCAAAATTGCTTCCAAACCTGACATGAATTGCTACAGTCAGTGAATGCAGGTCCACCCTAACCTGTTAGCAAGGGAACATTGCGAAGGGAACTGCATGGAATGCAAATTTGGAGTTGATCACCTCTCAAGAGGCCATTGCTCACACAGGCATATTAAGCTGCACATCTTCAGTGGAGTATTGCACGGCCAGTGGATCTCCGGCACTGACATTTCACAGCTGTGATGAGTTAGAGGGGGAAGGTTAACATTCCCAATGTACAGTAATGAGTTTTGAAAAATGGATTCTCTCAAAATTATCGTAATAATGAAAGTATATGATATTTATTAAGTTTAAAACATTGAAATACAGGTTTTGGTTTTATTTTCATGTAATATCTTCGTTACATCACTATTCTGTTCGAATATTACCTTTACATCTGTTATGGACAGTAGCTGTTACTGGTAATACTGGAAGCGGGTAACGCACTGATGTTAAAACTTTCTGCTAGCACCAATCAGCGGTCTCGCTGCTAGGCATGGCTTCCAAATGTAGCACCATGTTGTCCAGTCCATTTTACAAGGGCTATGTTGTTGGTTTCAATTGCTTTGGTGTTTGTGCAGGGGTTTTTTCTGATAGGTAAATGGTATAACAATTGTCTCCATATTCTACTACTCTGTGATCATTTATATGCATGCTGTCCATTAGCCGTATTTTTCAAGATGATTTTTCAAAAGCAAAGGTCATTGGGCTGGAATATGTGACTGGTTTGATAAACACTCCCCCAACTTATTACATCTTCCTTGGCCTGCAAAATCATCTGATGTGAACCCTATAGAAAACCTGTGATACATGTTGGAACAGCAGGTAAAATGCAGAACACCAACATCCATGGATGTGAGAGAGTATTACATATCCTGTAGTTTTCCTCAAACTAATTGCAAAATTGGTGTTCATTGTAATTTTGTCGTACAGAACCAATCTAAGGTCATTAAATCAAGCTTTCCTAAAAATTTGATTTGAATTTGAGCCGCTTGGCAATAACTTGGTTGCAGCACGTTTCAAAACAAAACTTGGGTCTAGGGCATCAGCATCTGTCATCAGCTGGAGGAAACGGTGTTGTGCACTTGACCCACGGTATGTACTGAGTTAGAACACATCTCATTTTAAGAATTGTGCTCACATTATTGTATTTGTGGTCATGAATAGGAAATAATTTGTGATTTCTACGTTTATGGGCAAATATTGCAAATTCAAATTCAGTGCATTTATAGAAAATATATTCTTATTGTGTTTTAATTAAGTTGTGGACTAGGCCATTCCAGCATTGGATGATTTGCTTACAAACAAAAGGTTAATCAGCAACTCCTGGTTTCTGTGCTTTATATAGCTGAACTAACTAAAGCGTGTTACTACAAATCAACAGTGGTGGTCTAAGGTGAGATTGAATCTCATGTTACACTACCTTTTTTTCTATTTTCTTTCTTTACGGGAACATCTTTATTTATATAACTTGTATGAAATATAAAATTATACAACTTAATGGAATCTTTTTGTGATAAAGCTCCTTTAGAGAAGCAATTTTTTTTTTCCACCATCTTATAAATGCTGCAATACAATTGAATTTTTAACTGCATACTTCATAAGATATTAATTGCAATTGTTGAAAATAAAATGGGAATTGCACATACCTCAACTGTCTATCATTCTTCCCAAAATTAATATTTTTGTTTAAATATTTATATTTAAAGGCATCTTTCTATACATCTCATAGACTACTGTCTTGTTAAAATATTTAGTTCAATCATAGACTGTTAATGTTCAAATTAGCTTGTATTAGACATATGGAGGATTATATCTTCTTCATGTTAGAAAGTCTGAACAGGGAAGGAAATTAAGTTTCAGGCTCAAGAAACGAAAAAGTTATTTTATAATTGTTAGTTAGTCATTGCATAATCCTCGCCATTGCATAATGGTTGCACCTTGATTTTATGGACAAGCAATAAGCATTTCACTGCATAATCATCACATTAATATTCCAAATATAAAGAAATATTGAAAAATTATGTGCCGTCACTGCAACCTATTAAATTCACAGAAGAGAGTATGGAGCATGTTATGTATTACAATATATTCCTCATGTCAATGCCCTCAGTTTGCTGACTGCTAAGATGGTGGCTAACCCATTAATGAATCTTATTGGTTCAAGTACCTAAAGCACAGGAATTAGCAGGTGTGACTAAGCGATAAGCAAATGAAGTGACAAGGCACGTGAATCATTTGGTTATCATGTGCCAAGTCAATATCTGTCATATTCTTCAGTTGTGTATGACTGTTTGTTTCTATAGTTATTCAAATGAGTGCTTATTTTATGAAACATTTTCATGGGGAAATAATACAGCTTATATAGCAGCTTCAAAATCAAGAGTGTTTGCAATTTGCGAAACAGAATGATAATTTAACTGCAGGAAAGGAATTAGCCAAATTAGAAACTTGTTCAGTAGTCAGAAAATATTGACTCCAGTTAAAAAGTGCACACAATGCAACAGTATTGTAGGTGCTCTTGTAAATAATAGATGAGTCTTAATTTAATAAATCCAAAGTCACATTTTTTTTTTGATTTACTGGAGTAAGTGTATGCATTGCGGCGTCAGCATCTCTTTTGTTTCCCCTTCTTCCCCTCTCATTTCTTTTCAACTACTAGGCATAATGTGGTTGTACTTCAATATTCTCAGACTCACTCTTACTCCTGTTACCGTGCATTAGTCACTGAAAATTAACATGGGCAGTCTTAAATAATATTCTTTGCATAATGGTCTCACTGACATAACAGTCAAATCATATATTTTTGCTTTATGAAGAAAGCATAACAACTGCAACGATTATACAATAAAATGGCAGTTAAAACTAAAGAATTCAATGTGTACCTATGTTTTATATTTTGATTTTGTCAGTACAAATGATAAACTAATAGCAATTATATTTTGTTTTTTCAGTTGTTGTATGTGATGAATCCTAATAAATTCAGAGCAACTCAATATCTCATACGCTACCATGAAAGGCGTGGTGATAAGACTATTGTGTTTTCAGACAATGTATTTGCTTTGAAGCATTATGCCATTAAGATGAATAAGCCGTATATCTATGGTCCTACCTCCCAGGTAAGTCAAGACTACTGCATCTATACTCTGTTCATCAAGAGATTACAGGAGACGTAAACAAAGCCATGTGCATTTTGACCACAGTGCGCCCTCTTGACGCTTTCGCCGTGTAAATAGTTCCTTGAAGAGGAACTTTGTTACTAGGGTCTGAAATGTCACTTAATGTTTTGCTGAAGCATGAACTAAGTGTACTAAGCATAGTTAAAGTGTAAGAATATGCAGTTAAGTGAATCTGTAACCAGCCTAATTCATTCTGCGTGCACATTATTCAGTATGAAAGTAACATGGTGGAACAAGTGAGTTGTGAAACATAAGTGCGGCAAACCGTTGCGAAGTGGTGAAAAGACAACAATATTGAATATGTTTAACAAGTTCTGCGAGAAATATCCAGAACTTGCTATCGAAGACGTGATGAAATTAACATCCGAGTTTACCAGTGTGTCAGTTGCAAGTATTGACAGCACACACAAAGAAAAATCGTCAGTTGGTGAAGATCCCGGCCAAAAGCTTCCACATACCAGATAAATGGTGGATGTAGTTTGCGACGAATTTGTGAGATCTGCAATCTGTCGAAAAGTTCACCAGTTCTTTGTTAACAATGAACCCCCACCTTAAACAAAGTGCTGTTGGCAGTTAACTCTGATCCCGATCTTCCAGATTTAAAACGAACTTCCCTCCACAAGCTGCTTCTGGAGATTGGTTTCGAGATTGTGTGTAGGAAATAAAAAAGTGTTATTGTGGACAGAGATGACGTAAGTAGTAGTTAATTTCCATGTGCGACATGTTATTTGGATCAAGTAAATTATATCCTTTTAGTAGTGTAAAATGCATATTATACCTACGCGTAGCGGTAGGTAACTGTGTTGCGTCATTGTGAATCCACGTGGCCGCGGAGTGATACAAACCAGTGCTTTGTTTATATCTCCTCTAATCTCTAGATGAACAGAGTATAACTACTGTGGAAGCTCTGTTACTAAATTAAGGTTGTGGCTGTATCATAGTGAAAAAATCTGATGTGCTGCACTCACATGACTTTCTCTACTCTTGTACTAACCATTCTTATAAACTCTTATTACTATATCTTCTTTGTGTTGAGATAAACTTCTGTACAAATTATCTTATTATTTCCTTGTAGGTATAAGGGGAATATTAGAATACAGTAGGCTTTGAGCGATAGTCAAATCTTTTAAAGCTTCGAGATTCCGTTCTTTTTGCACACTTAACATATAAAAAATGAACAACGATGTTCCATTACACAAAAGTTTTAAGTTTTCCGAAACTGGCACAAATAACAAGGAATATCTCCGAAGTGGTTCACTCTACAAAAAAATTTATTCAGACATAAATTGTGTGTTTTAGCAAGACCTACATTTTTTGTAGAGTAAGATTTTGTCTATCTCTTACGGTTTACAAGTTATTCAAAAGTCATCCAGAGTAAACAGGACTACACAGGCTATAGCCAGAAAATTCAAAATATACATTTCATTTGTCATACAAATTTAATTTAATTTATAATAAAAAGGAGTCTGGTTTAGAGTGCTGTTCGAATTTTTAATTCTTTGGCAGATCATATTTATAGACTCATCACTTAATAAATTTTTTGATGTTGCTGCGCTGTGGTCAAAACGCACGTGGCTTTGTTTACGTGTTTTTGTTTGTTGCTGTTCAGGATTTTGCAGACTCTGTGAGCTTCTTATTTGAAGAGAATAACAGCAACTTTCAATTTGTCAGCACTACAGTCAAAAAATATTATTATGAATTTCCCACTTATAAAAAAACAGATCTGTCCCTTGCAATCCATTTAGTTTGCCCAAAAAATGCAAGGGATCCTTGAAAATAAATAAAAAGAAACTCGAGGATGTACTGACATTAATGGATTATGTCCCATGGTAAATCAGACCTTCTTTCATGCCCTTGTAGCTGAGACGGACTTGTAGGTTGAAGGTGTTAATTACAAAGGAATGATTAACATTTCTATAATACTTATACTTTATTTTTGTGATATTTGATGAAAAGAAACTAACAAAGTAATGAAAATCTCATAATTGATGTATTTTCAGAGAGAAAGTCGTAAATCACAACTAAAATTGCTTGCACGCTTTGAACATTTTTATGTAAATAATAAAAAGAAGATTAGATAAAAAAATATTTTCTTGTGTAAAATGTTTCAAAAATATACTGTATTAACATTGTGACATTTATTAGACTGCTCTGATGTTAGAATTGCTCCAAAAGTTTAGAAAGTTTTCCTGTAAAATTCTAATTGTGTGGCTTGTGATTATCTCTGACACAACACCTCCAAGTATGCCACTTCTTTGAACATGAATCTGTTCAAACGTACTGCTACACTTCAAATGGCTAGAGCCTGAACACAAAATTTTTACAAACAAGAAAGAATTGAAAAAAAATAAATCATCCTATCATTACAAACAGTAGAGGATATTTTACATCCTAATGAAGAAATTTGAACAAGTACTACACACAATTAAGTTACATGTCTTATCTCATGTATGTAAGTGTTGCAAAGTAATTTAGTGGATTAACTAGTCTTTTTACATATATATGAATACTACTCGATGTTCATTATAATGCAGTCTTTTGTTTTATTTTGTAAGTGTTCTTCAGTATACCATGTGTTATATTAGTCATGACATACAAATTAAAAAATTAATTTTTTTCTTTCAAACATAATGTGTTGCGTGTGTTAAAATTTTGGTTATGAAAGTCCAAGTGACAAGTTCATCATTAAAAAGGTTTCTTCACATTTCATTTATGGGGAAGTACTTTTCAAATTGTTTTGTGTATATTAGAGCAAATTTTTCAGGAAAGAAGAAAAACTGATAACTCCTAAACCCTTGGAGATAAATTGGAGTTTTAAAAGTACAAAATAATGTCTGGATTCCAACATCAAGGATGTATTTTTACTGAAATCAATTTCAAAACAGGGTAGTAGATATTTATAAAAGCAATGTGAACATAATATGGTTTGATCTGGAAATGAACCCTGAGCTCTGAGCATGCTTACAATTTATGACATTTCCTTACATAAACAAAACAAAATTTGCAGGTTGAGGTTTTCTTAGAAGTTCTAATGTCTAATTGTTCTGAAAAGGCTATTAAGAAATGAGTTAATGCAATATTTGTTTTATTGAACTCATTAATAAAATGTGAAATTACTGAATTTGATTCCCTCAACGTCTTAACTGTCCTTGGCTTTATCAGATGGGCAATTTCTGTGTGTAAATTTGTCTTCAATGAATTTTTTGGCACTCATTCTTGACAATCTATTCCCGTGCATTGGTGATCATTCTTAGTAGTCTATTTACAATGTGTGATTGCTTGGAAGAGAAAGGACTTAATATGGTTTGAAGTGGACCAAATGGTGACAAAATACGATTTGAAGTAAATCCCGTAATTCAAGCCTCCTTTGCTTGGAAACTAATATGTTTAGACATGAAATTAATTTATCATTGGAGAGAGCATGTTCAAAATAACACAAATAGGTATAAAACTCGATTTCGTAAAAATGTGGACTTAATGTGATTTGAAAAGCACCTCCTCATATTTACATCATTGTTTTTCCATTATTGAAGTCTTGTGTTAGAGAAGCATATCATAAAATATTAGGTTAGTCATATTAAACAAAAAATAATGAACTGAATAACAAAAATAATGTGAGTTTCATTACTGATTGCATTTATGGCCTTAATAATATCCATTAGTTGTCATTTGACAGTTCAAAATGTTTAAAATCCATAGCCAGTTGAAGTAACTGGTAATAATGTCAATGCATGCTTCAGTTTATGTTAGTCACTGTGGAATGACCGCTGTCATGTTGTCATGGTAGCTTAGTTGGTCAGAGCAACAGCATAGTAAACTAAAAATCCATGGTTCAAATCCTGGTTATGGCATTGCATTTTTCATGCTGATGTTACCTTTCCAATTTAAGCCTACACAAGGCATTTGTGGAAGAACAGTTAATTGAAATTGATGGGCCTGAAAGCGTTAAACTTAGTTAATATGTCAGATTTGGTAAGAATAGTTACCTCAGTCTTTCTTCTTCTCCCTAAACATTCCTATGGTATTTTCATTTCTGCTGTTAAGACAGCTGCAGTTTGATATGCTTGCCAGATTTCGTCCTTTAATAATTTATAGTTTCAGCTGCTCATAGCTAAAGTCTTGGAAAACTTGGTGTTCTATTTCAGCTGTCTACTTTATATTTCAGAGTGAAAGGATCCAGATTTTGCAAAACTTCAAATTCAACCCCAAGGTGAATACAATATTTGTGAGTAAAGTGGCTGACACTTCTTTTGATTTGCCAGAAGCCAATGTTCTGATACAGATTTCCTCCCATGGAGGTTCAAGAAGACAAGAAGCTCAGAGACTTGGGCGAATATTGCGTGCAAAAAAAGGTATTAAAATGTGTCTATAGTTTTTGTATGTTCAAATTGTTTAAAGTGTGTAAGTATGAAAGATTTGCATGGAAGAGGAAGAGGAAGGAATAAGGAACATATATTTTAACATTTAATACGTATGAATTTCCTGTGTAATATGAATATGGAGGTTGTATTTTGTAAATGCTTAGTATAAAATGCGAAACTATTCAACGGAACACGTGGCCAACATCGATTGTAAGAAAAAGTTACGATCAATAACAAAGAGCAACAATAACTGTTAGTCATGTAACTAGGATGAGTGAATAGGAGACCATAGACACTTAAAAGATAAGATAATCATATAAGATAGACATGTATTTGAGCGATTACACATAATGAGCTACGTATCAGCAATCATAATCGTGGATTGCAGTGCAGAGAGATATTCCTTGAAGCATTGTGGAATAGTATGTGCTTCGTGTGATTGTACCTAAAACGTTGAATTATATTTATGCGAGAAGCTGAGAAAGCTTGCGAAATCAAGAGATGCTACATTGAGTTTAGTGCCCAAGAATCACAAAGAATATTTAACAACAGTTATTTAAGTTTTTGAAGTTTCGGAAGTCACTGTTGTCTTCTCTCTTCACCTTTTACTAGTCCTTGGGTTGTGATTCAGGTGCCTTAACATTATGAAAATCCTGGACTTCACATATTTTAGACATTCCAGAAGATCTGGACATTCTTGCAGTTCTATGCTTTGCCTTATCTTATTTTGTTTGTGTATCCAATTCTATTTGTGCACTATACTGTTAGGCTCTGTTTGTAAAAGCTTTTATTATGTTATTATTGTTCTGGTACTTACTCCATCACATTGGAAACCATGTATATAAGAATTTGTACTTGATTTATGTAACATTGGGTTTAGTACTTCGGGTATTTCTTGAGTATGAGACTTGTGGTACCAAACTGTGTTTCAGAGACATTTGCTATTTAGTACTTGAATGAGAACTCACGTGAAATTTTTTTATGTTGGTGTATATTAACAACAATTATTGTTGGAATCTTCAAAAATAAATACCATTAATTTCTTGCTTTTCTTCTTCTGATGACGGTAAGTATTGTGTTTCTGTATTTAACAGAAATTAAGAATACAATAAAATAAGTATTCTTGCTTTTCACAATAATTTAAGTAGTTTTACTTCTTTCTTTCTACAGACAAAATCTCAAGAAATGACAATATGTTTACTTGCGTTCTTTGTTGGTAATAATGTGAGAATATGTGTGCCATTACTGATACATTGATGCAGCAATGTAACTTGTTGACTTTTTATTGGCAATTTAGTTTTAAGGAATGCTTTCCTATAATATGAGGGAGTTATTATTTGTTTGTTTCATAAGCATGAAATGCAATACTTTCACTCTATGCAACTTATTTGGCAGAGGATTTAAAATTTACATTCAGAGTCTTTTTCGCTTAAATTTAATTCTAACACATGGAATGCTACTTCTTCTCAACCACATGCAATATTAATCACTATACTACACGGCCTGGCATCTTCGGTGTCTTGTGTCTTCTACGTGGTTCCAACATGCCCACTGCATATAAATTCACTATGGCATCTATTTAAAGCTTCTTGATTTCCCCTATTCCAACAATGTGAACATTATCAATTTCATAAAATACAAAATGATTATATGGGCTTGTGGGCCATGGTCTAGTGGAAAAGCTCCTTCCAAATGTTATTTGAAGCTGCATCGAATGAAACATTTGGAATTTCATTTTCTACTAGATCATGTCCCACAAGTCCAGATTTATATTTTATGTCACCGGTTATGAAAGCTTACACAATTTAATTATTAGTTTCCTTCATTGCTATACATAACAACTGTTTATGATTTATACACACCAATATATTTATTTGCATTAGAGTTTATTTAATATTACTTTTATCTTTTAAAATCTTTTGTTTTGTGGCAGTTTTTTTATTAATGGGTTGGAATGAGCTCGTTACTTCAAGGTTGTAGTGGGTAAAGGATAAAGCTTGTGAAGACTAATGTATTTATTTTCAATGCATATTCAGATTTCCATTGAAATTAACATTATTGCAATGAAGTAACATTATTAAACAAATCACTTCACTCTTCAGAAATATAATTGTGATAAATTTCCGAAGCTGTTCAGTTCCATCTGAAAGCCCTGAATCCTCGGTACACTCAAATTATCATAGTTGCCTAACTGCCCCTACAACTTAGAGGTCAACAACCGGACACTCTGTTGGACATGCCAGTATGTATTTGTGACTGATGATGGATGGAACATTTCCGACATCTTAAGTTGTTTTACTATTGTAAGGGCAAAACCGCCTCACAATACTGGCAGAAAATTTGTACTGCTTACAGGGAAGATGCAGTAACGAATGAAGTACGTCAAAAAAGGTTTAGTCGATTTTGAGCTGGGAATTTCTCCCTAAAACAGTAAGCTTGGCAACTATTCTGTCATAGTTGTGCTGCAGGTGAGGTGTGTTCCCAGGTGCTCTTAAGATTGAGATGTAACGAGAAACGAATAAACTTAAGGGAAACCTTATACTGAAATAAATTAAAGATAAGCTCAGTTACTTCTTGTATAACCCAAAAACAAAGTCAGTTATCTCCAGAAATAACTGTAATGTAGTTAGGTACTGATGTAAATAATAAAATAAAGGAAATTATATGTGAATAGGTTAAATTTCAAACTGAAACAATTGCAGAAATCAAGAATATGTTCAAAAATGAACTCAAGGAAATGAGGGAAAATTGTGTTGCCATGAATATCACTGGAAATACTAAGGTTGACAAGCTAAAATCAAAGTGTGAAACTTTAACTAATAATTAAACGAAATAAGTGCCACTAGTTAGTGAAAGCTTAGGAACTGTCAGAATGGAAATGTGCACAGAAGACTTTGTTACATAATCAGCAGATAACTAAAGTTAAATGAAAGAAGAGATTGCTAAATAATTGAAACTATGGCACAGAAAGAGGTTGTGGACACATTTCATGATTGCAATGTACCTAGAACTAAAGCTAATAATATAAATAATGACAATATGTATTTAACAATGAACTGGAAAATTGTAATAACTATGGATTGTCACAAAATTATGAAATGTACCCTGAACATGCAAACATAAAAGCACACTATTCTATACTGATTGCATTAGAAACAAAAGAAAGGCAATGTACATCCAGTCAAGGATGCTAAAAGTGAAAATAATTGACGCACACAGAAACCAGGCACAACAATGAGGACGACCATAACACAGTAACATGGTAAAGCTCCACACAATTTCAAAACCAAAATTCTTAGGGAAGAACATAATTACATTAAAGGAGTAGCCAACCTTCCAACAATGCAAGAATGCATTACAGAAATGCAATGCCATGATCTGAAGGCATGAGAAAGAATTCTTGCAGCTTCAGATGAACAATGGATGCGGTAGAAGTGTACAAATAATGTATTATGTTCCATAGTAACAATGGCACCTATGCAAGTCTCAGATGAACAATGGATATAAATAAAGGACCCTATAGGCACTATTGGCTGAAATGTTGTGTAAGATAGACTGAGTGATAAAATATAATGAGCTACACATCGGGAATCAGCAATAGTAGATTGCATTGCCGAGAGATATTCAAAGAATCATCATGCTATGTTATTTGTCACACCAATTGTATCTAAAATGTCAAATAATATTTACAAGAGATGCTATATTGAATTTAGCATATCCAAGAATCAGTATATTCCAAGGTAAATATACTGTTAGAATCAAAATTGTAATTAATGATATTATATTAGAGAAAGTCGCAGGTTTTGAATATTTAGGAACATATGTCAGCTATAAATCTGAAAATGATTTTAAAAATAAATTACCTATGTTCCAACAAATATGTGGTACAATAAATAGAAGCCTTAAAACAAACACCAGGAAAGAAACACAAATGAAGTTTTATAAAGTAATGGCTGTGCCTGCTTTTCTATGGATCTGGATGGATGCCGAAATGAGGTTCTTAAGAACAGTAAAAGGATACACACTTTTAGATAAAATTCCAAATGAAAAAAAAGGGGAAGAACTAGAAATAAATTCTTCAACAGACAAAATTTCCAATTATAGGAATGAATGGAGAGAGCATGTTAATGGAATGGCTAAAGAAACGATCCCAAGGAAAATGTTCAACTACAGGTCTATTGAAAAAAGACATCTGGGAAGACCAAGAAAATGATGATCAGACATGTTTTGAAGCCACAACAGGCAGTATTGCTTAAAACTTGGAGTGAAGATGATGACCAAACCTAATAGCTTTAGAAACTTGCTACAGTTGTATTTATGAAAACTGAAGTTATTTATTATTATAATTTCATTATAATAAAGATAATTTTGGTGGAAATCTGAATATTTATGAAGACTACGTTGATCATCTTCTATCTACTAACCCATTAATGCCCTGAAGATGTCACATTGCTACTGCACCCATAATAATAAACTGCCATAGAACTATTAAGTCAATCTCAAATAAAGATCAATGTAAATGACACACCTTAAATGTCCTAATCATTAGCAGCACATCAATATCAATATGCGGTGAAAAATAGTTTATCAATTTATATCAATTGAACAAGCATTTATAGTGCTTAGTCATATGTGATGTGTAATGTATGCTAGCAGCTGAAAAACAAAAATGATGCAACAAATACGAAGTAATGTAAAAACCAAGACTACAAATGGGTGGGATAGAAGGATGGAATATATACCATTGGCAAGCCAGGCTAAACTTTGATGAGCAAAAGTGGTGGTAAAAGATGTAAATAAGAACATATTTCCCTTGCTACAAGAGGAATTTGCAGTTGGTAAATCATGTAACATGGAAGATTGTGAGAAAAATATAGACAAAAAATTCTCTATTGAATATTTAAATATGATAGGGTAATAATAAATGACATTCCATCATCAGATGTTGATGACATGTCATAAAGAATCCTGCGATGAAATACATTGTATATCGCATGTTAGAGAGAAATGTAGAAATGCCCCATCACCATATCACACAGTGAAGCCAACAACAATGAAAATCAAGACAAAACTAGCATCATTAGGAAGCTGATAGAAGGAAAAGTAAAGGGAAATCAAAATTTAAGTTTCTAAACAAAAATTACAGCTGGAAAAGATTCTTGTAAGAAACTTAAATGCATTCAGCAAGAAACCAGGTACTCCTCAGCCACAATATAAGTGGACTTGAAGGAGGTTGCCACAGGTTTGTTTACTACCTTAAGTCTAGGGATCTGCGGGAAGCGAGGGAAAGCAAGGGGAAAGGCAATGCTGGGAACATACAGTCAGACAATAAAAACAACTCACCTGCTAATGTCTTCACATTAGTTTGAGGAAGCAGCATGTCTGGAAACGGTTTCAGGTCCTTCGTCTGCTGTATCCGTATCAGTTTCCTTCATCAGGTGTGTCAGTTTCACTGCATCCTTTGTAAGCTGCTTCAATATCCATATTCTCGAAATAATGCTCATCATGATTACAATCATCATTACTTTCTAGACCCATGTTTATAATTATATCTTCAGTTGCTTCCTCCATTGACCCATCTCTGCGCTTAAAATCTTCCTAAATTTTTTTCATGTTTTTGCATGCTTCTATCCAATCATTTTGAGTAATTTCAGATATACATTATTGTGACGGTTTTGATAACATGGAATGTGACATTATAAGATAACCTTTTATTCTAGCCTCACCGATTGCATTGCCGGGAAGTTTTCTTTGTCTTTGCCAATAATATTTATTTTGTAGTATTGTTACAAGTTGATCTCAGAAGAAGCCGGGTTATTGAATTCGTAAGAATCAAATGTGAATTCTTTTATTTTTATTAAAATCAAAACATAAACACCAGCAACAATGAGTCAGTGAATAAAAAACTTATATTTCTAAGCAAAATTTTAAAAAAGTAATACATTATATTACTGCATAAAACAAAGCAAATATATTTTCAGTAAGATCACTAATGAATTATGAGACTCTAGAAGCCATACAATATAATATTGTAGCAACACTGGCACTGCTTACAGTCAACTGTCTTGTAGACAGTAATTTTGAACTGCTAGTGTTACTCTGCATCGTTAGCACGCCCCATTGCAAGCATCTCTGTATTGGTGATGTGCAACTCAGAAACCCTGCCTGCTTGTGACGTATATGTTTAGTAATTCTTCTCACCAAATGCACTCATATCATGGTTGACTAATACTTGCAATTTTTATGTACATACTTTTGAAGTTACTATTCTATAGGGGAAACAGGTTATTGACAGTTCCCAAGAATTCAATATGGTCAACATTACACTAAACTGCAGACGACATTATCCTAAAATGCAGTACTGCCAATGTACATAAGAAAAGCTTTATTTCTGACCTGAAACATCACAGGGTTAAAGTAACAGGCTTTCAAGCGATAATAATGCTTGAACATCATTACCACACAACACATGACTTACCTATACTCACCTTTGACAAATCTTCTGCAATAGCACTTTTGGGTAAAATCACTTCCGAATGCTAAATATCGTAGTATATATTTAATGCACTATTGTGTTGCGAAGACAAAAATAACAATAACTATAACTTCATATAATGGTGTAAAACAATTGGACAAAATCACACAAACACGAGCAGTATAATGGCTTCATCATCACTGAAAATCTGGGATAGAATTGGTAGTAGGTTTTAAATGGATTTGATCATATTATGTGCTTTCAAATGAAGTGACATGTCCCACTTTTCTTATGATACTCTAATTAAAAGTAGACAAATACAGATAAAGAATAAAATATGCAATTTTGATTTATTATTTTCAGGGGCAATTGCAGAGGAATATAATGCATTCTTTTATACATTAGTGTCTCAGGATACAATGGAAATGAGTTATTCAAGAAAACGTCAACGATTTTTGGTCAATCAGGGTTATAGCTACAAGGTCATCACCAAATTAGCTGGCATGGAAGATGTAAGTGTCCTTAAATATCAACATATTTTTATCATACCTTTCCCATAACTCATGGCTTACCAACTGAATGTTTTACACCATGAGTTGGTAAACAATAGCTTCCTGTAACAACTGAATGTTCTAATTCTATAGTTTTCATTCAGTTTGGCATTTTTATAAACATGTTGAACTGTAGTCATAGCAATAAAGAGAAGTTTTCATTTGATAGTTGTACAGTAGATTGTATGGTTATATTTGAACCTGCATTATGTTAAAATTATATTAGCCACACAGATATAACGATTTTGTTAATGTGGTTTGGAAACTGATTTTGGCCACAAAGGTGTAACTGCAGTGGCACCCGACTAATTCCAACCCTAAAAATCCAAAATTCTGGATAATCTTAACACAAAATCCATAATTTAAAGTTTTTCTTTTAACGTAAAACAACTATGTTTTTGAGAGGTAGAACTGGAACTTAAAAATTCAATGCCACAGCTGGGATAAAATTACCATCTGAAGGTTATTTAATCTTGGGACATAAAGTACTTGCAATAGTAAGTCACCATTGGGGTAATTGTCTCTGATGTGAGACTGTCTTTGTGGTTTACCAGGAGAAATATAGACTGGTTTGAGAATTCAATGTCATTCTGGCAGGTTGTCACAGTAGCTTAATGGTTAGAGCACCTGCCTGGTAAGCGGAGGGTCTGTGGTTCAAATTCCAGCTGTGGCATTGAATTTTTAAGTTCCAGTTCTACCTCTCAAACATTGCCCACACATGGCTTGTGTGTTTAAAAACACCAACAGTAAGTTTGTTGGCATAAATAAATAATAATTACCATGTGAAGGTTATTTAATCCTGGGATATAAAGTACTTACAATAGTAAGTCACCATTGGGGTAATTGTTTCTGATGTGAGACTGCCTTTGTGGTTTACCAGGAGAAATACGAACTGGCTTGAGAATTTAATGCCATTCTGGCAGTTTGTCACAATAGCTCAGTGGTTAGAGCGTCCGCCCGGCATGGTATCAACAAGTCAGAAAGCGGAAGGTCTGTGGTTCAAATCCCAGTTGTGGCATTGAATTTTTAAGTTCCAGTTCTACCTCTTAATAGCTATGTTTTTATTTGATTGACATCATAGTGCATGGTATAATGCAAACAAGCACCTCTTCTTATTAATTTATGAGCGAAAAGCATAAATTACTGTAGAATGACCACTAACAATAGCAAAATAGACTGAACTACCTACGTACCACCACTATTGCATGCGATTGGCTGTGTCCAGAGGTCAGAAGAATACATTGTTGTTAAATTGAATACATTGTCATGTCGTGCATGGTAATTGCAATGTTGTCACTTCCTCATATCACTAAGCTACGTTAACTTATAGCTGCTAATCCTAGAGCTGAATTTAAGTACTTTCTTCTTGTTTTCCGGATAATCCAAATATTTCCAAATCTGAATATACCACACCCCCAAGTAGTTCAGATTAGCAGGGTTCTACTGTATTAAAGAATCCATGAGAATAGGTACAAATCAAGCACTTGCTCCTGAAAGTGAGAGCAAAGATAACAAAGAATATGGCAAGTAAAGACACAACAGACAAAACGCTAACATAATTAAAGGAACTATTAAATATGTTGGAACAAAGTATTGGGCTAGATAAAGGTAAGAAGGAAGACAAAGTAAAGAAGTTAAAGGAAATTATGAGAAGTCCTGACCATAAGGGAAAGAGTGGAGCATTTGGATGATGAAAATACAACCTGAATTGAGAATGCAGGAAGGGATGCGAGATGTGAAGTAGAAGATCTTTTAGAAGGAAGTCTAGGAGTAGAGGTGAGAAGACACAAGATCTATGATGCTTTCTGTTTTCGGAGAACTGGAAGAAGAAAAGTATTTGCAAAATTTGCAGGTACACAACAGGTCTTTTCAGTGAAGAGATTAGGGAACCCTTTCATTAAAAATCGATACTTGTGCTGTGGTTTATCAAAAGTACTGACTTATGGCTCATTGTACTTACAAAACCTGTACTTGAGATCAAAGTTTGTCCATCAATGAAGTCTTTTGATTTAATGCCTGTCAAGAGGCCAAAGTACCTCAAAAAAAAACTGGATCCAATAACAAGTCAGCAAACAGGAGAAATGGCCATCTTCTTGAATGCCTATATCAAGGTCAGAACATCTCTCCCCGTATGTATTATGGTGTTGTGTGCTGCATAGAGTTGTTGCTTTGTGAAAGTGTTTGCATCCTTATGCAGTTTCAGGCAGAATTGAAATGTCAGCTCCATAATACACCTAAAACAGTAGATCTGTGCTGTGATTTGTTATGAACAGGTGATAGATAATTTAGCCTCTTTATCTTGTGCTGCACCCAGTGATGTCACTAACGGTTTTTTGATAGGATATTGCTGAATGATTATCTTCTTTCTTGGAAGATTGAAAACAGTGTTATAATAATCAATTTAAACCAAAAGGTGATTCGATTAATAACACTAGACAACATGTAATACACAAACCAAGCATAGCAATGAGACCTATAGTCAGTAGCATAGACTCACCAACTTACAAACTGACAAAATGGCTAACCAACAAATTCAACTCATTCCCTAAATTTGACAGCCTGGGCATAAAAAATAGTTATGAACTGATAGAACACATATAAGACTTTGAACTAACAGAAGAGGACACCCATGTCTCGTTTGATGTCAACACACTATTCACCAGCATACCACTAAAACAACTCCCACTATTGATAAAAAACTGGCTCAAATCAATTGGTATGTCATCATCAGAAATTACAGACTACATAGAATTCACCAAACTATACACAGAACAAAATTTCTTCCAGTTCCAGACCAAATATTTCTATCAAACTTTAGGTTCAGCAATGGGCAACTCCCCTCTCACCCTTCTTGGCAGATATTTTTACTTGAGGGCATTAGAAATAAGGATCACCAAAGGTTTTCCATGGATGTTCAAACTCTGACAGATGACATTATTTATTTATGCCAACAAACTTACTGTTGGTGTTTTTAAACACACAAGCCGTGTGTGGGCAAAGTTTGAGAGGTAGAACTGGAACTTAAAAATTCAATGCCACAACTGCGATTTGAACCACAGACCTTCCGCTTACCGGGCGGCTGCTCTACCACTGAGCTATTGTGACAAACTGCCAGAATGGCATTAAATTCTCAAACCAGTTCGTATTTCTCCTGGTAAACCATAAAGGCAGTCTCACATCAGAGACAATAGCTCAGTGGTAGAGCAGCCGCCCGGTAAGCGGAAGGTCTGTGGTTCAAATCCCAGTTGTGGCATTGAATTTTTAAGTTCCAGTTCTACCTTTCAAACTTTGTCCACACACGGCTTGTGTGTTTAAAAACTCCAACAGTAAGTTTGTTGGCATAAATAAATAATAATTACCATCTGAAGGTTATTTAATCCTGGGATATAAAGTACTTACAATAGTAAGTCACCATTGGGGTAATTTGTCTCTGATGTGAGACTGCCTTTGTGGTTTACCAGGAGAAATACGAACTGGTTTGGGAATTTAATGCCATTCTGGCAGTTTGTCACAATAGCTCAGTGGTAGAGCAGCCGCCCGGTAAGTGGAAGGTCTGTGGTTCAAATCCTAGTTGTGGCATTGAATTTTTAAGTTCCAGTTCTACCTCTCTGACAGATGACATATTTGCAATAGTCCCCCCCCCCCCAAAAAAAAAAAAAAAAAAAAAACATATCAGTGATGCTCTAAAACTTCTAAGTATCCAGGAAAAAAGCATGAAGTTTACTGTGGAATTGGAAAGTGATGAGAAACTACCATTTTTGGATTTACAAATAATCAAAAACAAGAATAGAACAAACTTTGGCATGCACAGAAAAATCAATGTAGACAGACAATATTACATAAAAGCTCATAGTTACAATCCAAGAAGTCACAAACAGGCAATTTTCAATAGCTTAACACATAGATTGGTGTACATCCCTCTTCCAACAGAAGAATACAAAGCAGAATATTGTAAAATAATTGAAATAACACAAAAAATGGCTTCCCCAAATCATTAGTAGGCAAAAAAGTGAAACAAGCACAAACAAAAATGACATTAAAAAATATACATTGCACCCTTGAACCTTCGAAAAATTCAGAAAAGTTTTCAAAGAACAATATTCAGCTAGCACCAGTGAACCACTACTCCATAAAAAATCTATTGAACTCAAGCATCAAAGATGTCATCCCACCCAATAAAAATCTGGCATATACCAAATTGAATGCAGTGACTGTATTGAAAAATCAAAAGAAATTTAGAATTAACATCCAAGGAACACTTCAGAAATATAAAAAACAAACAGTTGGAAAAATCAGCAGTTACCACCCACTTTTGAACAAAAAGCCACAATGTAAAGCCAGAAGAACTGAAACTCCTCAAACATGTAACAGGAAAACAAGAGCTGTCCAGATGGGAACAAATCTTCATTTTGAAAAATAGAAACAGAGTATTCATTTTCGACATCCCCAGAAGGATATCTTCAGCAAGTTCTTTGAACCACCAGAGGAAGGTTTTTTAATAGGATGGTGCTGATTACTCTTGTATTACTATTGTTTTTTGTGGTTCTCAAAAGGACAAGGTTTTTCTTTTAAATTAATAAATTTGATTTTCAATAATATTTGATTTATTCATATTGTGAACAAAATGAAAAAAGAAAAAACGAAATCCCACTTCTGAGTATAACAAAAACGACATAAGTCTAGCCCAGCTACTTTTTCTCACTTTATTTTCTTCCAAAACGTTTTGCCCAACGACACAGTTCTCTTTTACTGACATTAACACAGTCTACAGTCTTTTGTGATATTACAACTCACAACTGTTTTCTTCTCATAACCTTGACTCAGTCATTTCACTGTCTTCAGCTTCTCTGTCTCCCAAACACTAACTCTGACAATACAATTACTCAACATGCATTACTGCTTTGCTATCTTTCCTTACAACACGATGACATATGCATCTGATGCCACACACTCAATCTAAGTACTGACTCCCCAACAATTCATGTCCATAGCTCACTCACTTTGCTTGTTGCTTCACCTCCTTATATAGTGAAAATTATGTAACGTGGTCCTTTCTTATACTTCTACAAATATGCTGGCTGCCGGACACTTCTCAAATACTCTGGAAAACCCTTTGTGTTGCTGCTTGATTGTTATGTATTTGCTCACACGAGAGTGTGGGAAAGCTTGACCTTAAGTGTCTTTGATACGTGCTGCACCTGTTATGTGGCATGAAGAGCTTGGCCCTGACCATCCTTTGTTGTGCACTGTGGCCGTTGTCAAATATTAATCCCTGAAGACTATAAAAACATGTCTTTCTGAAATAATGGGAAGCTGAAACTACAATCCAATTTGGAAAATTTTCTTGTACACAGTTATGGTCTTCATGGTAACAAATAGTTATATTTCTCAGTGGTACTGGATGAGGATGACTTAACAATGGTCATATAAGTCATATATTTTTGTTCTGTTGGAGTTGTCAAATGTTCTGGACATACGAAATACATAATATCTGCAAACAAATAAATAACTGCAACATTTCACATCAAATTCAAAATAAGTGAATAGAAAACAAATTCAAATTATTTTCTAACCATTTTTGACAAATACATAAAAGTGATCATAGCAATTCAACTCTAGTATCCTTTATCAAACATATGGTATTTTAATCAAAATCGTTTGAGCCATTTTTGAGAAAACCAAAATATTTGAAAAACGTTCCATGTTAAGGAACTGAGCTGGTGGAAACTTTCTTGGAAATCTTCATGTTGCATCCTTGGAAGATGCAGAACTTAAAAACCAGGTTTGGTATTAGAACCAACTTTTAATTTTTGAATCATGCTGTTCATACACACAGACCGTTTTGTAAAAATGCCTTTATTGGATTTGGGGGACCTCAAAAGGCATATTACAGTGAAATCTATCAAATTTTTGAGTGGAATGCAATGCATTTTCTACCTCCTATGTATGTACTTACTAGAGTAAATAATAAAATGAGTTTAGAAAGAAGATTTTTAAATACATTTTATTGTTATATATATCTTGATTTATCAGGAGGCTGATCTGATGTACAAAACAAGGGAAGAACAAGGCCAGTTATTGCAGCAGGTTCTTGCAGCTAGTGATATAGATGCAGATGAAGAAAGGATTCCTGGAGAGGGTCCACGTCCAGGACCTTCGGTAATAAACTTATTTATCTATTTAGACCAATGTTTCAATTTTGTGTGTTTTATGCAAGCATATAGGTTTAATTTTACCTCATGGGTAAATTTCCATAAATTTTAATCAAAACATAATGCAATATTTATGCTTTATACCCTCACCCCCCTCAGTTTTCTTAGTGTTTTAAGCCCTATGTGCACTATGAAGAGCCAACTATAGATGTGTACATATAGTGAAGAAATGCATCACTATGCACAGTGGCAAAATGTCAGTTTCTCTGTCAGGCGTGGCAATGTTTTTATTGTTGCATAATTGTATTAAATTCTATGGTTGTAACTGGAATTTTGACTTGAACAACTGAGGATATTAGTAACTCAAACAGTAAGTTATAATTGAGCTTTTATTTATTTTGTGGTAGAATTCTTCAGACTGATGGGAAGGTGAAGAATGATTCTAGAGTTAAGAATGATTTTAGTTATAGATAAATTCCCTTACTATGGCTGGAAATTGAATACAGGACTGAATGTAGGAGGCAGATTGGAAGTTATCTTGGCTGAAATTGCTATTATAATGGGAAATAAAAAGCATTTATATTTCAGGTAAAATAAGATATTTATCCACCAAAAGAATTACAAAAATTCAAAGGCTTCATCAAAGACATTTATTTTTCTAGTATACAACTTGCAATTAGCATGAATAATTTAACAAAAATTTAAAAGTAGTTTAGGTAAAAGGAGTAATTCTGAACTCGTTGACACTGCAGAACAAGTGAGATAAAGAGATGATTTTTTTAAACTTTTTGTTTAAACTGTTTGTCACTTAAGAATTTCCAGTTACCAGGTAGCATGTTGTAAAGAGTTAATCCTTGGTATGACATACTTTGAAGACAGATTTTACTGCTTTGGTGAATGAGATGCAAATTTTGTGATCCCCTGGTATTATAGGAATGGTAGTCAGAATTCCTGTAAAAATATGATAAATTCTTATGAATGAAAACATTCTCCAAAATGTAAATACAAGTTAATGATGGTATATGAAATTCTCTGAACAGTGGTTCAGTTACTGAATTTATGGGAACATCTTAAATGATTTTCACTATGCGATTTATTTAAATCATCACATCAATTTAATTTTAACTCTGGTAGCAAATACATGAAAATTTTCTTAGAGAATCTAATATGTTGTTAGCTAATGCTGGATTTCTGACAATGAAGTCATTAATCCTCTTGCTCTCCAATATAGAAGAGAACAATAGCAGTAATACTAACCACTTTTTAGAGAGCACCATATTTTTATGTTTTGGCTGTTACATTTCTCTCTCACAACCCCCAGAATGTGTGGAGGACCACACCTGTCAGTTTACGGGTGGCATTGTGGCATTGAATTTTTAAGTTCCGGTTCTACCTCTCATACCTTATGATGTTATTTTCTCCTCCACTTTGCTGGAAACGAATGCTGAATTGACTTGCATGTGTAGTCCTGACGAGGGTTGTCTCTAATTAAACACGAACAGTAGTCGGCCATCATGCCGACCTTGGTACCTAGTTTCCATCTCTGTATCCCTTGGATGGAATCTTTCTCCCTGTGCTTCACTGTGTGTACCTAAATTTTCCGGAAAAAATTCAAGATGTGAATGCAGAAAATGTAATTTTAAGCTCATATTACTTCTGAGTGCCTTTAACTTTTCGAGCATTGCTTTAAAATGTGTTCATATTGGTCATCTTTAACACTAAAAAACTTATTTATTTATGCCAACAAACTTACTGTTGGTGTTTTTTTTTATTATTCTACCTCTCAAACTCAAAAACTTGTTTATAACTTCAATGAATGAGTCCCAAGCTTGAACCTTTGTCATGTTATTTCTAAAGCAAATGCCCTTTTTGAGTTTGCGAACCTGTGGGCTGTTAAAAATGTCTTCTTTCACGTTTGATTCAGACAACATTGGAAATTTCTGTATAGGATATTGGAAACAATAATCACCTTTGTCCATAGCTTGGACAAATTGCTTCATTATTCCTAATTTGATATGCAAGGGGGGTGGCAAAATGTTCTGTGAGTCAATCAGCGGGCGATTTATTAAATTTTTTCTGTCCCGGGCACTAAATCTTTTCTTTTTGGCCAATTAGTTTCACTCCAGTGTCTTTCTTTGGCTCTGGAGTCCCATTCGCACAAAAAGCACAGAAATTTTGTATACCCTGCTTGCTGGCCCAATAAAATACTGCACACCTTGAGATCACAGCACATGAGCAACTTGCATTCATTATATTTAACTTTTCCCAGGACAATACAACATTTGTATATTGTCCTGGGAAAAGTCGTCTTGGAACAGCTTACAAAGCAAAATATTGGTGTCTGTTTATTGACTTGAGCATGAGAAGTCTGAAAGGTGTTCTGCTGCACAACAGCAATATGTTTGCTTTGGTTTCAATAGCTCACTCCACATTCCTTAAAGACATATCCTAATCCTTTGAGGCTTTGATTTCAGTTATCTGTTTTCCATTATTTAGACATAATGCTTTCCATTTACTTGCTATTCCATGGATCCCATAGTTGAATAGTTGCATAAGTGGAGTTATATGCCCTACAATGTCAAATGCTTTTGTTAAACTTAAATATTCCTAGTACCTTTTCTTTCTGGTCAAATGATTTCACAGTAATATTTAGAAAGTTAAAATTGCTGTTTCTGTTGATTTGTTCCTCCAGAATTAATGTTGTGATTATTTTAATTTGTAAATGAAAGTAGCCTATTGTACATAAACCTCTCAATAGCGTTAGAGAATACAGATGACATAGAAATGGGTTTGCAATATTGGAGATTTTCTTTGTCTTCAGTTTGATAAGTAGGTATTACTTTCGATATTTTTGGAATATATACAGGGTGTAAATGAATAACACCACACGAATTTTACTGGTGATAGACGGTTCATAGGCAATCAATTTGAGATAGGAAACCTAAGGTCTAGGATTAAAAATTACAGAACTGTGTCTTAAAATTGTTTGAGGGCATGTACACCATTGATCATGACCACTGCAGCTGTAATGCATGATGAGGAAACAAGTGGACGAATTTCGTAGCCTGTCTATTTAGCATAATGGTTATAGTGCCCAGATACGAAGGCACACATGTATTAAAAGTGCAAGTTCAAATACTCACAACCGTATATTTTTTATGTTCTTTTCTTTTTCCTTCTTCATAAGCGCATACTTAATCTAATTTGATTCAGATGAAACATTTGTGACGTAATTTTTTAAACTTTTTGTTTCAAGTTTGTTTAACTGCTATTTACCTTTGCATGACCTAAATAGTAGGTACACACTGAGAATTTTGTTTTTACTTAAATCAGATGGTTCAAGCCTAACGTAATGTTATTGTGTTGAAGGAAATAGGAAATGAGATGTGGGTGACTCGAGTAGACAACGGTCACCATATGGTGGTGTTAGTGTCTTCCAGGGTTTGGCAGTATTAGACATTTGTCATGCTAACAGATAGGTATTCAGCTTTTCTTTGGGAAGTTGTAGTACTTTGTCCTATTACTTGGCTCAACGTTTTGCGAACTGTTTACAGCAAGTCAACTGTTGGAAGGAAAATTTCTGTTATTGACATGGACAAATGGCAATACATAACCCTTCAGCCTAAGTCATCAGATGTGAGAAGTACAAGTAAACAATACTCTGTGCATTGCATATCATGGTTGTATTTTGCTATTTTAAATCAAACGCTTATCTTTCTCTCAAAATGGAAAGGAGAAAAAAAAATATTTATCCTGTCCTCGGGTTTGAACTTGATTTTTCAGTTTCATGAGGCTCACAGTCAATCGACATAACCGTGTGGCCAACGCACTCGCTTCAGAGCTGGCCTATATTTCTGTAGGCATTTGTCACAACCTATTATCCATTGCAGTGGCATGCAGACACATGTTAAGTCTCCAATTTAAACGCCTTTCGTAGTGCTACAATTTAAAAGTGCTTCTTCAGAGAGATAGCAGGCAAGCTTCACTAAGTTCCCAATGACCACTATTTTGATTTCAGTGGATAATATTGATATATTCTTTCTGGTTATGATTTATTGGTCACAATCTTGAATAACTTTGAATATGTATAACTTATTAACTTGAAGTCATAGACCATTGCTTTCCTATCTCAAATTGATTATCTATGGACCCTCTATTACCAGAAAAATTTGTGTGGTGTTATTCATTTACACTCTGTATATATAGGATAAGAATGCACTGGCATTGGATATCAGACTGCCGTAGTTTAAAAGTTCGTTGCTAGGTAACTATTTAAAGCTTAGTGCCTTGCAAGTATTACAATTGGCACCAATCAAGAAATGGATTGACGTTTTGCAGAGATAGATATAGAGATAGAGACAATGTCCCATACCACTACCATGTGGAAAGTGTGCTGGTATTATGTATACAAAGATGATTGAATTGCACCTGGAATGCAGAGTGTGAATTATTTATATTCATGTATGAAGACAATAATAAAATGGTGAATCTATATGAAAAGGGTAGAACATGCAAATATGTATCACTGTAAAGATTCGCATTAACAAAAGAGACATACCTGATGCTTATTCTAATAGGAAAATATCTTTGATATTCACTGGAATTCCTGATGAAAATGACTGTCCTTACTCCAAAACTACTTCTCCTGTGCTGCACTTGTCGTACTCTTTGTATGAGTAACCACTTTTTCCCAGTTTTCAGCTTTTAGTGCTGTTAGTGTCTCTTCTGTCAGCTTTACTACCAATGACACTGTAAGATCTTTGTTGTTTAGCCCAACGTAATCTTTTACTTTGGCCCAAACTAATTCAATTGAGTGAAAGTGGTAATGATAAGATGGAAACTTAAATATTTTGTGACCACGTTCTGTAGCAGTGCTTTTGACTACATCATCCTTTAACTGGGATACCTTTGCAAAATAGTTTTATTTGGTTCTCGAGTATGCTCAGTTTTTTGTTTGGCTGTGCTATCTTCTTCAATAGTTTAAATATTCATTAAAAGTGTTAGCACAATTGCAAATGATCACAAGAGGTGCACATATACACAGACTCAAACACATGTAAATGCAAGGCAAATAACTATATCAGTACACAGGCAATCTGTAACTGATGCACAATCATTGCGAGCTGGGAGCAAAGAAGGCGACAGTAAAAGATAGGACCTGCAGTTCATATTATTGCTGGGCAACCCACCAGGCATGTGCTAATCACTTATTACAATATTGCAATGGACCTCTCACGTGGAGAGATGCGAAGACGAGGTGTAAGCTCAGAGGTAAAGAGGCACTCGGGAGAGGTTTAGGGTGGTTTTGTTAGTCATCTGGGGTTAAGAAATCATGGTAACCCTGAGTTGGTGGACTAGCCATTTTATTGAAGCCAGCAGGTTCGGAGGGTCAGACCAACAGACAGATGATACGTATGTTGAGACGACCAAGATGGAATCAACTGATGGCATGGACTGATCAGGTATCAAGAGAAAGACGTAATTGACGTAACAGAGATAACAGACGAGGGGGTGTAGATTGCCTGCATTAATAAAGCCCCTGCCTGCTTTGTCAGCATTCCAATGTTGTGGATACTTGACCTGGATTAGCTTTGGACACTTTACAATTGCTTATGTAACCTTACTGTGGTGTTCACAACTGGTATGGCTGTTACAGTATCAGCAACAAGCTTTCTGCATCTATTGTTGCTATGGAAATGTCTTAGCTCTAATTGATCCTTCTTTTTATTAATATGACTGCTGTGGCATGCCCACCCTCTCCTATTCATTTAAACCTCTCTGCCATGTGGTTAACAACAGTCAACCCCCCTTTTGATTGGTGCCGTATAGATTAGCTTAGATTTAATATTTATAATATTAATAATTACATTACGTTCCTATACCTTGTTTTATTTCTTCATATTGCATTTATTCAGACAGCAGCTTTTATTTGTTTACTTTGCATTTACCTAATATTGCAATTTTAACTGTGGTACAGGGGAAGTGAAGGTGTAATGGACTTAGCTCTATTACACTAAATGAAGAATAAATAATATTATTGAGCATTTGCTGCTGATAAAATTTAATTGTCACGTTTCTGTATTTTCAGGTGACACGTCGTGTTGGAAACATGAGTTCCCTGTCGGGAGCTGATGATGCAGTGTATCTAGAATATAAAAAGTCGCATAGCTCAAACATCAAGCATCCTCTTTTCAAGAAGTTTAGAGCATAGTGGCATATTACAGCATGTGTAAATACATTTTGTAAATACATGTTTTGTAATTTAAAAAATTAAACTTTTGGTATTTTAAAGTGTTGTTTGCTTTTAAACTCAAAGCTGACATATTATGGTCATATGACCATCCACATTATCATTTACAAGCCTATTCTACAAATTATTCATAGAAAGGCTTACTGTTCTTCCTATGTGTGTTAATTTTGGTAACAATTAATGGGTAGTTGCTTCATATCATTCTCCACCAGTAAAATACTGGGTGGAAAAGAAGTCCATACATTCCTTCTAATATGTGCTTCATAGAAGCATTACAAACAAACAAGTTGAATGACATTTTGTTCTTTGATCAGCTGATTTTGAAAAAAATGCTTTTTATCCAAATTGGATGCGTAATTCCGCAAGAATGCTCGAAGATAACAGATGTAAGATGTGTAGAGTAACTTATTTCTCACCTAGCTTTGGTAGTAATTATGGAACATCACACAGGGTTACGAAATAATCACTTAAAAGACGTGAAGGAATACTCTGAGCTGCTCTCTCAGATATGAGGTAACTCGACAACATTGCGCTGAGCTGGGTCAGGGAATTGACCTAGTTCGTGAATGTAAACAGGTAGGGCTTTTGTTTGTTGCTTTCGTTTAATGTTTCAGGAGCTAACACATGTGATTGGCCTACACTCGCACAGTAAACACGGAAGGACAAGGTAGGGTATGAGTTTGTTTTCAAGGCACACTGTTACGCTGTTTATTTATGTACTGACCAAGTGAAAGTAACCACCCACATAATGGCAGTGTTGCCAACTTTTTTTTGACAAAACTAAAATATCTCTGTAGGAGATGGTCAGAGAAAAATGTAAGATACAAAATGTGTTCCAAATACCGAGATCTACCACTGGTTTAAATTAATATAATGACTTCCCTTCCACCCAGTATAATGAGGCAATAAAACTTTAACCAAGAAGGACTATGTAACACCAAATTGTTATTTACGGATCTTAACTTCCCTAGCTTTTGTTTTATGAACATTTCCAGCAGATAATTTTGAATGGAGCTAGTACCATAGTTGCTTCATTTACCATTATTACAGACAGGACATGTTCCAGAAATTATTGCTTCCATTCTCAACTAGTATACATCAAGTGGTGCTGTTGTCATGTGTGGCTGTTAGTGTACCCTCCTTAATACACTAAGTAAAACCTTAAATTGAAGGTGACAACTAATTTAGTTCTGTTTTTGACTCCTCATCTAACATAAATTGATCTGGTGAATAAGTTTGGTAGCAGTGCTTTAAATTTCATAAGCCAGGATTTGGTTTTGCTGATAACATGTTTTCGCATATAGAGTTACTAGGGCTATCCAGAAAGTCTATTACATTTTCCTCTGTAGCAGCAACGGCCATCTTGGTGTTTGACCATTTGTCCGTTCAGTTGGCATCCAGTCCGTTATTTAACAATAAAAGTTTTAAATGTGTGCTGCAAGTGAAAATTCTACAAGTTGTGTGGTGCAATCAGTAATAAGATTTTTGTTGGCGAAAAGTCATAAACTGATTGAAATTTACTGGTAATTGTGTGAAGTTTATGAAAATGTCACTGAAGGTGGAATGTGTCAATGGTGCATTAGGTTTAAAAATAGCTGAACTAAAGCTCATGATGAAGAGTGCAGTGGATAAACAAGCACTGGGAGTGGTTGCAGAAGTTTTAATTTTCTCTTCACTCAAAGCACTGAATTTGTCATGATTTTCCAGACATTCCTTTCGCTACTGGATGTTCCTTTGCTGATCACACATGACATCACTGCTGTCTGGTGAGCTTTTAGTTTCAACAAGTGGAAAATGGGTATAGAGAATGCTTAGTTAGAATGTTGTAGGGAACTTAGTTCCATTAACCAGGCCTCGCTTTGTGTTCATGAAGCTTTCCATAGAGCATGTAACAGTTTCTTCTGGTACTTTAAGGAAAACTTTCCGGCAGCAAAATTGGGACTGAAAGACTTGTGCATACATACAAGGAGCGTTCAGGATTGCAATGGAGAAGTGCCAAACCAGCCTCTGAATCAATCACATGATTGAATTTAATCTCCAATGAGCACAAATGTTGTTGTTAGCTAATGCTGGATTTCTGACAATGAAGTCATTAATCCTCTTGCTCTCCAATATTTTTCACTGATGGATGGGGCACTAGAAGTGGACGGGCAGATTTGAAGGTGGTCTCGATCCATTTCCTCTTGCAGATCACATAGAGGACAGAGTGGTGAAGAATATATCCCAATTCTGTTTAAATGTTTTGCCAGACAATCATGTCCTGTAATCAACCTGAAGGTTGCAACTGCCGTTTCTTGAGGATACTCAGGAATTACTGTTTGAATGTTTGGTAGTTCCCATCTTTTATTTTTTGATTTTTCATAGTAATATTTTGCAATAATTTTTTTGAATTCAGAGTTGACTAATCTTTTAGCTGCAATAAAATTGTGGATTAACTATGCATTTCTGCACATTGCCGGTACCCTTTTTAGCAAGAAAATCAACTTTCTCATTACCATTCAGTCCACAGTGAGCTGGTATCCATTGGAAGACTAGGTGTTTTTGAAGTGCGGTTAGATGGGTAAGGATTTTCCAACATTCTATAATTGTTTAGTTTTTTGGTGACAACTTGGAAGTAATTGTTATAATTGCCGCCCTGGAATCTGAGAGAATAACTGCTTGATGAAAATGGGAATTCTATACAAAAGATTTTGTAGGGCCATTCGAATTGCTTCTTGAGCCTATATTAGACCATCTCCTGTCTATATAGCGATCTGGTGTAGCCTGTGAGACCTATACTACCCTATCTGTTCAGCCTATACTTATATACAGATCTGATGTAGGCTATTGGAGCCTATATTAGACCATCTCCTCAGTCTATACTTACTCACTTCTCCAGTGTATCCTATGTGAACAGATACTAGCCTATCTCCTCAGTCTATACTTATATACACATCTGGTGTAGCCTATGTGACCCTATACTAGACAACCGCCTCAGTCTGTAGTTATATATCGATCTGGTGTAGCCTATGTGAACCTATCCTTGACTATCTTCGCAGGCTATACTTGTATACGGATCCGGTGTAGCCTATTTGAGCCTATGCTAACCTATCTCATCCGTAAATACTTATACACCAATCTGATGTAGCCTATACTAGCCTATCTCCTCAGCCTATACTTATATACAGTTCTGGTGTAGCCTATGTGAGCCTATACTACACCATCTCCTCAGTCTATACTTATATAGCAATCTGGTGTAGCCTGTGTCACCTATACCACCATATCTGTTCAGCCTATACTTATATACAGATCTGGTGTAGCCTATTTGAGCCTATACTACACTATCTCCTCTATCTATACATACATACCAATCTGGTGTAGCATTTGTGAACCGATACTAGCCTAGCTCCTCAGTCTAAACTTATATACACATCTGGAGTAGCTTTGTGAGCCTATACTAATCTCCCTCCTCAGTCTAAACTAACCTGTCTCCTCAGTCTATATGTATATACAGATCTGGAGTAGCCCGCCTCTGTAGCGTGATGGTTAGCGTGTCTGCCTCATGTTCAAGAGGTCGCGAGTTCTAATCTCGCTTAGGGTAAGTTATTCGGGTAAGGTTTTTTTCCGAGGTTTTCCCTACCCTGAGAAGATGAATGTAGGGTAACTTAAAGCTCCATGGACCTCGGGCTCATTTGAGCATCATTTCACCCATTTCATTTCATTCATTCGTCCGATATGACACAATGTTGGAGGACGTTAATAATTTAAAAAAAAAAAAAAAAAAAAAAAAGATCTGGAGTAGGCTGTGTTAGCCTATACTAATTTCCCTCCTCAGTCTATACTTATATACACATCTAGTCTAGCCTATGTGAGCCTATAGTAGCCTATCTCCTCAGACTAAACTTATATTTCCAGTCTGGTGTAGCTTATGTGAGCCTATACTAGTCTATCTCTCCAGGTTATACTTATACACAGTTCTGGTTTAGCCTATGTGAACCTATACTAGCCTATCTCCTCAGGCTATGCTTATATATCATTCTGGTGTAGCCTGTGTGACCTATACTAGCCTATCTGTTCAGCCTATACTTATAAGTACAGATCTGGTGTAGACTATGTGAGTCTCTACTAGAGGACCTCCTCAGTCTATTCTGATATACCGATGTGGTGTGGCCCATGTGAACCTATCCCAGCCTATCATCGCAGCCTATACTTGTATACCGATCCAGTGTAGCCTATTTGAGCGTATGCTAACCTATCTCGTCAGTCAATACTTATATATCGATCTGGTGTAGTCTATACTAGCCTATCTCCTCAGCCTATACTTATATATCATTCTGGTGTAGCCTATGTGACCTATACTAGCCTATCTCCTCAGCCTATACTTATATATCGTTCTGGTGTAGCCTGTGTGACCTATACTAGCCTATCTGTTCAGCCTATACTTATATGTACAGACCTGGTGTAGCCTAGGTGAGCCTCTACTAGAGGACCTCCTCAGTCTATTCTGATATACCAATATGGTGTGGCCCATTTGAACCTATCCCAGCCTATACTTGTATACCGATCCAGTGTAGCCTATTTGAGCCTATGCTAACCTATCTCATTAGTCAATACTTATACACCTATCTGGTGTAGCCTATACTAGCCTATCTCCTCAGTCAATACTTATATATCGATCTGGTGTAGTCTATAATAGCCTATCTATTCAGCCTAATCTTATATACAGATCTGGTGTAGCCTATGTGAGCCTATACTGTACTATCTCCTCAGCCTATACTTCTATACAGATCTGGTGTAGCCTATGTGAGCCTATACTGTACTATCTCCTCAGCCTATACTTCTATACAGATCTGGTGTAACCTATGTGAGCCTATACTACATTATCTCCTCAGCCTATACTTATATACAGATCTGGTGTAGCCTATGTGAACCTTTACTACCCTATCTCCTCAGTCTATACTTATATACCGATCTAATGTACCTATGTAGGCTTATACTAGCCTGTCTCCTCAGTCTATACTTATATACAGATCTGGTGTAGCTTAGGTGAGCCAATACTACCCTGTCTCCTCACCTATAATTATATACAGATCTGAGCCTATACTACAATATCTCATTTGTCTATACTTATATACCAATCCGGTGTAGCCTATGTGAGCCTATACTAGACTATCTCCTAAGTCTATATTTATACACAGATCTGGTGTAGGCTATTGGAGCCTATACTAGACCATCTCCTCAGTCTATACTTACTCACTTCTCCAGTGTACCCTATGTGAACAGATACTATCCTATCTCCTCAGTCTGTACTTATATACACATCTGGAGTAGCCTGTGTGAGCCTATACTAATCTCTCTCCTCAGTCTAATACTTATGTACAGATCTGATGTAGCCTATGTGAGCCTGTACTAAACTCATACTGCAGTCTATACTTATACACCAATCTAGTGTAGCCTATACTAGCCTATCTCCTCAGCCTATACTTATATAGACTTCTGGTGTAGCCTATGTGAGCCTATACTAGACCATCTCCTCAGTCTATGCTTATATACAGATCCGGTGTAGCCTATGTGAGCCTATACTAGACTATTTCCTCAGTCAATACTTATACACCGATCTGGTGTAGACTATACTAGCCTATCTCCTGAGCCTATACTTATATACAGATATGGTGTAGCCTATTTAAGCCTATACTGCACTATCTCCTCTGTCTATACTTATATAACAATCCGGCGTAGCCTATGTGAGCCTATACTAGCCCATCTGCTGAGTCTATACTGACACACAGATCTGGTGTAGGCTATTGGAGACTATACTAGACCATCTCCTCAGTCTATACTTACTCACTTCTCCAGTGTACCCTATGTGAACCGATACTAGCCTATCTCCTCAGTCTGTACCTATATACACATCTGGAGTAGCCTGTGTGAGCCTATACTAATCTCTCTCCTCAGTCTATACTTATATACAGATCTAGTCTAGCCTATGTGAGCCTATACTAGCCTATCTCCTCAGATATATTTTCAGTCTGGTGTAGCTTATGTGAACCTATACTAGTTTATCTCTCCAGGCTATACTTATACACAGTTCTGGTGTAGCCTATGTGAACCTTTACTACCCTATCTCCTCAGTCTATACTTATATACCGATCTAATGTACCTATGTAGGCTTATACTAGCCTGTCTCCTCAGTCTATACTTATATACAGATCTGGTGTAGCTTAGGTGAGCCAATACTACCCTGTCTCCTCAGCCTATAATTATATACAGATCTGGTGTAGCCTATGTGAACCTACATGAGACCATCTCCTCAGCCTATACTTATATATCGTTCTGGTGTAGCCTGTGTGACCTATACTAGCCTATCTGTTCAGCCTATACTTATATGTACAGATCTGGTGTAGCCTATGTGAGCCTCTACTAGAGGACCTCCTCAGTCTATTCTGATATACCGATGGCCCATGTGAACCTATACCAGCCTATCATCGCAGCCTGTATTTGTATACCAATCCAGTGTAGCCTATTTGAGCCTATGCTAACCTATCTCGTCAGTCAATACTTATATATCGATCTGGTGTAGCCTATACTAGCCTGTCGCCTCAGCCTACAATTCGATACAGATCCGGTGTAGCCTATGTGAACCTACACGAGACCATCTCCTCAGCCTATACTTATATATCGTTCTGGTGTAGCCTGTGTGACCTATACTAGCCTATATGTTCAGCCTATACTTATATGTACAGATCTGGTGTAGCCTATGTGAGCCTCTACTAGAGGACCTCCTCAGTCTATTCTGATATACCGATGTGGTGTGGCCCATGTGAACCTATCCCAGCCTATCATCGCAGCCTGTACTTGTATACTGATCCAGTGTAGCCTATTTGAGCCTATGCTAACCTATCTGTCAGTCAATACTTATGTATCGGTCTGGTGTAGTCTATACTAGCCTATCTATTCTGCCTATACTTCTATATCAATCCGGTGTAGCCTATGTGAGCCTATACTAGACTATCTGCTCAGTCTATACTTATATACCGATGTGATCTAGCCTATACTAGCCTATTTCCTCAGTCTACACTTATATACAGATCTGGTGTAGCCTATGTGAGCCTATACTGTACTATCTCCTCAGCCTATACTTCTATATAGATCTGGTGTAGCCTATTTGAGCTTATACTGCACTATCTCCTCAGTCTATACTTATATACCAATCCGGTGTAGCTTATGTGAGCCTATACTAGCCTATCTCCAGTCTATACTTATACACAGACCTGGTGTAGCCTATGTGGAACCTATTGCTGACTATCTCCTTAGACTATACTTATACACAGATCTGGTGTAGCCTATTGCAGCCTATACTGCACCATCTCCTCAGTCTATACTTATACACAGATGCAGTGTACCCTATGTGAACCGATAGTAGCCTATCTCCTCAGTCTACACTTATATACACATCTGGAGTAGCCTGTGTGAGCCTATACAATTCTGTCTCCTCAGACTATACTTATATGCAGATCTGGAGTATTCTGTGTGGCCCTATACTAATCTCTCTCATTAGTCTATACTTACATACCGCTGTGGTGTAACCTATTTGAGCCCATACTAGCCTATCTCGTCAGTCTATACTTATATACAGATCTAATGTACCTATGTAGGCTTATACTAGCCTGTCTCCTCAGTCTATACTTATATACAGATCTGGAGTAGGCTGTGTTAACCTATACTAATCTTTCTCCTCAGTGTATACTTATATACAGATCTGGTGAAGCTTAAGGGAGCCTATACTAGACAACCTCCTCAGTCTATACTTATATACCGATCCGGTTTAGCCTATGTGAACCTATCCTTGCCTATCTTCACAGATTATACTTGTACACGGATCCGGTGTAGCCTATTTGAGCCTACACTAACCTATCTCGTCTGTCAATACTTATACACTAATCTGGTGTAACCTATACTAGACAACCTCTTCAATCTATACTTATATACCGATCCGGTGGTGCCTTTGTGAACCTATCCTTGCCTATCTTCGCAGGCTATACTTGTATACGGATCCGGTGTAGCCTATTTGAGCCTACGCTAACCTATCTCATTAGTCAATACTTATACACCTATCTGGTGTAGCCTATACTAGCCTATCTCCTCAGTCTATACTTATATACAGATCTGGTGTAGCCTGTGTCACCTATACTACCCTATCTGTTCAGCCTATACTTATATACAGATCTGGTGTAGCCTATGTAAGCCTATACTGTACTATCTCCACAGCCTATACTTCTATACAGATCTGGTGTAGCCTATATGAGCCCATACTACATTATCTCCTCAGCCTACACTTATATACAGATCTGGTGTAGCCTATTTGAGCTTATACTACAATATCTCATTTGTCTATACTTATACACCAATCCGGTGTAGCCTATGTGAGCCTATACTAGCCTATCTCCTAAGTCTATACTTATACACAGATCTGGTGTACGCTATTGGAGCCTATACTTGACCATCTCCTCAGTCTATACTTACTCACTTCTCCAGTGTACCCTATGTGAACCTATACTAGCCTATCTCCTCAGTCTATACATATATACACATCTGGAGTAGCCTGTGTGAGCCTATACTAATCTCTCTCCTCAGTCTAATACTTATGTACAGATCTGGTGTAGCCTATGTGAGCCTATACTAGCCTATCTCCTAAGTCTATACTTATACACAGATCTGGTGTACGCTATTGGAGCCTATACTTGACGATCTCCTCAGTCTATACTTACTCACTTCTCCAGTGTACCCTATGTGAACCTATACTAGCCTATCTCCTCAGTCTATACATATATACACATCTGGAGTAGCCTGTGTGAGCATATACTAATCTCTCTCCTCAGTCTAATACTTATGTACAGATCTGATGTAGCTTTTGTGAGGCTGTACTAAGCTCATTCCACAGTCTATACTTATACACCAATCTAGTGTAGCCTATGTGAAACTATACGAGACCATCTCCTCAGCCTATACTTATATACAGATCTGGTGTAGCCTATTTGAGCCTATACTAAACTATCTCCACTGTCTATACTTATACACCAATCCGGCGTAGCCTATGTGAGCCTATACTAGCCCATCCGCTGAGTCTATACTGATACACTGATTTGGTGTAGGCTATTGGAGCCTATACTAGACCATCTCCTCAGTCTATACTTACTCACTTCTCCAGTGTACCCTATGTGAACCGATACTAGCCTATCTCCTCAGTCTATACTTATATACACATCTGGAGTAGCCTGTGTGAGCCTATACTAATCTCTCTCCTCAGTCTATACTTATATACAGATCTAGTCATGTGCGCCTATACTAGCCTATCTCCTCAGATATATTTCCAGTCTGGTGTAGCTTATGTGAACCTATACTAGTTTATCTCTCCAGGCTATACTTATACACAGTTCTGGTGTAGCCTATGTGAACCTTTACTAGCCTATCTCCTCAGTCTATACTTATATACCGATCTAATGTACCTATGTAGGCTTATACTAGCCTGTCTCCTAAGTCTATACTTATATATATATATATATATTTGGTGTAGCTTAGGTGAGCCTATAGCAGCCCATCTCCTCAGCCTATACTTATATACAGATCTGATGTAGCCTATGTGAGCCTATACTAAACTACCTCCTCTGTGTATACTTATATACAGATCTGGTGTAGCCTATGTGAACGTATACGAGGCCATCTCCTCAGCCTATACTACAGAGCTCTGGTGTAGGCTATGTGAGCCTATAATATACTATCTCCTCAGCCTATACTTCTATGCAGATCTGGTGCAGCCTATGTGAGCCTGTACTAGACGGCCTCTTCAGTCTAAACTTCTATACCTATCCGGTGTAGCCTATTTGAATCTATCTTAGCCTATCTTCGCAGCCTGTACTTGTATACCAATCCGTTGTAGCCTATTTGAGCCTATGTTAACCTATCTCATCAGTCAATACTTATATACCGATCTGGTGTAGCCTATACTAGCCTGTCTCCTCAGCCTATAATTATATACAGATCCGGAGTAGCATATGTGAGCCTACACGAGACCATCTCCTCAGCCTATACTTATATATCGTTCTGGTATAGCCTGTGTGACCTATACTAGCCTATCTGTTCAGCCTATATTTATATGTACAGATCTGGTGTAGCTTATGTGAGCCTCTACTAGAGGACCTCCTCAGTCTAATCTGATATACCGATGTTGTGTGGCCCATGTGAACCTATCCCAGCCTATCATTGCAACCTGTACTTGTATACCGATCCAGTGTAGCCTATTTGAGCCTATGCTAACCTATCTCGTCAGTCAATACTTATATATCGATCTGGTGTAGTCTATACTAGCCTATCTATTCAGCCTATACTTTTATATCAATCCGGTGTAGCCTATGTGAGCCTATATTAGACTATCTGCTCAGTCTATACTTATATACCGATGTGATTTAGCCTATACTAGCCTATTTCCTCAGCCTACACTGATATACAGATCTGGTGTAGCCTATGTAAGCCTATACTGTACTATCTCCTCAGCCTATACTTCTATATAGATCTGGTGTAGCCTATTTGAGCTTATGCTGTACTATCTCCTCAGTCTCTACTTATATACCAATCCGGTGTAGCCTATGTGAGCCTATACTAGCCTATCTCCTAAGGCTATACTGATACACAGATTAACAGATCTGATCTAGCCTATACTAACCTATTTCCTCAGCCTATACTTATATACAGATCTGATGAAGCCTATGTGAGCCTATACTGTCCTATGTCCTCAGCCTATACTTCCAGTCAGATCTGGTGTAGCCTAAGTAGGCCTATACTGCACTATCTCCTCAGTCTCTACTTAATTACCAATCCGGTGTAGCTTATGTGAGCATATACTAGCCTATCTCCAGTCTATACTTATATACAGATCTGGCGTAGCCTATGTGAGCCTATACTAGACAACCTCCTCAGTCTATACTTATATACCGATCCGGTGTAGCCTATGTGAACCTATACTAATCTATCTCGTCAGTCGATACTTATACACCGATCTGGTGTAGCCTATACTAGCCTATCTCGTCAGCCTATACTTATATACAGATCTGGTGTAGCCTATTTGAGCCTATACTACACTATCTCCTCTGTCTATACTTATATACCGATCCGGTGTAGCCTATGTGAACCTATGCTAATCTATCTCGTCAGTCAATACTTATACACCGATCTGGTGTAGCCTATACTAGCCTATCTCGTCAGCCTATACTTATATACAGATCCGGTGTAGCCTATGTGAGCCTATACTAGCCTATCTCCAAAGTCTAAATTGATACACAGATATACCGATCTGATCTAGCCTATACTAGCCTATACTTATATACAGATCTGATTCAGCCTATGTGAGCCTATACTGTACTATGTCCTCAGCCTATACTTCTATACAGATCTGGTGTAGCCTAAGTGAGCCTATACTGCACTATCTCCTCAGTCTCTACTTATATACCAATCCAGTGAAGCTTATGTGAGCATATACTAGCCTATCTCCAGTCTATACTTATATACAGATCTGGCGTAGCCTATGTGAGCCTATACTAGACATCCTCCTCAGTCTATACATATACCGATCCGGTGTAGCCTATATGAACCTATCCTTGCCTATCTTCGCAGGCTATAGTTGTATATGGATCCGGTGTAGCCTATTTGAGCCTATGCTACACTATCTCCTCTGTCTATACTTATATACAGATCTGGTGTAGCCTATTTGAGCCTATACTACACTATCTGCTCTGACTATACTTATATACCATCCGGTGTAGTCTATGTGAGCCTATACTAACCTATCTCCTAAGTCTATACTGATACACAGATATACCGATCTGATCTAGCCTATACTAGCCTATTTCCTCAGCCTATACTTATATACAGATCTGATGCAGCCTATGTGGGTCTATACTGTACTATGTCCTCAGCCTATACTTCTATACAGATCTGGCGTAGCCTAAGTGAGCCTATACTTCACTATCTCCTCAGTCTCTACTTATATACTAATCCGGTGTAGCTTATGTGAGCATATACTAGCCTATCTCCAGTCTGTACTTATATACAGATCTGGCGTAGCCTATGTGAGCCTATACTAGACAACTTTCTCAGCCTATACATATACCGAACTGGTGTAACATATGTGAACCTATTCTTGAATATCTTCGCAGGCTATACTTGTATATGGATCCGGTGTAGCCTATTTGAGCCTATGCTAACCTATCTCGTCAGTCAATACTTATATACCAATCCGGTGTAGCTTATGTTAGCATATACTAGCCTATCTCCATTCTATACTTATATACAGATCTGGTGTAGCGTATGTGAGCCTATACTTCTATACAGATCTGGTGTAGCCTAAGTGAGCCTATACTACATTATCTCCTCAGCCTATACTTTTATACAGATCTGGTGTAGACTATTTGTGCCTATACTGCTCTATCTCCACAGTCTCTACTTATATACCAATCTGGTGTAGCTTATGTGAGCCTATACTAGCCTATATCCAGTCTATACTTATATACAGATTTGGCGTAGCCTATGTGAGCCTATAGTAGACAACTTCCTCAGTCTATACTTATATACCGATCTGGTGTAGCCTATGTGAACCTATCCTTGCCTATCTTCGCAGGCTATACTTGTATATGGATCCGGTGTAACCTATTTGAGCCTATGCTAACCTATCTCGTCAGTCAATACTTATACACCGATCTGGTGTAGCCTATACTAGCCTATCTCCTCAGCCTATACTTATATACAGATCTGGTGTAGCGTATGTGAGCCTATACTGTACTATCTCCTCAGCATATACTTCTATACAGAACTGGTGTAGCCTAAGTGAGCCTATACTACATTATCTCCTCAGCCTATACTTTTATACAGATCTGGTGTAGACTATTTGAGCCTATACTGCACTATCTCCTCAGTCTCTACTTATATACCAATCCAGTGTAGCTTATGTGAGCCTATACTAGCCTATATCCAGTCCATACTTATATACAGATTTGGCGTAGCCTATGTGAGCCTATACTAGACATCCTCCTCAGTCTATACTTATATACCGATCCGGTGTAGCCTATGTGAACCTATCGTTGCCTATCTTCGCAGGCTATACTTGTATATGGATCTGGTGTTGCCTATTTGAGCCTATGCTAACCTATCTCGTCAGTCAATACTTATACACCGATCTGGTGTAGCCTATACTAGCCTATCTCCTCAGCCTATACTTATATACAGATCTGGTGTAGCCTATTTGAGCCTATACTACACTATCTCCTCAGCCTATACTTATATACAGATCTGGTGTAGCCTATTTGAGCCTATACTACACTATCGCCTATGTCTATACTTATATACCAATCCGGTGTAGGCTATGTGAGGCTATACTAGCCTATCTCCTAAGTCTATACTGATACACAGATCTGGTGTAGGCTATTGGAGCCAATACTAGACCATCTCCTCAGTCTATACTTACTCACTTCTCCCGTGTACCCTATGTGAACGGATACTAGCCTATCTCCTCAGTCTATACTTATATACACATGTGGAGTAGCCTGTGTGAGCCTATACTGATCTTTCTCCTCAGTCTATACTTATATACAGATCTAGTCTAGCCTATGTTAGCCTATACTAACCTATCTCCTCCAATATATTTCCAGTCTTGTGTAGCTTATGTGAACCTATACTAGTTTCTCTCTCCAGGCTATACTTATACACAGTTCTGGTGTAGCCTATGTAAACCTTTACTAGCCTATCTCCTCAGTCTATACTTATATACAGATCTGGAGTAGGCTGTGTTAACCTATACTAATCTCTCTCCTCAGTGTATACTTATATACAGATCTGGTGAAGCTTATGTGAGCCTAAACTAGAGGATCTCTTCAGCCTATACCTATATACAGTTCTGGTGTAGCCTATGTGAGCCTATACTAGACCATCTCCTCAGAGTATACTTATATAGCTATCTGGTGTAGCCTGTGTGACCTATACTAGCCTATCTGTTCAGCCCATTCTTATATACAGATCTGGTGTAGCCTATGTGAGCCTATACTAGACAACCTCCTCAGTCTATCCTTATATACCGATCTGGTGTAACCTATTTGAGCCTATGCTAACCTATCTCATTAGTCAATACTTATATACCGATCTGGTGAAGGCTATGTGAGCCTATACTAGCCTATCTCCTAAGTCTATGCATTATGTAATATCAACATATAAAATATGTATTTATGTAATCTTATTAGGTGAACTATGTACTATTACATAAAAGGTTTTAAAATGTGTAATATTTATTGTTTTATATGATTTATTAAGATTTCTAGTTTTTATTTTTGCAAAATAAAGTGTGGTAGAATAATTAATTAAACATATCTATATTAGAGCAAACTTTAAGTTCCATGATTATGAAGATTCACAATTATTTTAAACTGTCTGTGCACTAAATATTACTTTGCAGAATCCAGTGCAATGAACTGTCAGACACATCTCCAAGTTTTCCACTGTCATGTCTGGTAAGAGAGGATTTGCGATCACTCCTTATAATATTGACATGCTTTTCAAATACTTCTCCAAGAACATTTCCTAACCTTCCTGCTGATGGAGCATGCGAGGTTTGTGTAGTTATATGTTTTAAGCTTTAACAGTTTGAAAAACTATTGTGACGCTAGTGAACAACGCAATTGCAGCAAAACACAAAGGAGGGAGCCAAGCTTCCCTACACCACTCATGCGAGCGAACATGCGACAGCAATGAGTGCGGCGAATATCAAAGTAGTGTTGCAAGATCTGTGAGTCTTCTGGATGCCAGTGTTTGTGTGTGGAATCGAGAATGTTCAGTGCGAGATCATCCCCCGCATATAAGGACACGAGGCATCGCACAGTTCTTTGTTTTTTTTGTTTTAGATTGTTTTCTTTTCTTTTCTTATAGAAACGTTATTGTCTCTTTCACTTCATTTGGTGCACTTTTCGTTTTCACTTGGTTGTTTTTCTTAGGTCTTTTTATGAAGTTTTCAAACATAATCAGATTTGTACATTCACGTTCTAACCATTCTCAGGAAATTCACACCATTTACATACTCTCAGGAACAGGGTTTACAGCATTTAAAAGTAAAATTATCGTACCAGCCACTCAAAATTATAGATTTCGATTGAAAATTATCGTACATCATAAAGCAAACGCTACAACAATAAAAATATCAGTATAATACTTATGAAAATATAAGAGTAATGATGTTTATTATATCCACTTACAAGATTGATGACCTCAACAAATATTGCAACTTTAGCACTTATGTTTCTCGCACTATTCATCTGAAAGTTCAGCTTCCTCAACCGTTGCAGCATTGCACCAATTTGTTGTTGAGATAAACCTTAACATCTTCTCGGTGACTTGCAGATTTTAAGATCTACCACCTTCTTTCATAAGTGGAGACGACAAAATGAGTTCATTTACCGTATCTACTGCCAATCTGTTTCTAACTTTGGTTTTTATTAAACCCAGTTTAGAAAAAAAAAAACTCTTTCACAAGAAGTGTTGCTGTGGGGCAAAGAAACCACTGATAATGCAAAGGCCGCCAGTTGTTTGAAATCAGTATGTCCACCAAGGTGGCATGTGTTTAACAGCATTCCAGAAACTGCCAGGTTCAGGCATGTTTTTTATTTCACACGGAATATCACGTATTCCGAGTTTTCTACATTGAACATCAATTTTCCGAACAGTGCCTTCTTCATTGTGATTATCAGACCTGGCACACCGGCAATAAGAGGATAAAGGGTAGCAGGCTTAGTAGCTATGGGAGACAATGAGGACAAAAGTGGTGTTATTTGTAATTAGTTTCACTTCGCTGGAGTGACAAACCAGTGAAAATGATATTTTGCCGATATCAAACTATCATACATTCAAATTATCGTACACCCCCATAATTATCATACAGATTGACAACCATCGTACAAACATTAAAATTATCATATGCCCGCATACTTATCGTACGAGTTGGCAACCCTGCTCAGGAATATTTAAGGTTTCCCGATAGGGTCTCAGAAGCTGTTTCTGCTATCGGCCAATATATTTATTAGTTTTCCTATCCATTAGTTCGAAAGTATGTCACCCGAATTTTGCTGCAATTATTGCAGGACCTTTATACAATAACTCTAACCTATGATTTCTCCCTCTTAGCATGCTGGATAGTTTGTGGTCCCTGGCAAGTACTAAGTCCCCTATCTCAGGCTCCCATCTATGCTTCCGTTTCTTCACTTTCGGTTTTCTCTTTTCTGCTTTATCTTTTAACCTATCGAACGCGGTTTTCGCCCTTTGTTCTTCTGATAAAACTTGATGACTTCCCTGGAGTGTTTTTGGTATTTCTTTAAAAGCTAGCTCTGGTTCTATTCCCTGCATCAATTGTACTGGTGCAAATCCTGTGGTCGGGTTAGTGGTGTTATTAATTATTTTCTCAATTACAGTACAATATCTGGCCCAATTTCTATGATTATTGTGAGTAAATACACGTAGGTATAAATAAGGAAATAAGAAGCTATCAACAGTGAAGTAACAAAAATCTAAAGTAAAAACAAATTAGAAACTAAAAGCTTCACTTATCTTAGTAATATTCCAAGTTGTTTGGTGCTAACAAGTTTCAAGTTGACTCCAACTCATTCTCTAAGCTATACAAACAAATGGGTGCATTCCTTGTTATGGAAATGCTTTCCTCTGGGCGAGAACTGAATTTGTTTGTCACTAGATTTTTCAGTTCTCCACCTGAAATCTAGGCAATGAAAATTACGGTGGCAGTCATTTTTTCAGTTCAGTTGAAGTTGAGCGATCTGGGTATATGTTCTGTGATCAGAAGTGAGGTTATAATAGCGATATCGTTTTGTTTACTCGCAAGTTTGAGCAAAATGAGTGTAAAACGTAAGTTCTCATACCTCGAAGAGGAAAGGGTTATTGATTTTGTTTGGCAGAATGAACTTCTATACAATCTGCAGCGTGGGCTAACTCCTGTCCTGCCGTCACAGGAGCATACAAATGTGCAAACACACCATTGTAGTATTTGTAACGTTGTACTGAGGTGCACGAAAACATAACTCTTGTTAGGCTCGTGCAACCCACTGACATGCCTTAACCTTTAGGATAATGTGGATCTTTAAAGAAATTACACTGCCAATTGGCAAGTAATACTTGCCTTTATTATAACAACTTCAAACATACAAACTTAACACCTTGAGTTACAGAGAATTTAAATACTTGTCGCCACTTTAAAGTGGTTAGAAAAATATCACTTTTGATAATACATTTTGAGATCATTGTTTTAATATTTTAATATTTCGAAAATTCCTGCCATGCTGATAAAGTTTTTACTCAAGTCCAAACCTTTTATAAAGCTACGTAGGCTTTCACGGCCGGCGTCTAAATTGTAGAATGTAGTATCTTTCGGGCTGTTATGCCGTGATCTGCTGGAGATCTGTCTTCCAGACGTTTCGTTTACAACTGCGGTAAACATCCTAGTGGCATTGTCGAAGTCTCCTAAACTACTACGATCACCCAAGGATCCCCGAGAAGCTTTGTCATCGGCTGGAGTATACAGTATTCCTTGTGGTTGAGGCTCAGTTTACATTGGAACTACTCAGCGCAGTGTTAAGACCAGACTCACGGAACACAAAAGAAGCTGCCGCCTGGGCCAAACTGATAAGTCGGCGCTCGCTGAGCATGCCATTAATGCAGTCGGTGAACACAGTATTAAGTTCCAGGATACGCACATCCTTGCATCTACCATACATTACCATGCCTGACTACAGCGAGAGGCTATTGAAATTTACAATTTAATAAGAAGGAGGAGGCCTTAAGATTAAACAGCAACTGGCATCCGGTCATAGAACATCATAAGAAGCAGGAAAGCAAGGTAAGCCAATCAGAAGAGACCAGCAGCATAAGAGAGATAGAACCCCCTCCACCAGCTACCACGTCTCTGCACGCCCCGGGCCAATCAGCGAATGTTGCGCATGGTATAAATGGAGCGCCACAAACAGTCGACGCATCAGCAGCAGCAGCAGCAGCAGTGGTGAGCCAACGTTCAGCCAGTCAGCTTCGTTCTCCACGTCTTCAACGGCAGATGTCCAGGCAGGGATTGGGCACACCAACACCGGCAAGCTAGACTTCGAGAGTACGGTGAAAGCGAGAAGTGCACTCTCAAGACACTTGGCAAGCAAGTGGAGAGTGCAATCATCGAAAGTCCGCGCCCTCACCCCAAAAACCCCACCTAACCCCCATTTCCCACACCACCCCTCCTTGTGGTGAGGTTTGTGTAACCACTGGGCCCGCCCAGTTAGCCAAAGGACAAAAGTCCTGTAGTCCACCGGGACTACACCTAGGCAGTCGAAAGACACGGTATACACAAACCGCGCTTTTTAGCAGCCACATCCATCACACCAAACTTCTCCGGCCAAAGAAGATGCCAAAGCGTCTCTCCAACGCCAAGCCACCTAAACCCCCTGATCCTAAAACCGACCGCAGTCGCGTCCTGACAAAGAACACCAAGTCTACGACAATACAAATACAAGCTGCACCACCATCTATCAGTGACACACAAATACGACACTCACCTACTCCTACAAGCTATGCCCAAACACAAGACACAAGAACACGACAAACACCAGTGAGCTATGCTCAAACACAAGACACACAAACATTAACACGACAAACACCAATGAGCTATGCTCAATCACAAGACACACAAACAGCACCAAGACAATCACATGTGAACTACGATCAACCTACACCATCAACAAGCAAAGCACACACGCAAAACTACACAAGACAACACACACACTCTGTCAGCTCCAGCTGCAGCAGCGTATTTTCCCAAGCACTTGACAACATTAGCCATGACTCCGACTCAAGCATAGAGTCTACAACACAACTGGGATACAGGATCAGCACACTCTTTGATGGCACAAACACAAACACCACACACCACACTCCAACAACATACATACCACCTACACCACACGGATACTTCACAATTTACGTAGTAAACTGCGACCCTGCAAAACAAAACGCGTGGCTCATTAGAAGCCTAATGACGAAGACTCACCTAGACACAGACACACTTTACAGAGCTCAACGTTTACACAGAAACACCTACGCACTTACCTTCAGAAACCAACAACAAGCTGTGACCTTTACCCAAACAATCCCAATACACAATTTCGGCAAATACGCACATTATGCAAATAACCAACCTCAGAACAAGCCAACACAAAATCCAGACACAATACAAAGACCAAGAAAAACCCTCACAGCCGTGATAAAAGGAATACCATACGACATTACAGACGATGACATACTCCACAGCATACAGGAAACTTACCCACAAATTTCACGTGTCTCACGTATAATTAGCCAAAATAGACAAACTCCACTGCTACGAATCTTTAGTACCTGTGTCGCAACAATCAACACAATTTTAAAAGAAGGCACAATAATTGAAAAACAGATCTTCCATGCAGAACCCTCAAGACACACAGACAGACATGTACCGTGCCGACAGTGCCAACAATACGGACATAACGAAGACCAATGCGTACAACAACCGACTTGCTTCCATTGCGGACATAACACTGACACAAGACGATGCAACCATCCCGTAAGACACAACACCCCATACTGCTCCACCTGCCGACAAAATGGGCACTACACCGGGCAAGTGAAATGCCCGATGTATCCCAGACAACCACCGACACTTCCCGAACACACTGCGAAAACCCACATTTTCCCACACAACATCCCAACACCACCAAAACCACAACACGTGACTGAGTGGCCCAAGATAAATTTCCCAAAAATCCCAAGGACAAAAACGGACATGACGCCAAATGAAACCATTGGAACATTTAAACACGTAATAGGACATACAGAACAGCAAATAAAATCACTACAAGAACAAATCACACACATTCAAGAAAACATTACAAAGTACATCCGACAAATCACGAACACCACAATAACACAAATCCTAAGCACACTCATTCCACCAATTTACGACATTACTCCACCAGCACAAAGACCCAGATTCCTACACAACTTAACACAAACAGCACAAAAGACCTTGAAAAAAGCTGTCAACACAACCAGAGTTGGCAACCAACTTGCCATCTTTATAGACGACAGATAAAAACATTACAATCACACAACAAACAATAATAAAAAACACAAACACACAGTAAACAAAAACACACAGTAAACATAAACACACACACAAACACACACACTATACATACACAAACACACACACTTTCATAACCTAACATACAAAACAACACAACTAATATAAAAAAATTACATTTGAGCCGGGGCAGCAACAACAAATAACCCCCTAAAATTAAAACTTATTTCTCGGAGGGCAGAAGCGACCTCCACGCAGCTGGGGACGACAACACATACACAAACAAACACATAAGCCACATCACTACAATCAAAACAATACACACACACGCCAGGAAGTTTCTCCCACACGACAAACAATAATACCAAAACGTGGCTGAAGAGGGACTGTCCCTAAACAGCCTGGGCATGTTGAAAAACATGCCCGAATTACCATTTTTATTTTATTTATTATGTCGACGCATCAGTCGCAGTGATACCTTCCACGAGGAGACTTCGACAACGCCACTGAGGATGTTTACCGCAGTTGTAAACGAAACGTCTGGAAGACAGATCTCCAGCAGACCACGGCATAACAGCCCGGAAGATACTACATTCTACAATCTAAACCTTTTAATTATATAAATGCGACCCGAAGAGCTGAAAGATAATTTAGAAGAGAACTACTCGCGTATGATGACATGATGCCTCCCTAGTATGATATAGTCACCATTTCTGCGCAGCTTTACAAAAGCTTGCTCTGTCTGAAAGGTAGAACTGGGACTTAAAAATTCAATGCCACAACTGGGATTTGAACCACAGACATTCCGCTTACCGGGCGGTTGCTCTACCACTGAGCTATTGTGACAAACTGCCAGAATGGCATTAAATTCTCAACCCAGTTCGTGTTTCTCCTGGTAAACCACAAAGGCAGTCTCACATCAGAGACAAATTACCCCAATGGTGACTTACTATTGTAAGTACTTTATATGTCAGGATTAAATAACCTTCAGATGGTAATTATTATTTATTTATGCCAACAAACTTATTGTTGGTGTTTTTAAACACACAAGCCGTGTGTGGGCAAAGTTTGAAAGGTAGAACTGGAACTTAATCATCTCTCATCTGAACAAAGGTCTTCTCACAAATGTCACAACTGAAAGACTTCTTAACCTCATGTATTAAATGATGCCTTTTCAAATATGACAAAAGAATGAAGCTTTTCTCACAAATTTCACATTTGTGAGGCTTCTTATCTTCATGTGTCAAGTTATGTTTTTTCAGATTCGACAACTGAATAAACTTCTTCTCACAAATTTGACACCTGTGAGCCTTTTTACTCTCATGTAACAATTTATGCAATTTAAAATATGACAAACTAGTGAAGCTCTTTTCACAAATTCCACATTAGGGAGGCTTTTTACCCTCATGTATCAAATTATGGCTTTTCAAAACTGACAACCGAATAAACCTCTTATCACAAATTTCACACTTGTGAGGCTTTTTGCCCTCGTGCAATAAATTATGCATTTTCAAATTCCACAAATGTGTGTAGCTCTTCCCACAAATTTGACATGTGTATGGCTTTTTACCCTCATGCATCAAATTATGGTTTTTCAGATCTGACAACTGAATAAACCTCTTCTCACAAATTTGACACTTGTGAGGCTTTTTACCCTCATGTATCAAATTATGCAATTTAAAATATGACAAACTAGTGAAGCGCTTTTCACAAATTCCACATTTGTGAGGCTTTTTACCCTCATGTATCAAATTGTGCCTTTTCAAGTCTGACAACTGAGTGAAGCTTTTCTCACAAATTTTACACTTGTGAGGCTTTTTACCCTCATGTGTTAAATTATGTTTGTTCAAATTTGACACATATGTAAAGCTCTTATCACAAATTTGACACCTGTGAGGCTTTTTACCTTCATGTACCAAAATATGGTTTTTCAAATCTGTCAACCGAATAAACCTCTTCTCACAAATTTCACACTTGTGGGGCTTTTTACCTTCATGTATGAAATTATGCATTTTCAAATTCCACAAACTAGTGAAGCTCTTATCACAAATTTGACATTTGTTCAGCTTTTTATCCTTGTGAACTAAATTATGCAATTTCAAATCCGACAACAATGTAAAGCTCTTATTGCACATGCTACACTTGAGTGCCCTTTCACCCTCATGACCCAAAGTCCTATTGTAAATTTGGCCCCCATCACATTCACTGAACTCTTCTGAGTGAACATCTTTTTGTACAGGTGATGTTTCTTTAACTTCACTTTCATGTTCTGGACAATCATTGCCATAACTGAAGGTTGTGAATTTCCCTCCGACTTCAGTAGAGGGAAATGATGAATCATCAGTACCATCACCAGCAACTACTTCTGTGTATAATCTGAAATGTTTGAAGATTTTGAATTACGTACAATAATTAAAGAATAAAAGGGAATTAAATCTGAAAAGAGAATCTCCATTTGATAAGTCATGAACTACAGTTTATATATTTTTCATATAGGGAATAGCATTGCTAATTGCAATCACAATAAGATTATCTGCAATATTATTGGGGAATTAATACAAACTTTGGAATGAAAAAGTATGTTTGTGACAACACAAGCTTTGAGTGTTATATGCCATGAGAATTGCATTAACTATGAAACTCACATTAACGACCCAAAGTAATTGCTGTGCTGATTAAGCTTGGCCCTTAACAAAGTGGTTATCAATAAGCTAGTACACATTCAAAAGTCAATACAATGGATAGAATGCTTTTCATGGTATTAACATAAGATCATTCTACATGTAATGTTTAAAACCAGTTAATAGTTCTTTAAAAACCCTTGTCACGCTAGTTTCTCAAGCCATTCTTCATACAACAGCTAATTCTTTGATCTACTTAATTTTAATTGAGATAACTGCTCGTGGACACTTTATGTTGTATGTACCAGAGGGATTCATGAAACTTAAGTTACAGGAGAAATTTTAAAATGCTGATTGCTGTATGCTTGCCTTGAAATTCTATACTCTTTTCATGATATAAGAAATGAACAGATGTAAATTAGCACTTCATAATAGAATAAATTATTTGTATATTCAAGCCAAATATAGTTAATTCTACAAAAATATATTTGTGGCTTCAGTAAAACATTTTACATGATATATTTTAATTTTTCATATTTTATCTGTATAGTTTTTGTATATATTTTATGATTTATCGATACTACAAGGCTTTAGAAAATTGATTGAGAATAAAAACTTTTTAAGGTATTTCAGAAAATTCAACTTATCAGCAATGAAAATATCAGATTTGTTCATCAGTAACTACATACCAAGCTTTCAATATTGCATGGACAGGGATGGATTAAACACAAACCAGAAATTTGTGCTAGTCAGCAAATTGCCGCCTTGAGGGAAAATGGTAGGGATATCTGAAAGAGTTCCTCTTATGGTGGCGGGGAGTGTGTGGAGTTTAAGGGCTCATCAACAAGGTCATTTGGGCCTACAGAATATTTAAGCTTTTTTTTGAACTTAGAATATTAAAGTGTTTCATGAACAGAGAAAATTATAAAGATTTCTAATCTGACACTGCTATGGGTATGTGTAATGCTACTCAAGTTTTTGAGAAGATTTCTCAGACAAAATTTGGACTGAAGCTGTTTTAAACACTTAAGTGTGTGAATGGCATGAAAGTCGGGATCAGACAGTGTGGAAAATAAGTCCCTGCCAATAACTGCAGGACACATCCTTAATGTATCAGATCTTATTGAGGCAAATTGAGCTTATCATAACCAATATAACTTTAGCAACCAATCCAAAATATAATCTTTCTCCCATATGGCACAATGTTGTTAGCTAATGCTGGATTTCTGACAATGAAGTCATTAATCCACTTGCTCTCCAATATTTATATTACAAAATACAATACAACATTTATATAATAAAAAAATTTATGTATTACTGGTGAACATAAAACAAACACAATAAATACCAGCATGAATCATCTATTCCTGTTTTTTCTAAATTCAATATTTTGGGGTCTCCGTCTAGGGGATGTGTGAATAGCGACCACAAGGTACCCAAGCTGAGCAGAACATTACTTCCACGTACTAGTGTTTTGCTCCTCACTGTAACTTTTCTATCTGACCTTACCTTGGTCATCTCTTGTTCTCTCCGACCCTGATGCTATTAGGGTTCCCGAGGGCTAGGGAGTCTTTATTTTTCCAACCTCTCCATTTCTCTAATTTCTCTATAAAATCTTAACCCCAACATGCTGACCTGTCATGGCATGTAATACGTCCTCTGATTGGTAATCAGAGGATATGGTCGGTGAATTTATTTTGATAATTCTCCCGGTCAGGTCAGTGAGAACATAAACCAACAACAGGTGTGGTCCTCCAGACATTCTGGGGGTTTTGAGAGTGATGTAAGCAACAAAACATAAAAATATGGTGCTCTCTAAAAAACGGTTACTATTACTGCTATTGCTCTCCTCAATTGGAGAGCAAGAGGATTAATGACTTCATTGTCAGAAATCCAGCATTAGCTAACAACATTATTGTAATATGATTGACACTTAACTTAAGCAAACAAGGATTTTTTATTGGAAAATATGTTTGCAACTCTGTCTAAACATTCTCTCACCAACTGCAGATCTTTTAATGGCTTCATTCTTTAGGTTAATATTGATCTTCATAGCTAGTTCTGAAACAACTTTCTTAAAAAGAATTTGTTCAGAGGTTAGGGCTCTTTTTAAATCTCACACTTTGACTTTTCTCATTTTTAGTCTAAATTTAATTTCTCAAATGCCTCAATAAAACGCTTGATCATTAAAAAATTTTCTCATTCATACCTACAAGAAATAGAAACAAATGCCAAAGATAAAAAATGGATTACACTACTTTCCAACCCAGATATAATCCCCCAGAGACCAAGGAAAACAGCAGTTGCAGCCTTCCGACTATTGACAAATCACAACTGCTTAGCAAGTCATCTCTACAGAATAGGTATCTCAGCCTCACCAATATGTGTCCTGTGTAATGATCCAGCAGAAATGAATGAAGAACACTTGAAGACCTGTGAAGCATTAAGATCAGAAGAAACTACAGTTCAAAAGTATTGGAAAGCACGAATGCTAATGGCTTCATTGCCAGATGCAAGGCACTAGAAAACAACAACTTTTCTCATTAGACCAGTTAATTATTCAGCTTTGTTAACATGTTTTGTATCATAATGTGTTTTAATGTAGCCCACTTTTAAAACATTGTAAGTTTCCTTACAAATTAAACACACTGTTTGTCTCCATATTCACAAGAAAAATACAATTATGTTCACTTCTCCCAAAAACTTGTTCCTCCATAATCTTCCACATTTTATTTGATGCCACAACTACTAAATTACCTCTTTCACTTCAAATAATAAAACAAACTACTAAACATCCCAGACAGCTGAAGCTAGCAACACTACATGTAGGGAAAACATTGTGCTGAATAGCACCAATTCACTAGTTAAACCCCATAGAAGATCTAATAGGCCATAAATATTTTGAACGCAGTTGGCTTCACTCAGGGCTGTTCCGATTTCTTAAAATATGGCAGTGATAATGACACATTCAGTACATAAGTAATGGACATTTTGAAACCAAACAATATTCCATATTAAATTTAAATGTAACAAGCCATAATTTACATGTAAGTGCACATATGCTGGTTGTGCAGATTAATCCCCTGAGGATAAATCATTTATAGTTTGTACAGTTTCAAGAGGCACTGAAGGGACACTGACTCAATGACAATGAAGCAGTCGACGAGTGTGGACACAACTGACTGATGACATTTCTTTCTTCAAGGATGGAATAAAAAATCGTCATTTCATTGGGAAAGCATACTTCAAAACAAGACTAAAGAAAAGTGACACAATATTGTTTTCCATCATCATACTGATTCAATATATTATTTAAAAATAAAACTCCACATAATATTTTATAATAGAAAAAGCAGCTCTTCACACGAAAAGTTGATCAGACTCCCATTCAATACATGGAACAAGAGAAATTTTACACATACACTAAAGACTCAGGAGAGCTTTCTTTCCAAAATTCGAGACATCAAGAAGAATATATACCTTCCTAATTCAAAGGACAACTTTATATCTGGAAGTCAATCTGACACAAACATTAGACATCACATATTATTTACATCTGACAGAAGAAGTTAACAAAAGTGATACTCCAACTAGTGTTCTAAAATTATTGGCATTAGAGACAATCCATACTAGATTTCCAGAACACGAATGGCTTCATATTTATACTGACGGATCATTGATATCAAATAGAGATGGAGCAGGGCCTGGAGTCACGTGTTGCCTCTTTTCCTAATACAAATCTTTAAGTTATGGAACTACAAACTTTGATGGAGAAATTGAAGCAATTCAAATGGCCCTACAAAATCTTTTGTACAGAATTTCACATTTTCAGCAAGCAAGCTATTCACTCAGATTCCAGGGCAGCAATTATAGCAATTACTTCCAAATTGTCACCAAAAAACCAAACAATTATAGAATGTTGGAAAATCCTTACACATCTAACAGCACTTCAAAAACACCTAGTCTTCCAATGGATACCAGCTCACTGTGGCCTGAGTGGTGATGAGAAAGCTGATTTTCTTGCAAAGAAGGGTACCAGCAGTGTACAAAAATCTATAGTTAATCTACCATTTTATGCAGCTGAAAGATTAGTCAACTCTGAATTCCAAAAAATTATTGCAAAATATTACTATGAAAAATCAAAAAATAAAAGATAGGAACTACCAAACACTCAAACAGTAATTCCTGAGTATCCTCGAAAAACAGCAGTTGCAACCTTCAGGTTAATTACAGGACATTATTGTCTGGCAAAACATTTAAACAGAATTGAGATATATTCTTCACCACTCTGTTCTCTATGTGAACATTACCATTTGTAATATCAATTCAATAACACTAGACATCTGCTATAATATAAATGTGAGTTATATTAGAAAGTTTCTGACTTATCAGACACTTCATGGTTAGCTTTTAAACCTTGAATGTAAATTAAGTTAGTTTAATTACTCTTGCATATTTTTTATTGTACAATGTTCTAAGACCTTTATGGTGAATCTTCAACGTATAGTTTAATTTTGAAGAGCTCTACTTACTCCTAATTATTCACAGAAAATTATGTGAAACAATGGTAGAACCTCTGACTTCTTTACCATCCCCTCCTATAGGTATTTAAAATTCTGGAAATGTTGCATAGCCTATAAGTGCTCACCAAAAGCTGAACTATTTAACCAGTGCAGTAATTGTTTAGATAAAGATTTGGTGAAATTCATGCCTTGTGCTTTCTCTTTGGTTGAAACCAAGTTAAAATATACTAGTCTGTGACCACTGAGAAAATGAATCTTCACATTTGGTAACTATAAAAATAAACTGATTGTAGCCTAATGTTAACTACACATATATTTGTCTCTTTAAATATCTTTTTGCCATACTCTACTTAAACTTCATTACAATAATCAGAGGAAATAAAATAGCAGCTTCTTATGTGAGGATTACTAAAACATTTTGGTATTGGTACTCATGTGTATCACATCTTAATAAGCAGATTCTTTTGCTGTGTCTTAGCACATAAATCATGCCCAGCTTTCTGGATGAAAATATACACTTTCTTCACAATAACTGTTTCGGTATAACTGTTTCATCTAAAATGGAGGAAATGTCATTTACATATGTCCTGGCCTATCACAGCACAACAGCGTCCCTCAGAGGCACATGAGGGGAAGGTCGGTGGATCTAAATATCATCTATTTAGTCCTCCCGGCTAGGTCCGATGGACCCGTTGACCAACGATAGGTGTGGTCCCCCTTGCAAAATGGGGGTTTAAGTCGGGTGATGTAACTGCCACATTGTAAAACTGGTGCCCGTTAAGAAAACAGTTACATGAAAGCCACATACATGAATATGAGTCCTAAAGATAAACATTCCGGAGTTAAAACTGTCCCCCAATCGGATCTCCGGGTGGGGACATCTTTAGGAAAATTTCATCACAACAGTTCCAATACTTTAAGAATTCTACAATGGAATGCAGGAGGCATGTCCCAGCCTAAAAAACAAGAGCTAATGAAAATATTAAAAGACCAAGATATAGATGTCTTCACAGTACAAGAAGCCAATATATCACAAGAACAGGAAATATACTTTGAAATGGATCAGTACACTACACATATACTTCCAAAGGCTCGTCAAATAGCAAGTGGTATTCTTACAGGAATTAAAAGAAATATGAAAGCTACTATCCAAATCCAAAAAACAATGGAAGAACAAGATAAATCAGAAATAGTTAGAATTGAAGTATGGAAAAGTAACTACCACTATAGAATTTACAGTATCTACAATCCTCCAGACAATACACTAGATCTAAATTCTATTCCCATAGAACCCAAAAGTATTTTAATAGGTGATTTTAATGCACACTCCCCTGGGTGGGGCTACAGAGATATAAATTCAGCAGGAAGAGTCATAGAAGACCTATTAAACTCGTCAACAATGCAATTAATATTTAATCCAAATGATCCACCCACTTACCTTCATTATAATGGTTCGGGTACAAATCCTGACCTTCTGATGGTGTCATCTGACATAATTGACAATACAAAAAGAGAAATAATAGAAGACCCAGGTTCAGGCCACAGAATCACCATAAACTCCATAAGAGGTCTAATAAATAAAAGTAACAAACCAAAAGTTAAAACTTCTTGGAATTTTAAAAAAGCAGATTGGTCCAGTTTCCAAAATGAGATAGAAGGGAAGTGTAATATACTGTTAGAATCAGAGTTCAAGTCAACAGATGAAATGAATAAAAAAATTTGTGAAATATTATTGACAGCAGCCAAAACACATATCCCCAAAGGAAAGTTAAAGAAATATAGCTACTTTTGGTCTCCATCTTTATCTAAGTTAAAACACGAAAGAAATATAGCAAGAGTCAAAGCCGAAACAACCAAGTGTCCAGAAGATGTACAAAACTGGAGAAGAAAAGCAGCCATTTTTAAGAAAGAATTAATTACAGCAAAAAGGGCCAGTTTCACAAATTTTGTAGAACATATGGACTATAGGAAAGATGGAAATAAAATATACAAATTCCTTAATAAAACAAAATTATCAAAAAATACAACTGAACCATTAAAATATAATAACAAAAGCTTAACTACAGATAGGGAAATAGCAGAATCCCTTAACAAGTTTTATGCTCAGTCACAAAGAGTACCCCAAGCGTATAAAAAACAAGATAAGGCTATCCAAAAGACTATCAGAGAAACTAGTAAGCCAAAAGGTATACGAAATGATATTTTTATTCAGGATTTTAATGAAACAGAACTGGATTTAGCAATAGAACAATTACAGAACAAAAAATCTCCTGGACCTGACAAGATCCATCCAGAGTTTATTAAACACCTTGGCAGGAAAGGAAAAGAAATCCTACTTAAACTGTATAACACGTGTTGGAGAATGACTGTACCTTCCGACTGGAAAAAAGCCATTATCATCCCGATTTTAAAGAAAAACAAACCCTCAAACAATATTAATAGTTTCAGACCAATATCTTTGACCAGTGTTATTGCAAAAGTGATGGAAAGAATGGTGGCATCTAGACTTAACTGGTTCCTAGAATATTACAACTTAATTAATAGTTCACAGACCGGCTTCAGACAGAATCATAGTACAAGTGAAAATGTACTCCTACTAAGCCAAGACATCAAGGAAGCTTTCAATAGAAAGGAGGATACCTTGGCAGTATTCATTGATTTTAAATCAGCATATGACTCAGTCTGGAGAAATAAATTAGTTGAGAAGTTGCAATTAATAGGTGTGAAAAGTAACATGCTTAAGTGGATAACTCAGTTTATTTCACAAAGATTTTGTGCCACAAAATATAATACATACATTTCCAAATATAAACAAACACACCGAGGACTTCCACAAGGTGCTGTTCTGAGCACAACACTCTTTAACATATATATAAATGACCTTCCATCAATAATAAAAACTTTAGAAACCAAAATTGCTTTATTTGCTGACGATGTAGTCATTTGGACTTCAGGCTCTTCAAAAAAACGTGAATTAATTAAAGACAGAATAGAAACAGCCCTAAACAAAGTACATGAATGGAGCTCCAAAAACCTCATGACTATCAATGTGGAAAAAACAAATTATGAATTATTTACACTAAAATACAAACCAGTTAATATTAGCATAAATTATAATGGTAAACCACTCAAAGCAGTTGATGATGCCAAATACTTAGGCATCACTTTCGACAGAAAGCTAAGTTGGAAAAAACATATAACAAACATCTCAGAAAAGGTTGAAAAGAAATTGCAAATCCTGAAAAGGTTAGCTGGTGCTAAATGGGGCTGCTCAAGGAGAGTCCTTAACACAACATACAAAATGTATATTAAACCAAACCTCTTGTACTGTTCTGAAGCTTTAATAACAGCAGCAAATGCTAACATCAATAAACTTGAACAAATACAAAATCAGGCTCTTCGCCTAATCACTGGAGCAGTTAAATCCACACCTATTGATGCCATGCTTGCCTTAACATGGACCCCATCAATAACAACAAAAATAGAAGAACAAGCATTGCTCCAACACGAGAAAATGTTACGACTGCCAAACTCTAAATGGACAGAAGAGAACCTCCCCCCTTCAATCCTTAAAACTCATAGTAGTTTCCTAGAAAAGGTAACACAGATTAAATCCAAATTGAACATTCCTAACACCAGAGAAAATCTACTTATTAGAGAAAATCCATTGGAATTATTGCAACCTACCTTCAATTTGGAATTAATAGAGGAAATAAGTAAATCAGACACACCAAAAGAAATACAAAAACTTCTAGCTCTGCAAACAATCAATACTAGGTATCCCACAGAAGAATGGCTGCACATATATACTGATGGATCCTCGAAGGAAAACCTTACTGGAGCTGGAGTTACATGTTCACATTTTTCCTTTTATCATTCTGTTGGCAGAGACACAACAAATTATGATGGAGAAATAGAGGCTATATACATTGCTCTCCGACAATTATTAAATCTTCCCTTAAATAAATTTAACAAGGCAGTAATTCTTTCGGATTCTAAAGCTGCAATTCAGGGAATATGTTCAAATACTACAAAGAAGTCAACAAAAATTAGAGAATGCTACAAAATGTTAACACAACTCCAAAAAGTTAATAAGACTGTTCATCTCCAATGGATTCCAGCACACTGTGGAGTCATGGGGAACGAAGCTGCAGACTCACTTGCAAAGAAAGCCACAACAATAACACAAAAGTCTAAATTCAATTTCTCATATTCCTCAATAAAACGCTTGATCATTAAAAATTTTTCTCATTCATACCTACAAGAAATAGAAACAAATGCCAAAGATAAAAAATGGATTACACTACTTTCCAATCCAGATATAATCCCCCAGAGACCAAGGAAAACAGCTGTTGCAGCCTTCCGACTATTGACAAATCATGACTGCTTGGCAAGTCATCTCTACAGAATAGGTATCTCAGCCTCACCGATATGTGTCCTGTGTAACGATCCAGCAGAAATGAATGAAGAACACTTGAAGACCTGTGAAGCATTAAGATCAGAAGAAACTACAGTTCAAAAGTATTGGAAAGCACGAATGCTAATGGCTTCATTGCCAGATGCAAGGCACTAGAAAACAACAACAACATATTCTTCTTAATTTTAAGATGTTCATGTTTTAGCACACAAGCTTTATAAATCCTCTTTACATTTTTAGTGATCTGTAAATTGAAATTGGATGTATTACAGCCCTATTGTTCAGAAGATAGTCTCTTCAATAGTTCATGGAATATGAAGATCAGGAAGTGGATTTTGGGATTAATACAGACACATGCATATTAAAGTTTTCTCTCTTTATGTACTAGTATGTTGGCCACACATTCAAGAAAGCAATCAGCTGCTAGAGTTGGCTAAGAATTGGAACAGGTTTTCACTAACTGATCTTCAAGGAAGTTGCATTCTGGTTAATTCTGAAACATTGCATTAATGTCTTCCTAGCACACAGCAACATTTTAGCTCTAAGTTACAAGTAATTTGTAACAAAGAGCTGCAAAATGAGCCATACAGCACATTTCACATAGTAAATAAAGTTTGTTACATACTGACCACTGCTTTTACTTGTTGCATAATAGATATCTCTTGAGTAATTTTGGATGTTACACTGGATGCAATTTTCTCCCTCTAAATATATTAGTATAGATTGTAAATAAAATTGACTCCAGCATAAAAAACAACAAAACTTCATTACGGTTATTGTTTTGGCATCTACTAGTCTAATGTCTAAGGAACTAATCAGAGCTGTTGATAGTTTTATTTTGCTCACATCTGTAGTATTTGATAAATGACAATTAATGAAATAAATGTAACACTCAATTTCTGTTGTTAAAAACAAGAATCAGTTCTTAGTATTCTGTTTGATGAAGTGACCATATATGTATATTCCATGGAATAAAATTAAAAATTTTACATGTATTCTCAGCAGAGTAACAGCAACTAAAAGGATTTTGTTTCTACATGCATGCTCTACCAAGTAATAATCATGTTTTACTCCATGGCATTCTCAACAAAAACTTTGAAAATGCTTTTTACTTTCTTAGTAAGTGTGAATTGAAGTTACAAAGTGTTTTCTAATTGGACTCTGTCTAAAAGAACGTGTTTTTTTAATGGTGAAAGTACTATCGAAAATGGTTGAGTAATTTTGTGATTACCCTACATACAGACATACAGACACTCTTTATAATATTTATATAGATACAGAAAAACAGTAAAGAAAAATGTAACACTAACATCAGAAGGCTTCTCACTGAAACATTAACCAAGAGCAAGTCTTACCTTGGTAAGTTTACTGGAGTGAAGTCCCCATCCTGTAACAGAATAATGCAAACATATGGTTTCATACAATCATCTATACAGCATTAGTTAAATATCCTGCATCTCACAGTTATCTTTAAAGTACCTGGTTTGGGTTAATTAGTATATGGTATTAGGAGTAATCCAGAAACAAAGAGTATGTCATGAGGTGAAAGAAGATGGAGCAACAGAGGTGTTCAGATTTGAACATTAGTTTGGTTCAAAGAACAGAAAATTGACAAAATAAATATTTAATAAAGCCCAATCCCCTTAAGAGTGCTTTAACCTGATTAGATTAGCCTGACCACTATGATAAATCCTTTTTGTGTTAAGGGGATAAATATTCCAGTCTTGGGTTATCAGTCAGATACATCGAACCCATGTCGCAATGTAAGGAGGAGGAAAACGCACTCTTCCAGCTCTAAGGTGTTATGCGATTTGTGTCAAGGCAGTGCATAGCACAGGGGCAGCTGTGTCACAATCAGCCTCCAGAACATGTATATGTTTGAGGTTCCAAATATGTTGACTAGTTTTCCCCATTACTCATGGAAGCAAACAGAACCTCAGGGATGCCAAGCAATCTCCCTTGCACCAGTGTCTGAGGCTCCATTGATGCTCACCAGCTTTCCCCAGTGCTCATTGAACCAAACAGAGCCTCAGGGATACCAAATGGTCTCCCTTGCACCAGTGTTTAAAACTCTGATGATGTTGACCAGTTTTCTCTGGTACTCATGAAACCAGAGATCCTCAGGTATACCAGTCAGGCTTCCTTACATCAGTGTTTGAGGCACCAATGATGTAACCAGCTTTCTCTGGCACTCATGAACCAAACAGCCTCCCTTGCATCAGTGTTTGAGGCTCCAATGATGTTGGCCAAATTTTCCCTGATACTCATGAAATCAAACAGAGCCTCAGGGATACCAAACAGCCTTCATTGCACCATTGTTTGAGGCTCAAATGACATTGACCAGCTTTCCCTGGCACTCATGGGACCAAAAAGGCCAAGCAGCCTTTCTTGCACTGATGTTTAAGGCTCCATTGATGTTGACCAGCTTTTGCCAGTACTCATGGGACCAAATACTCCCTCAAAGATATGAAACATACTCCTTTGTAGGAGTGTTTGAGGTTTCACTGGTGTTGGGTTGCTTTCCCCTATACTTTTGGCACCAAACAGAACTGGAAGTTTTAAAAAAGTAATACAAGAGGATTACACCATCTCAGTATCAAAGGACAAGACTCTGGAAAACACAAGTGGAAAATGTAACTGAGCAGCTGGACTTGGTGGAAATCAAAACCATATGAGGTACTAAGAGGAGGAAAATCCTCAAAGAACAGAAGCTTAAGGAGGATAAAGAATGGTCCTTAAGAATAAATGGAGGAAAATAAAAGGATTTGAACCCAAGACCACAAATGTACTAAAAACACTGGAAGATAAAAAAATTGAGCTCTTTTAAATCACACAGGAGGAACAAATCAAGGAAAGAAAGAACCCCATATACTCTCAATAGATAACAGCACAATTTCGAAAAGGCTAACACAGGAAATAGGTACCAGGTTTGCAGTACCATAGCCTTGGTATTTTAAATGGTAGTCATATAATAAAATTATTCCTTTGTAAATTTAACTCAACAGGAAACTGCAATCCTGATGGCTCTGCTTCTGAGAATTACAGAAAATACTAATATAGTTCCCAAATTCAATGTGTGATGGAGCACATCCTGACTGAAGGACATGTAGCTAGGATAATTCCATGGGAAAAGGCTAAGCTGCTGGTTAAGGTAGCAGCAGAGCCCTTCAAGCTGTCCATGTGGACACCAAAGCTTCTGAAGCATGTTGTAACCAAGATTCTGAGAAAATTTGGGTTCAGAAACAGGAATTCTTGAAGTATTGTTGGTGTGTCATCAACCAGAAGGTGGAAAAGAATGGTAAAACAAGCGTGTTTAACATTAATCTAAAATCCATGAAGACGCTGCATTAGCATGGTCTGAAATTAGACTTGGGATCATTGTAAGTGCTGAGGAAAAACAATTTCAGGAAAAACAGAACTCATAGTTTGGGAACACAGTTACATTTGGAAAACAAAACTTTACTTTCTATTTTGAAATCCGACCAAGCAACATATTTATATAGAGGTTCATCCAACCATCACCAGGGACAACACCAACCACCACAATGAATGACACAGAAGTCAACTAAGAACTGAGAATTGTGCAAATAGCCTTTGAAACATGTTTTCCTTATTAAATAAGTAGGTATTATGGTGTCAAAAATCAACTCAAATAACTGCAGTGTCAGTGCACATCACTGTCACAAAGTCCAATGTACAAAATTTTAATTGTAAGTAAAATATGTGAAATATTTAAGAGAGTGAAGAAATCAAAGGGAACAGATATAAATAGAAATATGAATTACCACACCAGATGAAACTGGCAAAATTAGAAGGAAAATGAGCCTACATATGTAGCTTTTTCCTTTAACAGCCAGGTAGCTGCAGAAGAAAATGAATCCAGGAACATCTACCAATGACAAATGGAAGTGACAAGGTATAGTGAGAAGTAACAGCCAGGTAGCTGCAGAAGAAAATGAATCCAGGAACATCTACCAATGACAAATGGAAGTGACAAGGTATAGTGAGAAGTAGAGTAGTCCAAAGGTCATTGGCACATACATTTATTCTACACATGAGATGAGTGACAGGCAAAGTCATGACTGAGTGTAGCAAATGTTCAAGGTCAAGCATACATTGGTTTAGAGGTAAATGGTTTCCAAGATTGCAAGTTCAAACATGGCAGAAGGCGATGGATTTTTTTAGGTATAAAAATAAATTGCATGGCTTCCTTTGAAAGGGAAATTAACCTGTGGTCCCATGTTGTAGATTTACAGCAAAGAACTTCAAGCATAATAAAGAGACCTCTCAGGAAGATTAAGCAGTCTTTCATACCAATATAGAATGGGATATTTTAAACCATAGCAGTTAATGTCTATAAATGAGAAAGTGAGTCAGTGTCAGAACTGTATCACAGCCTACATCTTGCATAATTTGTCTGAAATTCAGTGCAGTTTCAATTCCAATCAAATTGTATTTAGGTCTTCTTCCCCTATTTATGACTGCCCTTATGTTTTCCTTAGGCAGCACTAGCGGAGCCTGTCATCCTATCCCACCATCCTTCAGATCAAGTTACCCATGGTATGATAATTAATTTACCACGCAATTCTGCAATGTGCATAGTAATGTTGTACCTTAGAGTCTTGTAGCTGCTGCAATTCTTTCAGTTCTTTGTTGGCTGCATAGAAAGTTTGAGTTGTCCAAGTAAACTATATACAGTATAATTCTTGATGCCTGCAAATTGCTGCATGGCCATCAGGAATCTGTAGAGTTCTGTATCTAATCGAGTTCATGGTGAATAGCACCTATAGTGGTACAAGTAAACAATACAGTGTATAACTTTTTGAACTGTTGGTCAGATTTCACATATAGTGGTCCGGTGAGAGCAAACAGTCGCATATGTTGGACTCAATCAAATGATAGAGGAGCCTGCTCATCAAGTCAATGTTGTACTATTTTGTATAGCAGAAATGTGCAAAGGCTTTTGTTGAACTACTCTCAAGCTCATAAATCCAAAATTCACTCCAAAATTCTGCCAGTACAGTGCAGACTCCAAGATAATGATGTCCAATAGGTGTGTACATAATCAGCAATTGTGTGAAGTGATAGGCATCATAAAAGAGTATTGGGTGTCACTTGGTGATATGAAGTATGTAAATTGCAGTCTTGCTAACCAAGTGACATTGTCCTGCAGAAAGAATTTGAAATGTGTGATAGGCGATGTTGGTAAGAGAACGTTCATGCACTGTACAATAGTTCCTTTGTAGGGCCTTCTTCTTGAGCTCATTTACTCTAGTAATACTGAGCTCCTTGCAATTCAGTAGCTGTCAGTTCAAGGAGAATTCTCTGCTTCAAAACCTCTATGAAAAAGAATATCCATGCAGTTGCATGTAGTAGTTTCCTGTATGAACTGAATCATTCTACACTCAGAAGATATGTGCATGTAAAGTATAAGAACTTGAGGTTGAATTCTTTTGCCTTCTGGCAGTGTTATATTAAAGTAGTTGTCGGGAGCCATGTGGTCCATTTCACCAACAGTCTAGTGAAAGTAACTTATCTACTTCACTATGTCATGAAAGGTATCTGCTGGGTTCCAAATTGCAGGGGAATGTCTCCATTGGCTGGGTGTGGTGTAGCCCAGTAATTTTGTGATTAACACAAAACAAGTTTTCCCTTCATTTGGGTCATTTCTTATCCATGCAAGTATAATTGCCAAGTCACTACACATGGTGACTTTTATGGTGTCAAAATCTCTTACCATATAAAAACAGCGAAGATGTGTGTCAATCAATGTCACAATTAGTTCAAAGCGAGGAAGCATGACCTTTAAAAGTGTGAGTGTAGTTTTGCTGTAGATCAATTATACCAAACAGGTTGTGGTAATGGTATATCATATGCAAAACAGCACTGCAAGCTCTTTCCGAAGCATTGGAAAAGACATGTATCTCTAAGCCCCTTCGATAGCAACATATGCCATTTCATGATGGATGTGAACAGCTGATAAGTAAGGCAATTTTGATGCCCAGGATTGCCACCTCTGTGTAGGATCTGGTGGTAGTATATCTTCTTAACCAATTGTCTTGGAAAAGTGTCTGCAATAACTACTGGAGTGAACAAACCTTGTGGATCATAGAAATTGCATGTGGCTTGGAGAATGTTCGGTTTTGTTGCTACTTTTCATGATAGGGATGCTATGATGTTCTGGTCATCAGTGAATATGTAGTCCTCTACTGTATTCCAATCTGCTCCTATTACTTGTGTCTAACTTATCTTCACTTTCACTCATCCACATATTCCTGACACTCTGAACTTGTAGCTCATTTTGCAAGTGTTAGTTTGATGTGTTTCAATAATGCAATGAACTCATAATAGAAGGTAAGGACATGGATCTCATTACTTCCATTGGCAGTGAAGTGATTCACTGCATTTTTCTAATACTACCACTGGAACTGAATGTTGTTGTTTTCTAGTGCCTTGCATCTGGCAATGAAGCCATTAGCATTCGTGCTTTCCAACACTTTTGAACTGTAGTTCCTTCTGGTCTTAATGCTTCACAGGTCTTCAAGTGGTCTTCATTCATTTCTGCTGGATCGTTACACAGGACACATATTGGTGAGGCTGAGATACCTATTCTGTAGAGATGACTTGCTAAGCAGTCGTGATTTGTCAATAGTCGGAAGGCTGCAACCGCTGTTTTCCTTGGTCTCTGGGGATTATATCTGGGTTGGAAAGTAGTGTAATCCATTTTTTATCTTTGGCATTTGTTTCTATTTCTTGTAGGTATGAATGAGAAAATTTTTTAATGATCAAGCGTTTTATTGAGGAATATGAGAAATTTAATTTAGACTTTTGTTTTATTGTGCCTTTCTTTGCAAGTGAGTCTGCAGCTTCGTTCCCCATGAGTCCACAGTGTGCTGGAATCCATTGGAGATGAACAGTCTTATTAACTTTTTGGAGTTGTGTTAACATTTTGTAGCATTCTCTAATTTTTGTTGACTTCTTTGTAGTGTTTGAACATATTCCCTGAATTGCAGCTTAAGAATCCGAAAGAATTACTGCCTTGTTAAATTTATTTAAGGGAAGATTTAATAATTGTCGGAGAGCAATGTGTATAGCCTCTATTTCTCCATCATAATTTGTTGTGTCTCTGCCAACAGAATGATAAAAGGAAAAATGTGAACACGTAACTCCAGCTCCAGTAAGGTTTTCCTTGGAGGATCCATCAGTATATATGTGCAGCCATTCTTCTGTGGGATACCTAGTACTGATTGTTTCCAGAGCTAGAAGTTTTTGTATTTCTTTTGGTGTGTCTGATTTACTTATTTCCAAATTGAAAGTAGGTTGCAATAATTCCAATGGATTTTCTCTTATAAGTAGATTTTCTCTGGTGTTAGGAATGTTCAATTTGGATTTAATCTGTGTTACCTTTTCTAGAAAACTACTATGTACAATGCTACAACCTCTCACAACGTATCTGATAACAAGAATGGGGTGCTACAGAAGGCAAATGGCAGGTGTGTAAATCGGTAAGGTATGACATCATTTAGGGTTCTGTAATTTCCATGCTTATCTTGTTCCATTTATAACCAAAGGTATCGTGTCAAGTTTCTGTCAGTTTGATTAAGAATCAATAGCAAAAAGGCTTGAGTGCCATCACAAATAATTGCAATTAGGTAGGTCTGAAATCGTAATAAAGTAGCAAGGATTTCAGGTAGTAAGTTCAGCCCTATCTCCAAGGCATCATGTAAGAATGGAGAGTCTTGTCATGAGAAGACGCATGAAAAACAATCCTGTATTTCATGCTATCTTATGTTCACTTCTCTACTACCTGGTGGGGTAACTAACACCTCCACAAATGTCATTAGGAACCATTTCATCTTGCTTCTTCAAGATGTAAGCTAGGATTTGTATATAACATTCGTCTTGAATCCATTAGTAGGGCTCTGGGATTATGGTTTATTGTACAGTGAACAAAGCAGTGCTTAGACTTTTCATCAACAGCTTATCTCATACATTTAGTTGTCTGCTGGTATTACAACGGTCACTTCCCAAGTGGTTTCTCATGGTGTGCCTCGCCATCATGTGTGTTTGTGGTGAATTTTTTGTGTATGAGAACAGAACTGCAGGCTATTCCTTTGAATATGGGACCAAAGGCAGATTTATAACAATGTGTTATAAACTCATGTATATAGAGTATATTTTGTGCATATAGACTGAATTATAGTACCATAGATAAAATTATTATTCTAAGCTTGAATTCTTCATTCGTTTGCAATCTTTTGTTTAGCATAAAAGTGTCTCTCTGCTGCAGAAAGATTATCCATGAAGATTATATCTTTCTTTCTTGGGAGTGATACTACTCTTGTCCCTTCTTCAATCTGATGGGAATCATGAATTTCTTGAAGTGCTACTTTCAGCTGTCACTTTAAGTGTTGCAAGATAAGGATGGTGATACTCTAATTAGTTGCTCCAAATTTCTAGTAATGGTCAGCACCAATTCAAATTTAAATGAGTGTTCCAGGTAAATCATTCTATGCATAAGCTAGCTTAATTTTACCACTTGACATCATACTAATATCTTGCAGGACAGTTGCTACTTCTGGGCATCACAGTCTTCTGATGAGCTTAGCCTGCTTCACAACAGCAATCCAATTATTTCTATTTTCTCTTTTTCTACTCCATCCCTTAATTTTAAGCCTTCTCAAATCTTCTACTTCATCGATCCACCTTGTCCATGGTTATCCCGTCCTTATGTCATCTATTTTCATATCAAAAACCTTTTTCACCAATCTATCTTAATTCATCCTTATATGTCCTATCCACTCCAATCTTTCCTTCAATGTCTACAACTAAATCCAGATCTTTGTAAAACATATTGTTTTGTACAACTGGCCCATAGAGAAAATGGACCAAGACCACCTTCAAATATTCCCATAGCATTTACATCCATCAGTGAAAATAAATGGAGAGCAAGAGGATTAATGACTTCATTGTCAGAAATCCAGCATTAGCCAACAACTGGCCCTTATATATTTTATGCAAGATCTTCCTTTGCCAAGTGTTCAATCTCAGAGCATCTCCTTCAGTTATAGTCTATGTTTCACTTCTATAACTTACTACTGGTTTACCATGGTTTTATCAATTATTCTTACCTTTGCTCCCTTACCTAGTGCTTTTGATCTAAAAATATGATGCAATCCATAACATCTATTTCCTGTAGCTATCCTGTAGCTGATTTATTTCCTTTTCCCTACCCTGAGAAGACAACTGTCAGGTAACTTAAAGCTCCAAGGACCTCAGGATCATTTGAGTATCATTTCACCCATTTCATTTCATTCATTCGTCCATCCAATGACACAATGTTGGAGGACGTCAATTCAAAAAAAAAAATTTCTATTCCAACCTTCACTGTTAATGAGGTACCCAGATATTTAAAATTGTCAACTCTTTCAAATTCCATCCCATCCATCTCAACTTTTCTTGCTGTCATTCACTTTCCATTGATCCTCACATATTTTTTGTTACTTTTATCTTTAACCCTGCTTTCATTGTGGTTTCTTTCAGCTGCATTCAATTGCTTTCACCAATCATACAAGTATCAATACATTTTCCTCATATACTATATATTACCTATTGTAAATTGCTCCATTTGAATTAATTATGATATTTCTTACTACTTTCTCCAATACAATATTGAACAATAATGTTGATAGGGAATCTCCTTGCCTTAAGGCTAAAGTCTCCTGATAAACACCCTTGAATTTTAAGTTTACACATCATATTTTCCAAAATCATTCTAGTTAGCTGTATTAATTTAAAGGGGATGCAAAAATCTTTTAATGTTTCATATAGACTCCATTTACTGAATCATATGCTTGCTGAAAATCAATAAACAATGAACGTAACTCTGTGTTAAATTCATAAAATTTCTCTGGTATATTCCTCAATATATGTAAATTATCTGTGGTGTATGGTTTTCTGAAACAGTCTTGATATTGTCCTAGTACATCTGCATATGGGACCAGCCTTTTATGCAGTATATTTCTTAAAATTGTATAACACATATTTAAAAGTGAAATTACTCTATCTTTTATTTGAACATCTTCCTGTCAGTTACAGGCTACCAAAAAAAATAAGAATACTAACTCAAAAATAACAAAATAGGTAACAAAACATAACAAATATAAAAGTTAAAAAACTGAAAACGATAAAGAAAGTGTAATCTCTTATAACAATGAAAAATCATGGTTCATACACGTAATTTCTAAAAATAGCTATAGGTTAATTTCATGTGTGACTTACATGACAATGAAAGAATATTTACATTTTGAAACAAAAATATCTCATTTATTTCAAACACTCTTCCATTCATAATTTTTTCATGATACAGTTTCCTATAGTAGCAGATAATGACCAAATATTAAAACATCAGAGTTGTTAGTATTTTAATAATAAATATATAAACATCAGTGTGACTTACACGACATGAATGGAAGCCACGAAACACCTCTTGTCAATCAAGACAAAAACTCTGCTCTTTTAGCCACAAAAAAAATATATACCTATTAATTATACAAAGCCAGGATACTATTTAAGCATTTAATAACAAAAACATAGAATAACGTAACCATTTCCATATTAAAAAAAATTAAATATAGTGTGACTTACACAACACGAATTTGTGACTTACACGACACCTTCCTCTATGTATTGCACTTTTAAATTATACAGAAAGAACAGTGTAAAATACAAATAAAGAGTACAAAACTGTTATTATAGAATGAATCATTCATCAGTGATATTCTCCTGAATAATATTAGTACTTCTAACCTAAAGTAACATCACTAAAGTCAACATTGAAAGAATATTTTTGTCTTTGGTCTCGATTGGGAGGAGGTAGTATTTTTTTCACATCCTTAATTTCTACATATGATTTGTCATCATGCAAGGGCCAATGAAATTTTCCAGTATCTGAATCATAACGCAGAAATTTTACATAAACTTCATCTTCAGCATCGCACTTGTTGATCACATTTCCTACAAAATATTTTATGGATCTCTTCCCAGTAAATGCAACTAAAATCCAGTCTGGAACTGACACATTTCCAGTACATTCATCAGAAACTGTTTCCTTGCCAACATGGGAAATAAAGGAACCTTTAACAAAATCAAATATTTTCATATTGTTTTTATATGAAATCATAGAGCATTCAATTTGATATTTGTCCACAGCATGAAAGTAGTGGTACTGCCTTGTGTCAGGAATGCTACAAATTTGTTTTCCATCTGGACTCCAAAGTACTAACAATTCAGACTTTTTTGAAGTCATTCTCACAACTGTATAAAATATGAATATTCGGACATAAGTTTTGCGCATGCTTAGCAAATTCATAAGCACTCTGAGGATATATTTTTCTGGCTCTTGATGCTTCTCGTACACATCTCTTGACAGTTCCCCCAAGTCCATCTATTGGTCCCTTCCCATGTGCAGTCGCAGAGAAGTGCCATGATGTTTCTATTGATTGTAGAGTAATTAAGGCCAGAGTATACTTCTGCTTAAAATGTTGAGCTGTGCCATCAGACTGATAGTGAATGTGAGTGAGTACAATTTCTGGATGACATTTTCTGAAATCATTCAGAAGAAGTTCATTGAAATGTGCTACAGCAAACTTATCATGGTGCAGATAGTCAGAAACAATAACGTAAGATTTGTGCTGTAAATGTTCATTTCCTGATGAAAAATATATTATTGCTGTGTACAACGTACAACTATTGGACACCCAGGGAGCTGACTGAATCGCATCTTGATATTGGAAAACATAGTTTTCACTGGTCTACTTGAATACAAATTTCTGTAGGTGAAAGATTATTTTTCAAACTTTCAAAGTGAGATGACTGCTTCATATAAATATATGTATTTTGAAGAAAGGCAACTTCTATTTCAACACTAGTAGGACATCATCAACATTGCCACAGTCTTTTTCTCATAACATTGCCATCCTCATCTTTTAACCCTTGTTGATAAGTTATTTCATCTCCTAATCGATCATCAGAAAATAAATTTTTCACATACTGATCATACTTCTTTCCATTCATACATACTTCACATTGAGACATCATGCACTTTTCTTCATCCTCATTACAATGTTCTTTACAAAAGAAGATATGCTGTTAGGCATTTCTGAAAATGATGCTAGTTAGTAGCAACTTCATGTTCTCATGATAAATGCATAAGCACAGATTAGCTAGTGTTTCGCTTCTAAGGCAGACATGTTTTGGTCTGAGCTCCCCAAATCTTGTTGTTGTTAGCTAATGCTGGATTTCTGACAATGAACTCATTAATCCTCTTGCTCTCCAATATTTTTCACTGATGGATGGGGCACTAGAAGTGGCCGGGCATATGTGAAGGTGGTCTCGATCCATTTCCTCTTGCAGATCACATAGAGGACAGAGTGGTGAAGAATATATCCCAATTCTGTTTAAATGTTTTGTCAGACAATCATGTCCTGTAATCAACCTGAAGGTTGCAACTGCTATTTTACGAGGATACTCAGGAATTACTGTTTGAATGTTTGGTAGTTCCCATCTTTTATTCTTTGATTTTTCATAGTAATATTTTGCAATAATTTTTTTGAATTCAGAGTTGACTAATCTCGTCAGACCAATTTTTGTTTCTGGGTATTCATTTGTGAGTTGTTGGTAAGTTTCCCCCAGTGTAAGGAAAAGGTAACGCTTTTGTATCTTCTCTTTACCTTCTGAAGACCGTACAATTATGTAATCTCTTGCTCCAGGCATTTGGTAAGATATTTTGTCATTATCATAAAATGTTCTGACTAGGGACTTGACATCTTCTGAAATCACTCTCACTATTTTCTTGCCTATGCGGAGGCGGTGTAGCTAGGATCTTAGGTATGATATCAGTTGCTAATTTTTTTACAATTACTGCACGTTTTCTTGGGCTCTGTGGAAGTGCTTTTTTTGCCTTAGCAACAGATTTACCCAAGGAACATACATTTATACATTTTTGAGGGTGACGTAGGTTGATGAACTTGAAGCATCTTCTGTCTGTACCTCCTTTGTTCGTCACGTTTCTTCCTAAATCTTTCTTTTTCTTCTAATTTCAATTTGCTCTTTATTTTCTGTCTTCTTAGCTTTTGCATTTCACTTTGTTTTTCCTTAAATTCCTCATATTTACCTTCTTTTTTTAAGTTTCTCTATCTGTTTTCTTTTTCTTTCAGCAGCTGTACTGGGCATTTTCGATTATGAGAAATCTGAAAAAGATAGGTTATTTAATTCAATATTACTGCTCAAATTAAGTTCAATGTATATTTCAAAATATTTATATCACTGCTTACTTTTACTTTATATTTCAGTAATAAAGATACACAAAAACAAAATTATTACTTGTAAAAATTGTGACTTACACGACAATAAATTTCTATGTGAAAAATAATGCTTTTAGTTTCCTTAGTTCAGTTTCTTGCCATATGCTTGTTTTTCAGAACTAGAAAAAAGAAAAATTCAGCTTTTTATCAATGTTTTATAGCCATTTAAGAAAAATAAATGTATAATTTTGTGACTTACAGGACAGTGAAGGTTAGAAAACAATATAGTCCTAATACTAAATAGTATTGTTAGTAACTTTACTGTTATTATTTGTAATTGAAGTACATGGGGTAGTAATTAACATTTAACTAAATCACATACTTACCTATAAAATTAATCAAATTATCAGATCTTTAAAATGATACAATCTTCTAGTAGTTTTATGTTCAGAAATATGGTTACTTCTTAAATCTGTGCTGCCATCTGTAGTGTAAATTGTGAACTATTTTAAAAAGTTGAATACCTCAAAATTTAAATTGTTTGTTCACTAGAGCTGTTTCATAAAAAATATTTTTGTACCCCTAGGTATGTGTTCCCGTGAAATTAACCTATAGAGCCTTTGAGCATCAATATAGCGATATTGTATACCAAATCTTTGGATAGGCCAAAACTCTTGAATTCTGCAAGCAACCTCAGGATTGTCCCGCTTGCTCCAACCATTAATCCTGTTACACTGATGGACTCTAGGTGATGTTTCATTTTGTAATAACAAATGGTTGGTTCATAGATGTTTTTTCTCCTGATTCACTTCGTGTGGCAGATGTTCACTGTATTCAAATCTGATGGTTGGGTCAACGTATGACCTTCAGGGGAATTTGGTTTGAAGGCAATTATGTTTACTCTTCTGTTGCTCCCTTCATCAGAGAGGCCATGTACTTCTAGCACATGCTTTTTTAAAGGGTATTTAAGGGCTTATTACACCCTAAGGCTGTTTCTGGGGTGTTGCCTCTTCAGCCATGAGGTAGTTCTTTATTTAATTAGGGTTAAAAAGGGCTATTTTGTGTTTATTTTATCTTTGTTCAGTTATGTTGACGATGTGCATTGTCAGTGCATGTCATGAATGGTAAGGTGCAGAGGTTATTGCAGGGTTATCCATGGTGGTTGTGAAACATTTGGCCTGTTTCTGTGTGGTAGCGCTGTCATCTTCATTGTCATGTCTCGATCCATTCTTCTTCTTCTAGTACTGGTGTCTGCGTCTCGGCATTTTGTGTGGTTGTTGTTACTCTCTGTCGGTATCCTGGATGTTTTTGAGTGCTTGAGCAATAGCTGCTTCCCATGTCATGACTTGGTTGGTATTTGTATTGTTTCATGCAGTTTTCAAAGTGCTGCGGTGGTGTGGAGTACTGAAGTGTAGAGATGTTGTTTGAGGTGTCTTGTTGCTTGGCAGTTGGCAGCTGGTGTGTGCATGTGGTCAGCGTATGGCTGTAAGTTTATCCCCTTTCTTAAGTAAAGGACATATAACAGCAGTATGCCCTTCCATTGGCAGTTTTGCTTTCTTCCAATTATTTCTATAATTTTATATATTTCATTTACTATTCATATTTTAGCTCCATATTTTAACTTGGCACTTATAACATCTTTTCCTAATGCATTCTTGTTTTTATGTCTATTAGTGGTATCAAAAATTTCTTCTTTTGTTGAAATCATATCTGTATACTTCAATTTAGATCTTCCATTTCTTTAAGTGGGTTCTCTTCAGTAAATAATTTTTCAAAGTGCTCGTTCCATCTGTCCATTATTTGCTTTTCATTTCCCAAGAGGTTAATGTGCTTATCTGTACTCACAGCTGTTCTTGGTTGAAAGTCAATTTTCATTTCCCTTATAATTGTGTAGAACTTTCTTGTATTGCTTCTATTATTGTCAGCGAAATATCTTTGCATTGCCTGTATATATTTCTGTTTAATTCCTTTGTCTTTTAGACTTTCTGCGTGAAATTCTTTATGCTTCCCTCCTGGTAATGTTCTATACTTTGAAATCCTTTTCCTACATTTATGTCTAATGATAAAATGATCTGAATCATAATTGGCCCCTCTGTAACCTCTAATATGTCTATTTATGCTGGACATATGCCTTTTGTCTATTAAAACATGATCCATTTGAGTTCTATATCAGAGGATTCCCATAGCTTGCAAGATAGCTGGACAAGGCAAATATGTGTTGTTGCTCTCAAATGCTGTAATTGTGAGGGCTACATTTGTGGAAAGTCTCCTAGCCTGAAATCTGATTTGCCATCTGGAACTTCAGACACTGGAAGGCAACTCGAATGTTGTCACCACAAAATTTTTGTTATGTGTGATCTTCAGCTGCAGTGCATCAATCAAGGAGGAATTGATGAAACTTTACTGGTTACTGGCATGTTTACATTGCAGTTTTCTTAGGTCTTTGCTGTCCAGAAATTTGAACAATGAATGGGTTAATTTGCTGGAAACAAGGAAGATTTTGTTAATGGCAAATTAGTTTCACTTTTATCTGGTAGACAGATGCACAAGTCAGAAGCATGCCCTAAATTTCAGTGGTAGTAGTGCTAGTAATGTACAATGGCTACATTAACAACCAAATTATCAATCACAACCATTAATTCAATTCTAATGATGAAAAACAGATTATGTATATTTACTTTCTACTACGCTTATTTAGATGTGCCTGAATGTGAACTTTACTGTCTTTTAAATCTCATGGATATTGGTGTTGTTGCAGACAGACAGTGAGTAAATATGATAACAGCATACTGAGATGCCTACATGGCAACATAATCATCACTCTCAAGAAATTTCTTATGAATAATAGTGAGATGCGATTTCTCACCATACTCCATGCTGCACAAAATGGGATCACAAAGGAAATGAAGAAGTCATGGAGTAGCTTGGTTGTTGTTGTAGTGTTTAACGCCCGCTTTTACTACTATGGCACCGCAGGCGGTGACACTGATGATACATGAAGATGGAGCACCGGTGGAATGAGATGGCGGGGGAAACCGGAGTACCCGGAGAAAACCCGCCCTGACGCCGCTTCGTCCACCACGAATACCACATGCGGGTCCCTGGGATCGGGTAGCTTGGTTCAAACCCTATTCTCCACCATATACAAAACTACCACAACTGCATGACCCACCTTCAAAGGATGTCATCTCTTAGCTATGCTTCATTATCAACCTTGAGGCAGAGACTGCTGGGACATTCTAAAGAACGCTGGAAGGTAAATCTCTCTTTGAGACTGTAGCAGGTCACACGACTTTACAACAGGATAACAACGAAGTAATGTAGGTCAAAGTGTGATTGACTATGATAGTAATAGAGGAATATTGTCTAGAGAAGTAGTGATAAGTAAAGCCAATTCTACTTAGGAGCCGTCATCTAGCACAGTCATCTAGTACTTGGAAAAAACAAATAAAAAATATCACAGCAAAGAGGAAGGTGGTTATGAATGCAAGAGATAATGTTGCCCATTGCACCGAGTAGAAAAAATTAAAAGAATTTATTGTGCCCTGGTTGAATCCAGATGGATGTACAGAATACATGATTAGGAGATTCAAGGGTAGAAAACTTTGGACTTGGTGCATAGAGTATCTTGGAGGTTTATCTTGGGTGTTCCACAATGTACTATCAAGTCAGAATTATGGACTGGGATGGGGAGAGTTAGTATGAATGGACAAATAATGGAACAGATTTTGAAGTAATTATTCCAGATTCAATTACTACCAGAGGCAGAAATTCTGAAGGTAAGTTTTAGATTTCTAGCTGACAACTTGGAACACAATACTTTTAAGAAACAATAAGTTAGGAGACATTTGGTATATAGAATTGACAATCCTTATAGGGAGTATTAGAAGGGAGTCAAAACATGAGTGGAAGGTATGGAGGCATAATTGTTTCCCAAAGCAGGGAAAAAACACTCTGCAATTTTATAATAAAGTTAAAGAGAACATAGAAAAGGAATTAAATGTTAAAATCTGTAGCAGGAAACAGGAATTGTTTGGTTTAGATTAAGGATTTGGAAACTTAAGAGTCATGGAGCAAAGTTGCACAAGGGTTCTGTGACATTTGTGGGGAGAAGAAAATGAATATATGGGGAGCAATGAATGTAGCAATGAAATGATAAAAAAGAAATTGTGAAAGATTAAATAATATAATTAAATAAGACTTTTACTGATAAAATTCACTTAAGAGATTCAGGGGAATTTCTCTACAGAGTGAAAATGAAATGGTGAAGACAAATAGGTAAAGAGCAGATAATGTGGATTATGAATGTATTACTCCTATAGAGATAAGGATTTATATTAAATACAAAATGGAGCTCTATATGAAAATGGCTGTATGCTGAAAAGGTAGTGTTCAATATAATACATTTAGCATGAACTTAATAAATATTCAGATACTCATATAGTAAGAATATCTAGTATTATAAAGTGATTTTTGATAATTCCTTCACCATTGAACCTGATTTTCTATGAAACATACACACCGTAAGACATTTTAAAATATTTTAGAATGAGCATTTAGGGGTATTACATACTCATATGAAGTTTCACTTACTATTTTCAGATATTTTAAATACCTGGAGTTTTTTTTATCCTTCAATGCAAATATTTATTTTTTGCTTTAGATCTCCAAGGGTAAAAGCAGAAACATTAAATTTCATAATGAGCTTGTTTGTCTTTGCCCACTGACTGAAGTTCTCTTTGATTTATTTTACCACTAATTTATTTCTTTTTTACTTCAAATTAGAGACAAGTGTAGCAAGTTGTTAGGTACTACAATAACAATAAGTGCACTTTTTATATGATTTCAACCAAATCTTCCCTCGAGTACCCTAAAAGTTTTCAGGAACTATCACCATATCACTTTCCACTGTTTAAATAAACTATCCCTTACCCTAATTAATTCTGCATCAAGTCATCAAATATTTAAGTAACAACAGTAAAATAGAAATTTTACCTTGGGTATACTTTCACTAAACTTACCTTCATCTTATCACAAATGGATGGACTTCCTGTTTGCAGCCACCAAGGTGCTTCTTTAATTTCTATTTTGTTATCCATTTCATGATCTTTGCTGTATTTTTTGACCTTCATTACAGGATCTTCTGGAAGATATTCTCCCTCCCTCTGTGAGCCAATTTCTATTTTGGTGCCTATGTTGCAGTTGTTGCTTGATGTAATAGTTTCAGACTTAATATGCTTTAAATGATGCACGGTAAAACATTCTCTCTCTTTCTGTGAGCTAAAGTCTGGAAAGAGGGTCTCTGATTTAATTTCTGTTTTGATGGCCACTTCACAATAATTGCCCAGAAGCACAGTATCACTGTTAGTCTCCATTATAACATTCTTGGTAAAGGACTCATTCTCATTCTGATAGGCTACATGGTCTGAGAGAGGATCCTCTTTCTTGATTTCCATTCTGTTATCCATTTCAAAACTATTGCTGTATCTGATGGTACACAGACTGTGGAGGAACAAACATTTCATCAATAGCTACAACCTCAACAAGCAAAAAGAATGGTATAGACAAGATTACTGTATATATGTAGTGGTGTCTGTTATTCCCCACTCCTACTGCCCAACTAGCACTCCTCTGTCTAGTAATTGGTTAATCATTAATTTGAGATTAGTAACTTCTAAGGATACTGTAAAAAGATTTTAATGGTAATCCTTACCCAAGCTGCATGCAACATGGACATTGTTGGTCTTCTTTTACGATTATTGGTAAATCATAGACAAAATCTTGATAGATAACAATTTAGGTCTTCTTAAAGCACACAATTTGTCATGTAAATTTGTTTGTGAAGTTATTTCCAAAATATTTCTTAATAATGGTTTCAAATACTTATACATTTGCTAAGTGAGATTTCATTTTGTTCTTTCCTGCAGTCAGGCAAAAAGCATACATTTTTAAATCAATCACATGGTCTAAAAGTTGCTTAACCTACCATATACAATAAAATGTGCAAAATGTCATCTAAGTTTATCTTGATTAAGGAGAATAAGGTTCTCTAACAATAGCCTGTGGAAGAGTTGATAGAGAAAGTCATGTGGTGATCTCCTAACAATATTTTTAGTACAAACAATGGTGTTTTACACAAATTCATAGCACCAATTTTACATCTTTTTTGTCATTTTTCATGCTATTTTTTCTCAACCATTTAGCTCTTAATCTGCCAAAAAGGCTTCCTACTTGTAACATGTTCCTTAACTTTATTTTCAAAAGTTTTTCTTCTTGTATTTATTTTAACCCTTTCAACCCCAACATGTTTTAAACTTAAATTAGAAACGTGATCTTGATATATAATGATAAACTAATGCACTAAAACACATTTTTGTGATTTTTGAAAAATTTCCCTAATGGGTTTAAATTTTATGACATGTTGCTTCAGAGCTACACTGGGGTTTCAGGGTAACTTAATAATATGCAAACTCATAATAATAGAAATTTTGTTTTCCCATTTTTGTGCATAACTTTATTATTAAAACCTGAATTGCAGTAATAAAGCAATCATGATATTACTGTATAATCACTGATGATGCTGAAGTACATTTATTTATTTATTTTTCAAAGTTTTATATATTCCTTAGTTGAAAATTGCCAGTGTACAAATGAAAACTACATTGCACTTAATACTGCCACACTTAATAACATGTAGATAACATTGCTAGTACTTAAAACAATAAATGGTTATTTAGAATGAAATAAATAAAAACAGTTTTTTGTTGGTGTCAAATTTACTTTGCACTTTCTGTATGTCATTTGTGTGAATCCATTGATGCAGTGTTTCCATCTCCCTTTTGCTGCATATTCTGGCCAGTGTTGGTATCCATCATAAAGAACATCATCAACTGGTCTAATTGCAAACTGTTTCTTTTTTGTTGCTTTTGGTGTGGTTTCCCCTGAGCCTTTTCATTGCCCTTTTGACTCTCCAGCTTTCATTAGTTCTGTGGCAATATATGCCTGAAACTTAGCTAGGGAGAATTCAGATTTCAAGTTCTTGTGTTGCTGATGTCTTCTACAGAGGAGTTCAGCATTGTACCATCTGTATGATGAGCATACATACTGGATTGCTCGTAAAGTAGTCCAAATACATCTTTAGACCAATACAAACAAAAATAATTGTATGGTGTCATCTCATCCTGTGGAGGGAGTGGGATTGTGAACTTCCATGTTGTATCCTCCGCTGTAAAATCAACTTTACGGAAAGTAAATGTTCTGTTCCTTTTTCTAGGGCATGATGCTGCTGTAGATAGCTCTCTAAGTTCATTAATAGAATCCTCAGTTTCAACTGGATCTATATCCTGAAAAGTATAAGAGAAACAAACATTATTTTCCACATTTTCCTCTGTGAAACATTTGAAAGGGAATATACTGTTCAGCAGTATTCCAAATTATTTATATTTAATACAGGTTTTACCTCTACAAGTTCATTTTCATCTCCAGATTCATTGGTATTCTCCAAATTTTCTTCAGGGAATTGGTTCAGAGTAACCGTTTCATCTTCATCATCAAAATCAAATTCTCTATCCTCTAAATCATTTATATCAGAAGCATTCCCTTCAAGAACTTTCATAAGGTATTCCTCTACTTCATCCTGCTTCAAAATACTCTTCTTTTCTGGTTTACCTAAAAAGAAAACAGAATATAAATACAGCCATTCAAAAGTGAGGTTATGGTGTAACACTACCTCTGAACCCCAATGTTGCTCTGGAGCAACGTGTACTTTAATTGCTTGTCTTTGTAATTTAAATTTAAATTGGAAACCACAACTATGTAAAAGTGTTAGTTTAATGAAAAATTAAATCTATTTGTATATTTGAAATGGTAAATGAGCATTACCTGGCATTTTATAGTGAAATACTTTACTTGCTGCGCAGACGATGACTCAAGTCATGCGCATCAGATGATTCTCATACCAGGTGTCAGCACACTTGTGATCATATTTGCCATCTATAGAGTGGAAACTGAAGTATTAGCACGTAGGTTCCCTGGTTTCTTGATATTCAGCGGGAAATTCAAATACTGTAGTTTAAATTAATTCAAGAAACTGATGTAGCTCTGAAGCAACACTGGTAGCGAAAGGGTTAATAGATTTTATCATTGCTTTTTACTAATATTCTCCCTGAGAATCTTTGTTTCCTCACATTCCAAAATGAAAAGCCACGTATCTTTTTTGTTATACAAAAGGCATCACTGTGAATTGCTCATAGACGTTTTCTGTTTCTATTTTAAGTTTCACATCCTTTAACCTGTCAGGTCATACCAGATGATGAATGATGAAATAGTTGAAATGATGCTCAAATCGGCTTGGGGTCTATAGAGCTCAGTGTTACCCAACATTCGTCTTCTCAGGTTAGGGGACACTCTCAGAAAAAAAACTTATACTGATAATTCACCATAACCAAGGTTCAAACTCCAGAACTCTTGAATGTGAGACATACATGCTTGGTCCACTGACTGAAATAGAGAAAAATGTCTTTCAACGTAAGCATTATGTGCAGGGATTGCAGAACAGAATTTAACAATTTTCACTATTTCTGAGTATAATTCCATAGTCCTGCTGCTCTTAATATAGTCCTTTTATGATGGCACCTGCTTCTCGTAGTTGGCTGCAAATTTTTCTAAGTTGCAAAACTGACCAAATGCCATATCAACAATGTCCACACCTCTGCCATTCAAGAATATAATAGATTAAACATTTTCCCCACGACATATCCTAAAAATTTAGCCACTTAAATCACATAAATTCACTCCATGGCTGAAACCACATTTTAAGGTACTCTGGGTAACCTTCATATAAATTTTACAAATTGTGATGAAAATGACTGACTTCCTCAACATGGTCTCCTTCCAAGCAATTATTAACCATCAGTGTGAGACAGAATATAAGGTTAGACCCCAAAAGGAAATCATTTATGTAAATATTTATTGCAAATGTAATTTATTTTTCCTGTTGATAAGAATTAGTTGAGTAACCAAAACGTGTTGCTATTTTTTCATTGTTAAGCAAAATAGAATTGTTTAAAAACGTCATAAATGTTAAGATTCATGTTTAAATTTAATATTTTTAAGCATTGTGAGACAGAATATATGGTTAGACCCAAAAAGGAAATCATTTATGTAAATATTTATTGCAAATGTAATTTATTTTTCATGTTGATAAGAATTAGTTGAGTAACGAAAACGTGTTGCTATTTTTTCACTGTTAAGAAAAATAGAATTGTTTAAAAATGTCATAAATGCTAAGTTTCATGTTTAAATTTAATATGTTTAAGTATAAGAACCATATATATTTAATGTTAAAAGTGAAGGGAGAATAGATAAAGATTGCTTCCCTAACAATACATGAACTATTTAACGTAGGAAAATATAAAATGAACGCATACACGCATGTATAGGGGAGATTGCCCCGGTACCGGTCACTTAAGCCAATATCCATGTTTACGGCAAATTGGATAATGAATTTAAGCAAAACTGAAAGCAGAGGATAGAGGACAACATGAATAACAATTAGAACAGCAATTTGAAAATATAATTTACTTTTAAGTATCCATAATTCAGATTATTATAAACACTAAGTCAGAGACTTTCAAGAAAAACTGTTCCCATTATCGGTCACTTTGGTATGCATGAAAAAAACATTGGTAGAATTTAATAATTACATAAAATGTATATGATAATAATACAAAGATGTATTTTGTTTAGACACTATCACTCTTAGTCATTTTTTACAATGCTCACACACAAAATATGGTATTTCGTCACTGTCTGCGCAACCTACATGTGCCCAACCACAACACTTGCAACACTGCACCTAATCTTCTTGAAAGCATTTGTCAAAAATAACGCATTCAGTTTCTTCTGTGTTTTCTTTTTTGTCTTCACTTCAATTTCCAAATTGAAGTTTCCGTTTGATATGACCTGAAATTACCTTCTTTTTTGAATCATTCCTTCCACAAAAATCTTTTTCTTTCCTCTGTCGTTTGATTTCCTCCTTTTCTTCTACCAAATTTTTGAAGGGAGTGGATGTCAGAAGTGCACTGTTTTTCTCCTCTCCTTTTTCTGTTAATTTTTCTCTGCAGGTCATCAGCTACAGGAGAGATCTTGGCAATGGCCTTCTGGAAGTCTGTAGATTCATGACGGGTAATGGGAACACACACCTTGACCGGACACAGGGCAATGCAAGGGGGTTATAATATAGTAACATGAATACTATACAAAAAGATTTTTGGGAATTTAAGCATGTTAACCCACTGCTTGGGTATGCTAAGAGTATAATAAAATATAATATATAAGTTAAACTCATCTAAACACGGTCAATACAGTCGCAAGTTTTAGCAGCGTAATACAAAAGCACCATCATCCACATTTCGCAAAGGTTTTCTCTAAAATGGCGAGAAAAACCAGGACTTCACACTAGGAATAGCGTTCTTTTGTTCCTGCCTACCACATCATAGCTGTTTTTTGCTACTATCTAGTGTCTTAATGTGTAACTACTTGTTGACTGGTAACGGGGCCTGACCGGCAACCTCCCCTACAAAAAAGAGCGACATGTAAAGAAGCGCCAAATTTGTTATTAGCATCTGTATGTTTGAGAGGTGAAGACGTGTTTCTGTAACGCGCGTGGATGTGGGTCTAAAAGACTTTATAAAAGTGGAAAGACAATCAAGAAAATACATATAGGTGCAACGAAAGTCAATTCAATTATAACAAGTGTAATAAGAGATGAAAAAAGTGTTAATAAAGTGATATATAGTGAAGTTATATCCAGTGTTCATTCATTCCACCTAGTACCTCGTCCGGAGAGAAAGAATAGTCTCATAGCTCAACGAAAAGTAATAATCTTTTAAAAATACAGCACCAAGTGAAATGAAACTTTTATTCTTACATTCCTGTAAGGTACAGTTAATTGATGCGAGGACATTTAATACATCAGTGAAGGAGTCTTCTTTTTTTATTTCCTTTGTCAGTATGACATATGAACACTGATCACAGACTACAGGTGAAAGAGATATACTTCACTGCATGGGACTGAAAAAACTTCTTTAAAATAAGAGGAGGCTTATCGTGTGACAAAAAATATTACCTAAAAGCTGGATGTATTTGGATACATGGAGAGAACAGTGGAAGAAATGTCATCCAGTGGGTATTTCTGTGATAAAGCAACTGTTGGCATTCAACTTGAATGAATTCACAGAATTGTACATTTTGAAGATATGAGATTGCAAGTCTAAGTCCAACAGATCAGTACCATGTTCCATACAGTTATTGAGGTGATGGACAACCAATCCCAAGGATTTCAGTAGCCTTTTCAGATTAGACAACACATACTTTCCCTCCTTCCTATTTTCTTTTTTAATGATTTATTGATCGATCAGCGCATGTGCGCTCTACACACCATTGTTGAAATACATAACAATGAATAAAATATAATAGATAATACTGAAATGAGGTAAACCCCACTGGGCCCCTCACTGACAATATTAGTTGAAATTAAATCAGGTCTTGCTGTGATAACTGGTCCAATGGTAGATGACTCTTGATGCAGATTGGAAAGCTGGATTTTCTGCCAAGAGAGTAGTGAATAGATCCAGGGACATTGCTTAGATTGCTGTAAAACTGTTCAGCTTGTGAAGAAATTGACTGTTGAATGGTATTGCTTCCAATTTCTCTGTGTAGTTGACTGTTTCTGACAAACCATGGCGCATTAGTTGAGATACATAAGATTTTGTTTTGAAATGTTTGGATGTGTAATTTCTATAGCACTGGCTCCTCCTTTAATTGGGCAGGCATATAGTAAGAGTGGCCTTAAAAAAGTTGTGTATGCAGTTTTTTAACTTAAGCGAAGATCTTTTGTTGAGAAGTGGGTAAAGTTTTGTCAGTCTTATTTGGCAAGTTTGAGTTTGTTGCTTATATGTTGCATTCATGTGAGTTTTTTATCAAACAGTACACCATGGTATTTCACCGTTTCTCTGTCACTTTTCCAGGGTATAGAATTTGTTGCTATTATTACTGATGGTGGACATTCCGGTCTGCATAATGTAAACACCATTGCTTCACATTTGTTATGGTTGAGAGAAATTCACCAATTGTCAAGCCAGGTAAGATTAAGTTTAAGTCCTCTTGAAGGCGATTTCTAGCAGTGTGTAAATTATGATGGGTTGCATAGATGGCAGTATAATTGGCATGCTATTTGAGCTGTGAGCATTGTAGGCATGTCAGAAGTGAACAGGTTGACCAGAATTGGACCTAATACTGAACCTTGTGGAACACCTGCTGTTACAGGTCTGGAGGAAGAATGGCTACCTATTCAAACTGAAAAGGTACGGTATGTTAGAAAGGAGAATATTATTTTGTAGAGGTGGTCTGGAGTGCCATAGAGAAACAGTTTGTATAGTAGACCTTGATGCCAAACTATCAAATGCCTGAGTGAAGTCTAGGAATGCGGCAGCAGTTTGTTCTTTCTTCTCGAAGCCTTGTGCTACTTGCTCTGTAATTCGAAGAATTTGATGAGTAGTTGATTTGCGACAGAAACCAAATTGAAAGGGAGGTAAGTGTGGCCATTGTTCTAGAAATTTTCCTTAATGTTTCAGTATAATCTTTTCATACACCTTGGATAGAGTTGGCAGCAGGCTTATTGGACGATAATTTCTTGGATTGGAAGGGCATTTTCCAGGTTTATGAATAACAACAACAACTATGGCGTGTTTCCAGATTCTTGGAAAATAACCCATCTGCATAAAATTGTTGAACAACGAAGCTAGGATAGTGAGCGCTTTGCTATCAAATGTTTTAATACAAAGTTTGGTATAAAATCATGGCCAGGTGATTTTCTTGCGGGAAGTTGTTGGATGATAAAAAGAATTTCTTTGGGTGAAGTGAAGTCAATGGGTAGTGGTACTATGGCGTAAGAACCAGTAAACTGTTCAATTTTGTGGTTGAATTCTATGTTGCTTCCTGGATTAGATCTAAACGTATTTTGTAGAGTATCTGCAAATAGTTTGCTTTTCTCAGTCGGAGATTAGTGTTTTTCATCTTGCTCTAGGGGTGGAATAATCGTCTGATCTTTTAATACTCTTTTGGTGTCTTTCCACAATGATGAGTCTTACGGTGAGATACTGGAGAGATGCCGTTGGTAAGTTGAATACTGATATTCATCCATTCATTTCTTCACTTCTCTTGTGAGTTGGTTCAAGCGATGAAGTTGCCAAGTTTCTCTGTGCTTTTGCCAAAGTCGATGAGTTTTGTGCTTTTCTTTCAGGAGGTTTCTGATGCTTGAGGGCAAAATTTCATGTTAAGATTTTCTGAATTGATGAAGTCTCGCTGGAGCTGTGGCTTTGTCTATAGAGAAAGTTCTGGATTTTGTGAAGCTGAGAATTGCTGCTTCGGCATTACTGGGGGTTTTCAAATTCTGTGTACTTAACTTGTCATCCATTACATGTTGGAAAGTCTCCCAGCTTATGAAACCTTTGTTGAGTTTCCTAGTGGGTTGCGGTTGTAGAATAGGAATGTCATCAAATGAGCTTAAGACTGGGCAGTGATCCGAGTCCATTTCAGACAGAACGGCCATAGTGGGAGGGCTTGATATATTTTTGTAGAGTGTGATATCTAGTATATCTGGTGCTACATTTGGTCTATAAAATGTGGGATCTGATGGAGCTGCAATGTTAACTCCATTGTGTTCAGCTGCAGTTAATAAACGTCTTCCATTTGGAGTTGTTACACGGCATCCCCATGTTTCATGCTTGCTATTTAGATCTCCAGCTAGGAAAGTCGGTGGTGTCAGAAAATAAGGTATAAATATTAATATTAATATTAATATATTAATAAGGTATTAATATCCTAGTCATTTAGATTGGGCCCTGCTGGTTTTTATGCAGAAATTATTGTAGTTTTAAAAGAATTGCGTGTGAATATTTGAATTGCGCAGGCTTCAATGCTGTTTAATGGAGGTAATGAACTTGAGTGGTGATGTATGTCTTTTGGAATAATTATAGCCACTCCACCTGACGCGACTACAGCATTGCGATCAGATCTGTACACTGCGTAGCCAGGTATACAAAACTTTTCTTTGTGTGATAAATGCGTTTCAGTGATGCAAGCTACTGCAACATTGTGTCTGGAGATGAATTCCAAGAAGCCTTGGCTTCGACTCCATTGACGTTCCAGTTTAGTATGGTTAGTTGAGAGAATGTTTTTTGGTTTTTAGTGGCCGTTAGCAAACAAACTTGTAAAAAGCTTTAGTATTAAGGACTTTATTGATGGCAGGTACGGTGTGAGAAAATTAACAGCTAGCTGAATTAGGTTTTCGGTTCCATCAGAGGAGCAAGAAGAAGAAGAAGAAGAAGAATTCTGTGTTGATGTCTGCTGAGTTAGCTGCTTAGGACTTTTTTCTTCTGAAACAGCAGAGCGTGGCCATTGCAGAATTTCAGGAGTTGGAGAGGGCGAGTTTGGTGACAACTTCAGAAAATTTTCCATTTAGCTTTGAAGATGTTGGTGTTATTGCAGGTTGAACCACCTTTGCATCGGCTTTCTTTTTCAATTCTAGGTAATAACAACAACCTTTGAAATTTGCCAGATGTGCTTCTCCACAATTTACGCAGGAGGGCTCAGTGTCTGTCTTTTGTGCATTCAGAAAAGTGGTGATTTTAGGGACATTTCACACATCGAGGTGTGAGTCGACAGAAGTTCTTAGTATGCCCATAGCATTGGCATCGTGTGCATTGTGGATGTATGCGGGCTTCTTGCGGTACTCGACTTTGATTATGGCATGGTAGATATGTTTGACTTCGAAGATCTTCTTACCCTGTTTATTGTTTTCTAATCTATGGCACACAGTGGCATAGGTTGTTGGTCTTTATAGAAAAGCCTGGTAACTTTTACTACTGGTAAGTTCAGAGAGGTTAGTTCTGGAACAACATTGTCATCTGTAAGGGAGTAGGGAACATTTCTTAAAATAACTTCAAGTCTTTTGGAGATTGGATCATGGAAGGTGTGAAAAGGAAGCTTTGATTCTTCCGGGAATCTTGTTACAGTGCGGAAGTCATTTACTGAATTTGTGTTTATCTTAAGGACTTTGTTTTGTTGCTGTGTTGTGTACTCATCTTCTACAGTGGAAGCTATATCTTGGATAATCTGCTGGTAATTATTAACTTCATGAATAAAAATTGATGGGATCCTGAGTTTAGGAGTTGTAGAGAGATTTTCTTCAGAAGTTGTATCGTTCTCTTCCTCCATATTTTCCAGAGGGGAAAATTTGTTGTGAACGGAGGTCAAGTCAACTATATATTTGGTATTTACAGCTGATACTGAAGCTGTGCTTCTTGTTGGGTGTAAAGAAGCAATCATTTGACTTGGAACTGTTGCCTTGGTTAGTTTCTTCAAGCGGACGTTTATGGACTAACTTTGGTGGTTGCAAGATTGTTCATGGTGTAGTAGCTTTGTCAAGAGAACTGACAGAATGTGAATTTGAGAACCTTTGCTCTTGTTGATTAGATTGCATTATGTTGGTAGCGCAACAAAAGACTGACTGAAAACAGCTGACGGTTTGCTTCTCTAACAAAACAAAATGTCTTGCAGAGAGCTAACCATCCAATACTGAAATATACTTTAAATAACGTGGTTTATACTGTAGACAGTGTTCCTAATATGTACACAGTACATTAAAACATTAATGATTACTTCTACAAGCAAAGTTTACTCACAGGTTTAGCTGACTGTGAAATATTGCACTTTTAGTATCACAGAATAACACTATTAACAGCTTTGTTCACTGCCTTCTTGATCAACTCTTCCTACTGATGCCACCAAACATTGTGTTATTCCCTGCAAAGGCCACACACTTGTTGTCAAGTCCAAAATTATGTAAAGTTTCACTAACATAATTAGCTTTGTTTCAGCTGTTTCATTTTCTTTGCTTTCATCATTTAAGACTTTAACACACAAGCCACCATTTTGATAGTCAAAATAATGCAACAGGATAGGAAATAATTTTACTGTTCCATAATTGCATAAATGATTTTATCAGTTTCCACCGAATGCAGTTCCAACACAGCTCCGGTTTTGCTTTCAGCACACAAGACTAGCAGCTATTGCAGAATCAGGAAAGACATTCTTCAGTAACACAGGAGTGCAATTCATTGAATTGTATGAATTATAGTAAGTTACAACATGAAATACAAGAGCACCTTCAACAACACAGACACTGTCATCGAAGTCCATATATGCTTAGACAAAATAATTCATCACTTTATTGCATGAATTACTCCTCTCACATTCTTACACTGTGTGATTCTCTGCCTTCATGTGTATTACTAGGTCACTGACACCATGGTTTGCCAGGACAAATCATAAACTCTGCTTCAGAATCTTCCCAACCACAGCAAACAGATAGAAATCTTTTTTGAAGATTATCTATAACCTGCATTTTCTCTTTGGGATTTTGAAAAATATCGATAATAAACATAAGACTATGCCAGAAAAGTATCAAACTATAGATGCGGAAAAGCGACACATTGTGTCACTTCCCCTATGTCATAGTTCTAACCCCTCACAGCAGTTAGTTACCAGGTCAAGCCTCCCGCTATACTCTGTCTACCTCAGAGAACAGGTTAGTTCCTCAAATTGTCAGTAAGTCGAGAGGGTTAATACTCAATTACACTGCTGTCACTCCTCTTCCCCACAGCTGGTAATAGACCAGTGATAAACTGCCAAGAGAGTTACATTTGTTGCAATGAATAATTCAGTAACCATAACTGGCTCAGGTTTATCTTTAAAGTGCAGTCAACAAATAAATAATTAAATACATAAAGTGTTTATCACTAACATTCACTCACCTCCTGATTATTTTTTTTTATTCTGGAGAGCAATTTGTATCCGATGCACATGTACATGAAAGTGTATGATAAAGAGGAACGAAACCAGAAGATGAACCGGAATGCAAATAATGTTAATAAGCAGGTTAACGACAAAACAGATGTCAATCTGGAAGAGGAATAATGTTAACAGACAGGTTAATAAACCTATAAAATTTTAAAAAATTGTGTCAATATACAAAAGCTAGATTTCTCTGCAGTCTATATGGATATAAATAATTATTACATTAAAATGATTTATTTTGCATGAACTCCACAAACTGCTGTGCTGATTGCACGTTCGTTTTTTTTTTTTTTTTAGGGCGGCGCTGGCCCGATAGGTAGTGCTGTCGTCGTGCGCAGCCTACGTGAGGGAGCGAGAGAGAGGGCAGTCAGTGTGTGGTAGTCTGTCTCTAGTAGTCAGTCGTGATGGTAATCGCCAGAGGTATGTAGCTCTTCTCTCTCTCTCTCGCTCTCTACTACCGCCGTAACTATGCGGGATCGACCTGGTGATATAATTATTTCTATGGGGCAATGAGTTTATGGGGTTAGATCGTCACTTATGCGGACAATAATTCAGATTTCAAACAGGTAAAATTGGTATATAGCTGGAAAATCTGTACAACTCACTTCATTCATATTTATTGTTATCGTCCACTGGTAATTTTTATCATCCGATAAAACATAGAGACATATAATTGTAATCTCATCAAGCCTCAACAGTTGTAATTATCATTTATTAAAATTGTGTTGATCCAAATCTTACATTTTATTTCTGTAATAAAGGTGGGGGGCACTCCTTTGACAGAAAAGGTCCTGCCGTTTCCCCGTTTCGTGATCCTACTCCCACAGAAAAATTGACTACATCCCGTGAAGGGTAGTGCAATTCTCTGGTAGCAGAGCGTGGTTACTTTTCAAGAAAAATCGTAAGTGGGATTATTAGAAAGATAGTTTGGCTTTTCAAAATTTGGTTTGGATTGGAAGAGTAACAAAATGGTTACTGTAGTGGACGCGGCCTTTCTACGGAAAGGTGAACTAAATTTTGAGTTGGCTATACGAGGTGGAGTTTTGATTCCGACCGCGGATGTTGCGACCACATTGGAAGAGTTCCGTAAGGTGAAAGATTGCCCCATTAGACGGTTGAGTGCTGATAATGTGTTGGTGCAGGACGCACCGGGTGAATGCGAGAAGGCTTTGGTCGAATTTAAAGAGTTGTTTACTGATTCTGACTTGGGAAAGGCACTTACTAAACAGCAGCTTAGAAGGCTTTCTGCGAGGGTGACCCATTATATTCGAAGACTTGAATACCTCGTGAAATACTTTCCTGACCTTTCTTTTGGAACTTCGTTGCCTCAGTTACGCGAAGGGTTTCAGTCTATTTATCAGAGTTTGGACGGGGTAATGTCCAAAGATGGCGGCCCCGAATTATCCAACGAACAGCTTGCCGAAGTTTCTAGATCGATAAATCCCCTGGGCAGTGAAATGGTATCGGCATATCAGCGGATTAAGTTGTTACACCCGCTACAGGAATTTGTTCAATCCCAACCTGATTTTGTAGTGACAGATGTTACAACGGCTGTGGATTTTCTGAGATTTTTAGTACGTGCGAGTGAAACAGCTGAAAGGGCTGACGTGCCGCAAATTGTGTTGTTACAGGCAATTGCTAGCAAGGTTAAGGGCATGGCTCTCAATATGTTGGATCGATCTAAGCAGACTACGCACCCCATACGTGCTTTACATGAGGAAGTGTTACGATGTTTTGTCCTTCGTAGGGCGCTAATGGCCATAATTCAACAAAATTACTTGAGGCCGCAGGGGTTTCAGGAATCATTTTTGGAATATGTGGAGAGGGTTAAGCATTATGCACGTGTATTGCTGCTGCCTGATAGTGAGCAACAGGTGTGTGACATCGTTTTGTCAGGACTTACTAGGGAGACACGTTCAGCTTTGATCTTTACCAGCCGTCCCGTTACTTTTAGTGGATTGGACTCTTTGGTGCCGTCATTGGCCGAGCTTAACGAAGCCGATAGTGTACGTGGTTGCAACATAATTCGCTCTCCCCCCATCTTACCACGATTGAGTTTGCCTTCGTCAGTTGAGGTGCCTCCTCGGCACAATGTGGCTGGGGCGCGTAATTGTTATAGGTGTGGAATGGAGGGGCATTTGGTGAGGCAGTGTCCCCTTACGCGTAATCGCCGATCTCAGGGAACAACATTGACCCGTGAAAGTGGGTACATCCCGAGGCGCATTTGACACCTGGGACAGGGCAGAAGCCCTAGTGTTAATGCTATGTTTGGCCGCGTCAAGGGACTCCCGTTTGATTCAAAACCTTTTCTACACCTTGTGGTGGGGAAAGTACCAGTCACGACTTTGTTGGATACGGGGAGCAGTTGTTCCTTAGTGCAAGAGAAATATTTTAAAGAGGTATTGTCTAAGTGTGGGTTGAAGCCCGAGGGGGAACCCCTACATTGTGTTTCAGTAAATGGCCAAGAGTTTCAGGTCGAAAACAGGGTGCTTCTTACTTTGCGATTCCCGCAGTTTACATGGAAACATTGGTGCTACCTGTTACCGGGGTTACCTCACCATTTGGTTTTAGGAGCAGACTTTATGGCTCGGGTGGGGTTGGCCTTTGACTTTGCTAGGCGTGAGATATCTTTTGCTTTTGCACCAACCGTGAAGATCCCCTTCTATCGCAAGCGTATGGTACGATATTCAGCTTCATGTGTACGAAGCCCTTCAGACCTTCACTTAGGTGGTGGTAGGGATAGCTTGACCCATTTGACCGAGGAGCAGCAGGGTAAAATGGAGAACTTGTTACAACATTTCCACAAGTTATTTTCGGGGAAGCCGGGTGTTACTAATTTGATACAATACAAGATTGAGCTAGAGGACACCACTCCGGTAAAACTCCCGCCGTATAGGTTGACCCCTCCTAAGATGGCTGTTTTAAAGCACAAGATAAATAAAATGTTGGAACAAGGTATAATTCGCCCTTCTACATCTTCTTATAGTAGTCCCATGTTCCTAGTGCCTAAAGGGGATGGAGATTTTAGGCCCGTTGTTGACTACAGACGTTTAAATAAGAAAATCCGTTTGGAATCCCAACCTATCCCGGATTTACATACGGCTGCTCACCATTTTAAAGCAGCCAAGGTATTTACCACCCTGGACCTAAATAATGCGTACTATCAGATTCCCTTGTCGGAAGAGTGCAAACACGTGACCGGGTTCGCGACCCCTTGGCGCCTGTACGAGTTCCAAAGAGTTCCTTATGGTTTAGCCACCGGTGCCCAAGTGTTAACTAGATTGCTCGATAATCTGTTTTCTGACCTTAAATTTGAGTATGTTTACAATTATCTTGATGACGTAGTGATTTACTCGCCAGATTTTGACACCCATTGTGACCATTTGCGAGAAGTATTTAAACGGCTGGAAAGTGCCGGGTTGACGCTCAAGAAAGAAAAATGTGTCTTTGCGACGAGTCAGATTTCTTTCCTCGGCCATATAGTTTCACCTGCCGGGGTGACCATTGATCCGGATAGGACGAAATCCATTAGGACCTTTCCACCTCCTAAGAACGTGAAGGCTTTGGCGCGTTTTGTTGGCATGGTGAATTTTTTTAATAAGTTTATCCCCAATTATGCAGCCAGGGCGGAGCCCCTGAACCGGTTACGCCGAAAGGGAATACCTTTCATTTGGACCCAGGAACAAGAAAGCGCTTTTCTAGATCTCAAGCAAGCAATCATGAACCCTCCGGTCTTAGCATTTCCCGATTTTAGTAGGCGATTTATCTTGCAAACCGACGCAAGCAAAGGAGCCTTGGCCGCGGTCCTTTTGCAAGATTTCCCCTCCGGGCGTAGGCCCATTTATTATACCTCGAGAACTTTGACCGAGGTCGAGCGCAAGTATTCAGTCTATGAATTGGAAACTCTCGCGGTACTGTTGGGATTAGAAAAGTATAGGCAGTATTTAGAGCATGTAGAATTTACCCTGGAGTGTGACAACCAGGCGCTTACTTGGGCCCTTGCTACCCCAAGATCTACTGGGAGGTTGGCTCGTTGGGGCGTACGAATAGGAGCATTTAAGTTTACGCCCGTACACATCAGGGGAGCTGATAACTGTTTAGCGGACGCCTTGACACGTGTGTTTGCTGAACCTGACCCTCCCTCTTCTAGCCTGACGTTGGACATAGGCGTTTGCCTAGCTTTTCCTGAATTGTACACCAGTATAGGCGAGCACCAACGCAGAGATGTGACGATTAAACAAATAATATTAAATATTGAGAGAGGTCAATGCGTAGATGGGTATTTTCTTAAGGACGGGGTTTTGATGATTCGACATAACCGGGATAACAAGACGAAGATAGTCCTCCCCCAGTCTTTAATACCTGTGGTGTTTGATTATTACCATAATTCACCGTTAGGGGGCCATTTGGGTATTTCCAAAACCAAAAATAAAATCAGTGAATATTTCACTTGGCCGGGAATGGTTAAGGATATCGTCAGTAGAATTAAATCATGTCATGTTTGCGCCATGGCTAAGCCGGCCCAATGTGCCATGTGGAAAGGTTTGGCATCCGAGGTGGCCACTAGGCCCTTGGAGAAGTTATTTGTTGATTTTGTGGGGCCATTTCCCCGCTCGGTTCAGGGCAATACTTATGCGTTAGTGACGGTTGACTCTTTTAGTAAATTTGTGTGGTTAAATCCTTTACCCAAGGCCAATGCCAGAGGCGTTATAAAGGTTTTAGCTTCCATTTTTGCGGCCTTTGGTGCTCCTCGTTATCTGGTTACGGATAATGGCTCTCAGTTTACCTCAAGTGTTTTCAGGAATTTCTGTTTTGGTTGGGGGGTCAAAACCATCAATACCACTCCGTATCACCCTTGCCCTTCACACGCCGAAAGGTTCAATAGAAACCTTAAGTCAGCCTTAATAGCATATCATCACGATAACCATTCAAAGTGGGATACCAATTTACCACGTCTACAGTTAGCTTTTAATTCCGCTCGCCATGAGTCGCATGGCGTTACCCCATACCGGTTGATGTTAGCTTACACGCCGAATTCACCATTAGCTAATCTGTGGCACTTGGATGATTTGTTGCCTCAAAAGTATACTCAAGAAGAGATACGTAAGACCTGGAAGTCTGCCTTTCGTAATCTCACCAGAGCCCATGCTGAGGTAAAGCGACGCTATGACGCCGGCAAGAGGCCTTCGCCGTACGCTATAGGTCAGAGAGTGTTTTGTAAGTTCTTTACGCAATCATCCAAGGGTAACGCATATGCCGCCAAGTTGGCCCCGAGGTATGTCGGGCCGTATGAAATTATAGATATATATAAAAATGTTTCAGTACGTCCAAAAGACTTACGTAATGGCAGAGAGAGGAGAGCTCATATTTCCCAATTAAAACCTTTTGTGTAGGTTAAGGTGTAGAACCTCCCTTCTACTTCATTCCTTGTTGCGTTTCGTTACTTGTTTTGGTTAGTGTGTTGTTATGATGTGGAGTTACTGTTTGTTTATATTTGGTGTTTGTTTTCCTTTGTATGTTATTGTTATGGTGTGGGAGGAGTACTTTATTTTGGTATGAAGCGTGTCTTGTGTTTAGCGGGTAGCATACCTTCACGGCTCCACTAGTTTTTCGTTCCTCCCCGCGCTGTGGTGATGTGTGTGTTTGTGGTATGTTTGAGAAGTGTTTCTGGAGTGTTTGCAACATGTTTGAGAAGTGTTTCTGGAATGTTTAGAGTGTGTGTGTCTGGTGGCCTTTTCTCGTTTACTAATTATGTGTGATATGTTTTGTGTTTTTGTGTTGTCTGGCCAGTAAGGGGGTTTTATATGCGCATTAATTTGTACAAGGCCTTGTTTTTCAGCTGATCATTTAAATAATGTATATTGAATGTTATTACTCTTGTCATTCTTAATATTACCTTTATATTGTTATTGTTAAATAATTGATATCGAATGTTATCACTTTCTGATTTAGTTACTAAATTGCTTTGCATTTTATATTGCTATTGTTAAACACTTTATTGTTAATTGTTATCACCTTTTGTGATTCTAAAATTAATTTGAATTGTTATTTCCTGTTAAATATCTGTGCTTGTAGATAGCCACACTTGGTGGTAAGGTAAATTGCCCAAGGTTATATGCCAGTGATTCTATCTAAGAGTTCAGTAACAGCCTATTTGAAATCTGCGAATGTTCCCTTTTCTGCCGGATTTGATTTCTGTTTACAGCCTCACCAAACCTTTGTCTACCCCTCCGAAAGCACCTGACCATCTCAAGTTGGCACTGTTGAGCGATGAATCTGGCGATCAACTTTTGTTATGCTGCAGCTATAAGAGTCGGAATGTGGACTCCTGGTGAACAGGGTTCCGCAGTTACGATGGGGCGCCGTTTGCGTCGGGTCTGTCTACGTCGGGTGTTCACGCACAAGCATCTTGGTGACATGACGCCCATTTCAGCGAGTGCTAAGACGCATTCCCAAAGTCAGGATCGACGGCCTTCGCACTCGACAACGTGGGATCTTTCTGACGAAAGACAATTGGCGATTAACTAAGCCCCTCTGCCAGTGAACAAGTGTCCCCAGTGTTACTGTGACCCCAACAGTGAAGTGGTGAAGGTGATAGTGTTCTATGCCAGTGATCTCACAGTGACCAAAACAAGATAATCTGGTGGTTCAAGGTGTATCCTTTAAGTTCTTGGCTGTGTCTTAACCATGTTTAATCTGCCTTTATCCTATGGTGAGGTGATGTTGGTAGATGGGGGAGGGGGTGATTGTGCTGATTGCACGTTCGTTTTTTTTTTTTTAGGGCGGCGCTGGCCCGATAGGTAGTGCTGTCGTCGTGCGCAGCCTACGTGAGGGAGCGAGAGAGAGGGCAGTCAGTGTGTGGTAGTCTGTCTCTAGTAGTCAGTCGTGATGGTAATCGCCAGAGGTATGTAGCTCTTCTCTCTCTCTCTCGCTCTCTACTACCGCCGTAACTATGCGGGATCGACCTGGTGATATAATTATTTCTATGGGGCAATGAGTTTATGGGGTTAGATCGTCACTTATGCGGACAATAATTCAGATTTCAAACAGGTAAAATTGGTATATAGCTGGAAAATCTGTACAACTCACTTCATTCATATTTATTGTTATCGTCCACTGGTAATTTTTATCATCCGATAAAACATAGAGACATATAATTGTAATCTCATCAAGCCTCAACAGTTGTAATTATCATTTATTAAAATTGTGTTGATCCAAATCTTACATTTTATTTCTGTAATAAAGGTGGGGGGCACTCCTTTGACAGAAAAGGTCCTGCCGTTTCCCCGTTTCGTGATCCTACTCCCACAGAAAAATTGACTACATCCCGTGAAGGGTAGTGCACTGCGGACAAATCGTGAATTTTCAAAAGTTGTCAGTCTGGTGCTGGCCTACTGATCACGAGGTCCCGGGTTCAAATCTGGCACAGACTGATGATTTTTAAGTGTGCTTAAAAACAGCTCAATGTCAGTAAATGTCCTGGTATGTAAAAGAACTCTTGCGGAACAAAATTCCGGCACACCGGCAATTGACGTCATTAAGGAACAAAATAATTTTTTTAATTTCAAAAGTGTTTGCAGACAGCAAGTTTTGTTCGCAAAATGAGCACGCATGACACCCCTAATGCAACTCCCATACCATAAAGGTGGACTTCCCTAATCTTGATCCTTCCAATTTCAGAAGAAATGAAAACCATGTGTGGAAAATTGAAAGAAGTGGCAATAGAAATGGTGGAACACAATCACAAAATTTTACACTTAGAAAAAAGGACAGGACAAGACAAGAAATTTGAATGTGATACTTTTTGTGTTGAACTGAGATGCGAGTATGTGACCAAATTGAAGAGATCTTGAATAAATACAATGAAATAAAACAGAATGGTCAGATTTACCAAGAGAAGTTCATGGGGAAAAAAACATTTGAATGTGAAATTGAAAAACATAATACAAATAAGAACCTTTTAAGCAGAATAAGAGCCAAGTGGTTGAGAAAAATTAGTACAAATTAATCAGAAAGGGACAAAAGAAGAAATAAGCTTTAAGTGATAGGTAGGACCCAAATAAACCTGGCAATCATAGGGTTTGAGTCCTTTGGGTTTCAGAGGTCACAGCAACTTAATGTAGTAATAAGAGAGGGAACTACACAATTAATGTCACACTGGTGTTATGGGTTTGTGTAAAAACTATTGGCAATTAACTGTTTCTTCACACTAGCCTGGAGTAGTACGAACATTGGAAAGATGCAATCAGACTAAAATTCAATACCACTGCTGGGAGTTAAACTACAGGTCTTCCAGTCTTTATCCAGTTGCTCAAATCACTAAGCTACCATAACACCATGCTGCTATGACAATAAATTCTTCAACCAACTTGCAGTTTTCACAGAAACCACAAGGATACATCAAATTCATGTGACATAATATACCCTTATAGCAACCTGCAGTGCCGTTAAACCAACTATAGGTTAACCAATGGCAATTAGTTGTTCCTTCACCCTAGCTGTGTGTAAGACAAATATTGGACAGGTGGCATTGAATTTTATAGTCTGATTCCACCTTTCCTAAACACTATTGTTGTTTATATCAAAATGTATTTGGATATACTATTCTCTTAATTCCAAACATGGTTTCCAAATCAATTATTTACATTCTTACCATTTTGACTCCTGGTTTTGTCATTATCATCACACTCACTAGGGGATGGATTCTTCCCAATTGTATTACCAACTAGTACACGCACAGCAAATTTATTGGCAGATTCATTTGGAAGCCAGAATAAGAGAATAATTTAAAAATATTTCATATAAACAGATTGATAAATCAGCTGTGGCAGGTCATTTTTGATCACTTAATCATAAAATAAATCCAGATGTTAAATTATAACAATCAAATGAGCCTGTAGATTTGATGGTTGGGAAAAGATATTTATTTTCCAAAGTAAGAATCGCAAAGCAAATTTTGAAATACTGCCCAGTGATTCTGGCATTAAATGTTTGATTTCCAGTAGTTGATAATATGACAGAAAAGAATTTATTACCTAGCAACTCTAACAATAACAAAAAGTCATCACTAAAGATGTACAGAATTGCTTTGCACACATGTTTGGAATAAATAATTACAAAAGGTAAATGAAGCTTTAGGCCCTAATATTTATTAATATATTTGTTGATTTATATATACTGTCATATGCTTCAGTTTTGTTGTTGTATGGGGATATATGAATATTTATGGAACATCTAACAAACCCACCAATTTTAAAACTTTTTCTAAAATAGTAAATACATTGCCATTTACTAACAAATTATTCCCTTTCATTACAGCACATGCATGGAAGAAACTGCTAACATCCACAACAGTGTAGTCCACAAGAATAGTAATGCTACAGGTGACAAATACTCAGGTTCATATATATATATATATATATACTAACCATAATTTAGGCTTGGCAAATCTGAAACCACAGGACCCTATGGTTTCACTACAGATTGACAGTCTACTCTACCCTCATACTTATTTTGTGTTACTGCTATCTTCTCATTGTATTGTTTACTCAAACACTGGCCGTTCAGCAGGGTTGCCTACGTCTAAAAGTATAATTATCGCACCAGCCACTCAAAATTAGATTTGGATTCAAAATTATTATACATCATAAACCAAATGCTACAACAATAAAAATATCAGTATAACACTTATGAAGATGTAATAGTAATGAAGTTTATGATATCCACTTACAAGATTAATGACCTCAAACAGTATTGCAACCATGTTTCTTGCACTATTCATCTGAAAGTTCATCTTCCTCAACCGCTGCAGCATTATATAACTTTGTTGCTGAGATAAACCTTAAATCTTCTCGGTGACTTGCAGATTTTCAGATCTACCACATTCTTTCATAAGCTGAGATGATAGACTAAGTTCATTTACCTTATCTAGTACCAATCTATTTCTAACTTTGGTTTTTATTAAATGCTGTTCAGGAAAAACTCTTTTTCAAGAAGCACTTCTGTGGGGCAACAAAATCACTGGTAATGCAAAGGCCACTAATTCTTTGAAATCAGCATTTCCACTAACGAGACACATGTGTTTAACAGCATTCCAGAAACTGTCAGCTTCAGGCATGTTCTTTATTTCACACAGAATGTGACATTCCTAGATTTCTCCATTGATCAAGAACAGTTCCTTCTTCATTGAGATTACCAGATCTGTGCATATTGGCAATAAGAGGATAAAGAGTAAGAAGCTTAATAGCACCCCTGCCAGACCGTATGAAACGGTTGCCTTAGAGAAGTGGAGGCAGGTCATGAGGGCAAAAGTGGTGTCACTATTTGTAATTAGTTTCATTTCTCTGGTGTTGCAAACCAGTGAAAATTATATTTTGCCAGTATTGAAATACACATTCAAATTATCTACACCCCCGTCATCGTACGGGTTGGCAATATGTGTACAAACATTAAAATTGTTGTATATCCCATACTTATACAAGTTGGCCATTCAGTATGATTTCTATTAATTATTATAGTAACAAATCACCCACTACTAGCTGAATAGTAAACTACTCACAGGAGCTATGTATAGAAGCTGAAATATATTGTTGTTGGCTAATACTGGATTTATGACAATGAAGACATTAGTCCCCTTGCTCTTCAATATTTTTCACTTATGGATGGAGCACTAGAAGTGACCAGACATATTTGAAGGTGGTCTTGGTCCATTTCATCTTGCAGATCACAGAGGACACAGTGATGAAGAATATATTCTGTTCAAATGTTTTGCTAGACAATCATGTCCCGTAATCAACCTTAAGGTTGCAACTGCCGCTTTTCGAGGATACTCAGGAATTACTGTTTGAATGTTTGGTAATTCCCATCTTTTATTTGTTGATTTTTCATAGTAATATTGCAGCTGAAATATTGCTGCAGGTTAAATTTCACTTACCAGCTAATGAAAATATTAAAAGACCAAGATATAGATGTCTTCACAGTACAAGAAGCCAATATATCAGAAGAACAGGAAATATACTTTGAAATGGATCAGTACACTACACATATACTTTCAAAAGCTCGTTGAATAGCAAGTGGTATTCTTACAGGAATTAAAAGAAATATGAAAGCTACTATCCAAATCCAAAAAACAATGGAAGAACAAGATAAATCAGTAATAGTTAAAATTGAAGTATGGAAAAGTAACTACCACTATAAAATTTACAGCATCTACAATCCTCCAGACAATACACTAGATCTAAATTCTATTCCCATAGAACCCAAAAGTATTTTAATAGGTGATTTTAATGCACACTCCCCTAGGTGGGGCTACAGAGATATAAATTCAGCAGGAAGAGTCATAGAAGACCTATTAAACTCATCAACAATGGAATTAATATTTAATCCAAATGATCCACCCACTTACCTTCATTATAATGGTTCAGGTACAAATCCTGATCTTCTGATGGTGTCACCTAACATAATTGACAATACAAAAAGAGAAATAATAGAAGACCCAGGTTCAGGCCACAGAATCACCATAAACTCCATAAGAGGTCTAATAAATAAAAGTAACAAACCAAAAATTAAAACTTCTTGGAATTTTAAAAAAGCAGATTGGTCCAGTTTCCAAAATGAGATAGAAGGGAAGTGTAATATACTGTTAGAATCAGAGTTCAAGTCAACAGATGAAATGAATAAAAAAATTTGTGAAATATTATTGACAGCAGCCAAAACACATATCCCCAAAGGAAAGTTAAAGAAATATAGCTACTTTTGGTCTCCATCTTTATCTAAGTTAAAACACGAAAGAAATATAGCAAGAGTCAAAGCCGAAAGAACCAAGTGTCCAGAAGATGTACAAAACTGGAGAAGAAAACCAGCCATTTTTAAGAAAGAATTAATTACAGCAAAGAGGGCCAGTTTCACAAATTTTGTAGAACATATGGACTATAGGAAAGATGGAAATAAAATATACAAATTCCTTAATAAAACAAAATTATCAAAAAATACAACTGAACCATTAAAACATAATAACAAAAGCTTAACTACAGATAGGGAAATAGCAGAATCCCTTAACAAGTTTTATGCTCAGTCACAAAGAATACCCCAAGCGTATAAAAAACAAGATAAGGCTATCCAAAAAACTATCAGAGAAACTAATAAGCCAAAAGGTATACGAAATGATATTTTTATTCAGGATTTTAACGAAACAGAACTGGATTTAGCAATAGAACAATTACAGAACAAAAAATCTCCAGGATCTGACAAGATCCACCCAGAGTTTATTAAACACCTTGGCAGGAAAGGAAAAGAAATCCTACTTAAACTGTATAACATGTGTTGGAGAATGACTGTATCTTCCGACTGGAAAAAAGCCATTATCATCCCGATTTTAAAGAAAAACAAACCTTCAAACAATATTAATAGTTTCAGACCAATATCTTTGACCAGTGTTATTGCAAAAGTGATGGAAAGAATGGTGGCATCTAGACTTAACTGGTTCCTAGAATATTACAACTTAATTAATAGTTCACAGACCGGCTTCAGACAGAATCATAGTACAAGTGAAAATGTACTCCTACTAAGCCAAGACATCAAGGAAGCTTTCAATAGAAAGGAGGATACCTTGGCAGTATTCATTGATTTTAAATCAGCATATGACTCAGTCTGGAGAAACAAATTAATTGAGAAGTTGCAATCAATAGGTGTGAAAAGTAACATGCTTAAGTGGATAACTCAGTTTATTTCACAAAGATTTTGTGCCACAAAATATAATACATACATTTCTAAATATAAACAAACACACCGAGGACTTCCACAAGGTGCTGTTCTGAGCACAACACTCTTTAACATATATACAAATGACCTTCCATCAATAATAACAACTTTAGAAACCAAAATTGCTTTATTTGCTGACGATGTAGTCATTTGGACTTCAGGCTCTCCAAAAAAAACCTGAATTAATTAAAGACAGAATAGAAACAGCCCTAAACAAAGTACATGAATGGAGCTCCAAAAACCTCATGACTATCAATGAGGAAAAAACAAATTATGAATTATTTACACTAAAATACAAACCAGTTAATGTTAACATAAATTATAATGGTAAACCACTCAAAGCAGTTGATGATGCCAAATACTTAGGCATCACTTTCGACAGAAAGCTAAGTTGGAAAAAACATATAACAAACATCTCAGAAAAGGTTGAAAAGAAACTGCAAATCCTGAAAAGGTTAGCTGGTGCTAAATGGGGCTGCTCAAGGAGAGTCCTTAACACAACATACAAAATGTATGTTAAACCAAACCTCTTGTACTGTTCTGAAGCTTTAATAACGGCAGCAAATGCTAACATCAATAAACTTGAACAAATACAAAATCAGGCTCTTCGCCTAATCACTGGAGCAGTTAAATCCACACCTATTGATGCCATGCTTGCCTTAACACGGACCCCATCAATAACAACAAAAATAGAAGAACAAGCATTGCTCCAACACGAGAAAATGTTACGACTGCCAAACTCTAAATGGACAGAAGAGAACCTCCCCCCTTCAATCCTTAAAACTCATAATAGTTTCCTAGAAAAGGTAACACAGATTAAATCCAAATTGAACATTCCTAACACCAGAGAAAATCTACTTATAAGAGAAAATCCATTGGAATTATTGCAACCTACCTTCAATTTGGAATTAATAGAGGAAATAAGTAAATCAGACACACCAAAAGAAATACAAAAACTTCTAGCTCTGGAAACAATCAATACTAGGTATCCCACAGAAGAATGGCTGCACATATATACTGATGGATCCTCTAAGGAAAACCTTACTGGAGCTGGAGTTACGTGTTCACATTTTTCCTTTTATCATTCTGTTGGCAGAGACACAACAAATTATGATGGAGAAATAGAGGCTATATACATTGCTCTCCGACAATTATTAAATCTTCCCATAAATAAATTTAACAAGGCAGTCATTCTTTCGGATTCTAAAGCTGCAATTCAGGGAATATGTTCAAATATTACAAAGAAGTCAACAAAAATTAGAGAATGCTACAAAATGTTAACACAACTCCAAAAAGTTAATAAGACTGTTCATCTCCAATGGATTCCTGCACACTGTGGAGTCATGGGGAATGAAGCTGCAGACTCACTTGCAAAGAAAGGCACAACAATAAAACAAAAGTCTAAATTCAATTTCTCATATTCCTCAATAAAACGCTTGATCGTTAAAAAATTTTCTCATTCATACCTACAAGAAATAGAAACAAATGCCAAAGATAAAAAATGGATTACACTACTTTCCAACCCAGATATAATCCCCCAGAGACCAAGGAAAACAGCGGTTGCAGCCTTCCGACTATTGACAAATCACGACTGCTTAGCAAGTCATCTCTACAGAATCACCAATATGTGTCCTGTGTAACGATCCAGCAGAAATGAATGAAGACCACTTGAAGACCTGTGAAGCATTAAGATCAGAAGAAACTACAGTTCAAAAGTATTGGAAAGCACGAATGCTAATGGCTTCATTGCCAGATGCAAGGCACTAGAAAACAACAACAACAACAACAACAACAAATTCCACTTACCTTAAGACATGTATTGATACATGTTATACAGAAACAACTCACCTCAGAGACTTTGCAGGTCCCTCTGGTGCAAGAATATAAAAATATCCTTCAGCTCCTTGCTATGTGATTGTTATAAGGAGAAACTTCAGGAACCACTACACAGTCCTTGAAGACAGTTTCATTGACGTTTAGACATGTATCTACATGGAAAACATAAAACACATCTTAAAGCCTGAAATGTATTAATGTTGTGGAATGACTAACCATTATGATAGCAAAACAAGCTACTACCAACACAATGACTGTAAATAAAACTGAAGCTAAAAGTCGTTCTTCACTTCTTGATGTATCGCTGTGTCGCCCGTTGATTTGGTTCTTTCCCTCTAGCTCTGCAAGAGATCTCTTTATCTCGGGTACGCGCAGATGTTTTCGAATAGACTACCCAAGGAAACTTTTTATATATTGTTTATTGCATCTTAGATATTTTCGGGAGCTATGCCGATTGTATATGTAGAGGAATCGCACTCACGTCCGCACAGCACAACCTGCCGTACTGGTCTCTGGTTGAGTAGTGACCAGACGCTTTCTCTCTTACCCACGCTAAGAAAAACCGTTCTTTTTAAATTTGAATGTCATGACGTCATCCAAGAAAGCCTCGTATCCAAAATGCTATTTCCTTTTCCCGCAATTTAGAAATGTCCCTTTCTATTATAACATGTTCTTTTATGAATTTCGAATATATAATTACCTTTTTAGGATTAAACGATGTTTACTTTATATTTTATTAAATATATCGCGCGACTTTTAAGGTTGGTCGACCTGACTTTTTACTGATTTCGAACTATAGGGTATGACGTCATGACTCGTTAATTTCAAACCAATAATGCGTTTATACTACAAATTTAACGACTATTATTTACTCATATCTTGCTCACCTTACAACACTTCCTGCTCTATTATCTATGTATGTTATTACTCAACACTTATCGCAAATCTCACATCCGGCAATTAAATTAAAACGTGTCTTTATCAAGCCCATTCGATTGGAAATCTAAATTTCGGTATCAAATGCCCCCATTTATGTTATTTTATTATTTCATAATAAAATAATGTAAATGTCTTGCCCGAAAGAAAAATTAAAAATTACTCCTGTATTTTGAATAATCGGCAACACTCCCATTATATACAATTTTCAATTACACTGTTTTTGAAATTGGTTATTAACACATTTTCTCATTAATCTTTTTAACATGACAAACAATTGTACACTTGACTAAACATTAATCCTTAAATACTAATTACAATATGTTATGGTTTCTTCTGTGAAGCTTTTATATAAAGGTTAAATTTCAAGAGTCTTTCTTTATACTTCCTTCTTTTAGTTCATGTTTGCTCACTTCGCTCTCACTATCACTTGCACTGTGATTTTTCACTTTTGTTATTGTAACACATATCTGTACTATATCCTTTAAGCACTAAAATGTACATATATTTATATAAATCCATTACACTCTTTAGACAAGTTCTTTCTTTGTCTTTCTGTGATAACTATCTATACATCTAAATATTTTAACAAATGTTTACAAAGTAAATATTCTGTTTTCTCTCTATGCAGAGATGAACATTTTAACAATCTTTCTGAAGCTGTTATTGTGAGCTCTATACAATATATTCTTAAGCTCTTTGTAGTAGATAGCAATTCACATTCTGCATTTTTCATGAATATGTAAGTACCTGACCAATATATGGTTTTCAAGTAAGCTAACATTTAAATTTTATCTCAAAGCTGATTGGGCGCCAATAGACAAATGACACTTCCAATTTTTTTTTTTTTTTTTTTTTTTTTTACATTAAATCAAGGTTCCAAGGCACCACACGGTTTCTTGTATGGTCGAAGGAGTTGTTTATGCCATCTTCCCAGACATTTTTCATTTTTAACATCTTTTAATTCATAGGTATGATAACCAAATTTTGATATAATTTCTGCAGGACCTTTATATAACAATTCCATCCTTTTGTTCCTACCTCGCAACGCACTTGATAACTTATGGTCTTTAACTAGTACCCAATCGCCTATCTTAGGTTCCCATTTATGTTTTCTACTCTTTTTTTTTAATTTTCGCTTCTCTGCCTTTTTCTTGATTCGTTCAAAAGCAATTTTCGCTCTTTCTTCTTCACTTAACTGAATGTCATTAATTTTCAGTGTTTTTGGTACCCCGATCAATATTGGTTCTGGTTCAATTCCTAACATTAATTTTATTGGTGCAAACCCAGTAGTTACATTAATGGTGTGATTGATAATCTTTTCTATCAATGGACAATATTTCACCCAATCCTTGTGATTATGATGTGTAAGTACACGTAAATAAATTCCTACATCTCGGAGGACACGTTCTGTTGGATTCCCTGATGGAAAGTATGAGGAACAATAATTTAGTTTTCTCACGTCTAATGTCACCCTAATCTTCCATTGGCCTTATTTACAATACATAGGGGATTCACAAATTCTAAATTCGAAATCTCAATAACCTCATCTTCTAACATTGACTTTATAACTGCATCTACCTCTTCTTTTATTGTACTAGGGATAGCTCTCGCTTTATGTGTAAAAGGTTTGATGGGTATCATCTCAAACGAATGAGTATAAATATTACATTTACCAGGTTTCTCAGAGAATACTTCTTTATTTCGGATTAGTATTTCAAACAGTTTATCCCTCTGTTGTTCATTTAGTTGATCAGCCTGAGTTACTTTTTCCCTCAACAATTCTTCTAAGTCTTCACTACTCTCCCTATCATAGTACCTAGCTGCGTCAGAAAACCTCAAATTGTCTATGAAATCATTTTTATCCCATTCTACATTTTCTTTATTATCGACACTGTACTCTTTGACATTTACTTCAGTTAATTCCATAGCTCCTACTTTAACATATTCTACAAAGAATGTATCCCCTTGGATTTCTTCTTCCTCTTTTTCTCTTACAATAGTTTCTGAACTACTATCTTCCACAAAAGGCACTATAATGGTCTCATCTTCAACTTTCATTTCTACAATCATGTTTTTAAAATTCACCACAGCTTCCCAGGCATAAAGACAATCACAACCTATTATAATATCTGTCACAAGTCTTCCTACAATCAGAAATAAAATTCCAAGTATTCTCCCATTTATTTCAATATTTATCATTGCTTGAAATTTTACTCTCTCTTTTCGTTTTCCCACAGCTAGCGAGCAATATATCCCATTAACTGGTAAAGACATTACTTTAAAACCACTACTTTGTAAATTATCATAAAAATTTTGTGAGCATACTGTGCTATTTGATCCCGTATCTATAATTGCATTGTATTGTTTTCCATTTACTCCAATTTTGATTTTAGGTGGATCTCCTACTTTTTCGTTTTCGTCGATTTTATTTTTCCATTCTCTTTTCTTTTGTATCATCATTTGCCTTCCAGGACTATTTATTTCCGAGTACTTATCACAATCATTACTAGGATACCCAGTTCTCACTGAAGGCGCGTTTGACCGGGTCTGGCGTTTCCCTGATTTTTAGGTATTGCTCCTGTACTATTTCCCGAATTGTTACTTCTGTTTTCCTGCATTAAATCGGGGTTACTTCCTACCATGTTTTTGACCGTGTTAATGGCCTCAACCATTTCCGCATTTTCGGGGGAATTTCGTCCATTAGAATACCTTTCTTCCTGTCTTGGTGACCTCGGTCTAAACTCATTATCTCCGTTTGTCCAATACCCATCATTTGAATTTCTACTATGTCCAAAATAACGTCCCCGTCTACCTCGATCAAATCTATTTGTATTCATATAATTCACCCTTATATTTCTTCCCCTTTGATTACCATTTCTATTTTGGTGACGCCCTTCCTGGTTATATCTACCTTGATTTTCCCACCGGAATGATTCCATCCTTGGTACTGGTCCTTTATATCTTTCCCTAATCTCACTTCTATTCTGATTATACTGTGCCCCTTGCCCGAAAGAATTTACAGTTTCTTTTTCTTCATATTTATTTCCAAATGCGTGTTTTGGCTTATTGACTTCTAAGGCTGATAATAATTCGATCATAGCTGCAATGCTATCGGGTCGGGCTATGATTAGGTAGTGTTGAAGCGTTTCCGGAAAATGTGGAGTAACTATATTTATTAGATCTTTTTCATCTAAGGGAGGATCCAACATCTTCGATTTTCTCGCTATTCTCATAAAATAGTTTACCATCGATTCCTCCGATCTAGGATTAAACTTTCCATTGCTTAATTCAACTCTAATATTAGCCTGCCTACTAGCTCCCCAATATCTGGTTAAAAAGATGTTCCTAAAGGTCCTGTAATCATTATTGTTACCCATAGAAAGGCCTAGCCAATTAGCAGCATTACCCTTTAGGCATTTTCTTACTATCACCATCTTGTACTCCTCTGGTATACGTTTCACCGTGAAGTACTCTTGTAACCCTTCTAAAAAGGCTTTAGGATCATCTGAATCTTCATTTTCAAAAACTGGAGGTGTCATTTCATTTAAGACATGGTTAGGCCAATGTAAATTTGAATTGTCACCTATCCCTGAGCTATTTCCGAGATCAGAATGGGAATTACTGTTACCCCTATTTTGCATCGAAATGTCAGCTGATACACCTGGTATTGCCTCGTTTCTTGCAACTTCATTACTAAGATTGTTGTGATTACATGCATTTTCATTTAATTTCAAATTTTCTAAGGCCTCTTTTACCTGAGTAATTTCTGTTACTACTCCTTTTATTTGGTCTGTAACATCCTCCAAATTTCTAGCCTGCCTTTCACTTTCTACATCAGATCTTTCTATTCTAACTTTACACCCCTGTAACTCTTCTCTAATTTCTTCCCTTTGTTTGTCTAATCTATATGTTACTTTTTCCCTTTCTTTATCTAATTTTTCACTCACTTGTTGACCTAATTTCTTTTCAGAATTCTTTACTTCTTGCCTTATTGTCTCTAATTCTCCCTTAACCTGTTCTCTATTTTCTTTTACTTCACTACTGACTTTATTAATTTCCTCCCTAACTTCTTCCCTAAAGGTTTCTAAAGCTCTCTTCTGATTTTCCAATTGCATTCCCAATTCCTGTTGTCCCTTCTCTAATTTCTGTCCTAACTCTGTTCTTAATTCTTTACTAGTTTCATCTATCTTTTGACTTAACTCTGTACTCATCTTTTGACTTAACTCTGTACTCATCTTTTTCACTGTTCTTAATTCTTTACTATTTTCATCTATCTTTTGACTTAACTCTGTACTCATCTTTTCCACTGTTCTTAATTCTTTACTAGTTTCATCTATTTTTCGACTTAACTCCGTACTCATCTTTTGAAACATATTCTCTATTTCTGACATAAATGCTGGCCTTTCTGAATTACTACTAAACATTTCTGAACTACCTCTAGGTGTTTCTCTAACGTTCTGATCTTCTACTTCTTGGCATATTCTGCTACCAATTACATTCTGATTATATTTTTCCATCCTAACTACACTTTTCTCAATTTCCGGACTCTCAAAACCTAGAAAATCGCTATCACTGTCTTCCATTTCTAAACTATTTACACGTGTTTTTCTACTCACCAATATTTCACGCACTTAAACTTGTTCACTACACGTTTCACAGATGTTCACACGCTGGGCACCTTCTTGTCTGCTGGCTCGATGCTGGCCTGGTCGTCTTGGGGTTGGTCTCTTCTCTCGACGCTACACGTTGGGTCACCTTCTTGTTTGCTGGTTCTATGCTGGCTTGGTCGTCTTGGGGTTGGTCCATTCTTTCGACGCCACACGTTGGGATGCCATTTGAAGCTAATAAGTCGTTCTTCACTTCTTGATGTATCGCTGTGTCGCCCGTTGATTTGGTTCTTTCCCTCTAGCTCTGCAAGAGATCTCTTTATCTCGGGTACGCGCAGATGTTTTCGAATAGACTACCCAAGGAAACTTTTTATATATTGTTTATTGCATCTTAGATATTTTCGGGAGCTATGCCGATTGTATATGTAGAGGAATCGCACTCACGTCCGCACAGCACAACCTGCCGTACTGGTCTCTGGTTGAGTAGTGACCAGACGCTTTCTCTCTTACCCACGCTAAGAAAAACCGTTCTTTTTAAATTTGAATGTCATGACGTCATCCAAGAAAGCCTCGTATCCAAAATGCTATTTCCTTTTCCCGCAATTTAGAAATGTCCCTTTCTATTATAACATGTTCTTTTATGAATTTCGAATATATAATTACCTTTTTAGGATTAAACGATGTTTACTTTATATTTTATTAAATATATCGCGCGACTTTTAAGGTTGGTCGACCTGACTTTTTACTGATTTCGAACTATAGGGTATGACGTCATGACTCGTTAATTTCAAACCAATAATGCGTTTATACTACAAATTTAACGACTATTATTTACTCATATCTTGCTCACCTTACAACACTTCCTGCTCTATTATCTATGTATGTTATTACTCAACACTTATCGCAAATCTCACATCCGGCAATTAAATTAAAACGTGTCTTTATCAAGCCCATTCGATTGGAAATCTAAATTTCGGTATCAAAACAATGACTATGGCACAATTAATTTATCACTAAACTTCTTTAAAACGACATTTTCAACAATGACAGTTTCTATAACAGCTGGTTGAAGATTATACAATATGACACAAGATCACACTTGGAGCCATTTAATATTTTCAATTGTGAAAGACAAAAACCAGATGGCATATGTTGACAATACTTTCTCTAATCATTATTAAGTTTACTATGCAAACAATAGACATCCTTAATTTGAGATTTATACCAAAATTTGCTGTGCAATAATTTCAAAGATATTCTTGACTACTGGTTGAATTTTTACTTTCTCTACTATGTATAGTAAAGTAGAGGAAGTACTGTATACCACCCCAAAATTTAATGTTGAGATTTCACTGGGTATATATCTTTTGAGGCCCCCTTAATCAGTTTTAGAAAAAGGTCCATGTGTGTGTGTGTGTGCATTTGTGTCAGCCTGTGGACAGCATAACTCAAAAACGAAAAGTTGCTTAAAAACCAAAGTTGGTATTTAAGGTTATTGTCTTTCCAGGATGCAACACAAAGATTTTGAAGAAAATTGCCCTACCCTCAACTTCCCTTTACGTAGAAAATTTTTCGAAAATGGCTATTGATTTTTATTAAAATGCCATATATTTGAGATATTTTTATGACAAATGAAATGTATATCTTGAATTTTCTGGCTATAGCCCATGTAGATCTATTTACTTTGGATGACTTTTGCATAACTGTTACACCATAAGAGATACACCAAAAAGAAATGTAGATCTTGCTAAAATACACAGTTTATGTCTAAATAAATCTTTTTTTGTACAGTGAACCATTTTGGAGATATTGTTTGTTATTTGTATGAGTTTTGGAGAACTTATACTTCTGTGAAATGGAACATCATTCATTTTTGTATATGTTAATCATGCAGAGAATGGGAATTTGGAAGCTTTAAAATATTTGATTACTGCTCAAAGCCTACTGTATTCCTATTCCCTTGCACCTAAAAGGAAATAAGCGAACAGATAATTTCTGCAAATGTTTATCTCAACTAACCCGAACAAGATACAGGAATGAGAGTTTGTAAGCATGGTTAGTACAAGAGTAGAGAAAGTCATGTGAGTGCAACACATCAGATTATTCAATTAGCTTTACAAACTTTTTTGAAGTGTTAAGTAAATGTTGGTTCTTATGACGTAATTTCAAACTACCATATAGCAATCACTCCACCTACACAATCCGCTTGTACATTCAAGGAAATGGATTATAAACCTATTTCTGCATACTGTGAGGGTCATCCAGAAAGTAAAGAACGATTGCACATTGTGCTCCATGCAGATCTCCCACTGCTGATATTGTGTTAGCGGCAGGTAGCTTATTCCTTGTCTTCAGTGTGAACTGAGTCTCATTCATTGTGTGGTAGCACTAATTGTTTTTACAGTGATTTGGAATGGCATAGGCAATCGAAAATCCTGCTAAATGTGGAATACAAACTGTCATTCATTTTCTGAACACAAAAGATAACTCTATCGCCATTTATATGCAAATAAAGAATATTTCTGGTGAAAGTACAATTAAGGACTCATCAGTGAGGAAATGGTGCATTATGTTCAATGAAGGAAGGATCAGCGTGCATGATGAAGATTGGAGTGGGACGCCATCACATGTTATGGAAGAACTGAAGAAAGAGGTTGATGACAATTCAGGTAAACTGGCATTCCACTGTGAGCATTATATATATCTTTTCTGCAAATTTCATTTTCACTCCTGCATGAAATATGACAGCGCACCTTGGTTACAAGAAAATGTGTGCTTGGTGGGTGCCAAGAATCTTGAATGATGACCACAAGGCAAATCGCATGGGAGCAGCCCTTGAATTTTTGACCCAAAATGACAAAGAGGGTGATGATTTGCTTGACTGCATTGTTACTGGAGATGAAACTTGGGTTTCGTACAAGAAACAGGTAACATGGAGTGCCATCACAGAAATTTGCCCACAAAACCCAAGAAGGAAAAACCAAATTTGGACACCCAGAAGGTCATAGCAACGGTTTTTTTGGCACCGAAAGGGTTTAATCCACATTGAGCTCATGCCAAGAGGAGCAACAATAAACTCTGAAGTCGAACGCTGTCTGCAAAAGTGTTCTTGATCCAAGACAATGTCCGGCCTCATGCATCAGCACAAAATGAGCAGGAACTTCAATGCCTCCTGTAGGACGAAGTTCTGGCACACCAGAAACGCTGATGTGATCCTGGTAATTGACAGCACGTTAGGCAACAAAAAAATTTTCTTTTCAATCTTGTTAACAATGGGCACAAGAAGTCATGAGAATGTAACACATCAGATTTTTGAGAGGTAGAATCAGAACTGAAAAATGCAATACCACAGCCCAAATTTGAAGCACAGACCTTCCACTTCATGTGCATCTACTCTATCCACTGAGCCACTGTGTATTTTTCAGTTCCAATTTTACCTCCCAAACATGGCTCACACACGGTTTGTGTGTTTAAAAACACCAGCAGTAAGTTTGTTAGAATAAATAATTTTTTATTATTATTATTATTATTAACAAATTACAACTAGGCAAAAGCTTATCTAGTAATATTTTCTTCATAAATAAGTTCACATGTATAGGCGAGTCCTCCATTGAAGGCCCCCAAAGTTTACACTAATTCTTGCAGTCACATAAGTCATCTGACTTTATCCTTTTCAGTCTTCAAACTTCACAGTTACTAAGAACTTTCAACATCTCTTTGTTTTCATGGTGCTGCACTTTTAAATGATGCTTCGTTGTAGTCTTTTTTATTTCTTCTATAACAGTGTCGATCTTGAGATCGCTATGTATGTCATCATTGTGCACATACCATGGTGCATTAACTATTGTTCTTAAAACTTTATTTTGAAAAGTCTGTATGTGTTTTAGAGCAGCCCCAAAGCTGTATTCCATAGGTCCGGACTGGCTTTAACACCTGCTGGTATATTAATAACTTATGGTATATGTCAAGTTCGGAATTTCTCGCAGTGAGTGAGTGAGTGAGTGATTAGGGTTTAAGGGCCCGTCAACAGCTAGGTCATTAGAGCCCCTCTCGCAATGAGCCAATAAAGTTTCTTATATTTGATATTTAACTCTTTAGTTTATATATGCTTTCTCCAATTTAATTTTGAGCCTAGTGTCATTCCTAGGTACTACACTGTGCTTGGGGAATGGTTTGATTATTTATAAGAATAAATAAATGATAATTAACAAATTATCAAATTAACAAATTAACAACAAATTAACAAATGATAATTTGTTTTCTATCTACTTCACATTATCAACATAAACCTTGTAGAACTGGTTTCAATACAAATTTCCTTTGAAGTACAAGGAGAGATCAAGGAAGTGAAATCAATAGTCACAGGCTTAAAAGGTTGCTACTATGTTCATACTGATCTTGAAATTACATACTCTCTATGTCCCAAAGTGAAATTGAATAGTAATAGAAACTTAAAAATTGACAAAGAATTTAGGTATCCAAGAAATGCTTTATGATACAAGAAAACATAACTTGAAATAAACTGTATGTTTAAAATGTATCTATATTTTATGTATACTACATTTTAGTCTATTTCTTTTCATTTTTCTCTACTACCTTCTGTGCATTTTCTGTACAGTATGGTTCTATTTATCTCTTAAATTTATTAGCTATTCAAAGGTTAAAGGGTACAGGTACAAAGGGGGACACCTTGCTCACGTCTATTGTGGCTACCACCCCCCAGGAGACAGGGATGAAATGAGGGAACCGATGGAGTTGCCACAAAATTATATCTATTTCTTCTGAAGGTGGGGTACTTCACATAATATGCCTAGAAAATTCAAGATGTAAGATATGAAGCTTTCATGGCGAGCATTACTGATGATGGTTTCATGGGTGATCAGCTATGAAGCCATTATAAATTAATTTGTCATATAGGTACCTTAAATTTATGGTATCTTAATAAAAATCATTAGAGGCATTACAAAACATTTCCCATGAAAACGGTAGTTTGGGGTGACTGGGATTATGTTAAAAACCTGTGTCATATCCTTGGGAGTCAATGAATTGAAGCATCAACTTGGTATTCATCCGACCTTTCCTTTTTTCTAGCAATTTTTTGGACCAAGGTACTTCAAAATGTATTTCTGGTGATATCTTGACATACTTCTGCTTAGCCACTAAGTACATAGTTGAGAAAGTAAAGGATGGTTTGTAGAATGCTACCTTTCACACTTAACATTCTTTCCAGAGGAAACAAAAGGGTGGGGAATTGGTAGTTAAAATAAGCAGAACTATATGAGATTTCAAGCTAATAGCAATTAATATTTTTGAGAGGTACAACTGGAACTTAAAAATTCAATGCCACAACTGGGATTTGAACCCGCTTACCGGGCGGCTGCTCTACCACTTAGCTATTGTGACAAACTGCCAGAATGGCATTAAATTCTCAAACCAGTTCGTATTTCTCCTGGTAAACCACAAAGGCAGTCTCTGATGTGAGACTGCCTTTGTGGTTTACCAGGAGAAATACGAACTGGTTTGAGAATTTAATGCCATTCTGGCAGTTTGTCACAATAGCTAAGTGGTAGAGCAGCCGCCCGGTAAGCGGAAGGTCTGTGGTTCAAATCCCAGTTGAGGCATTGAATTTTTAAGTTCTTTGCCCACACACGGCTTGTGTGTTTAAAAACACCAACAGTAAGTTGGTTGGCATAAATAAATAATATTTTTGAATTGTTAATGACACAAGGGTTTGACACTAATTATTGTGTACTAGGATGAACAGTTATTGTCTCTAGTTTTTGTGCGTCTCTCAGTTTCCGGTGTTTGAAAATTACTCAACATTCATTCAGAATTAACAGAACTTTGTAGGTATTCCCAAAAAATGCAAAGGGAAACCAAAGACAAAACTAAATATTTCGGCTCTTCTTTAGAATAGGTGACCTACCACTTGCCGGCAATATTTCATTATAGTTGATTTGTCATCGAGAATAGATATAGGCATATATGCAGGTTCACCATCCCAAGGTGAGTGGTTCTCATGTTATTGTTAGTTGATTTGATGTGTGACATCATTGGGCTCCAGTGAACTCTTACAAGACGTGATGTTTTAAATGACTAACAAGGCTCACATGTTAATACCTACTATGTGATAAAAGGTAGCCCAACATTTGCGTTGAAAATGAGTGAATGTGGTATCTGTTCTTATCGGTTTGAACCAAAAAAAGAAACCTGAGTGACTCCAAGATAGTTTGAACGCTGAAAACTGTGCTGGTTCCATCCATTGGTGCAAGTATAAGCAACGTATACTGATGAGTAAAGATGAAGAAAATGTGTGTTGTTTCGACTATGAAAACACAAAATTGGTGGTTATTTGTCTGTATCACAAAGCATGCTAATTTTTTACAAATTAGTTATAGATTGTGATGTTTTGAATATTGTAAAGCAGAGCTAAAAAGGAATTACATGCCGACAATATTGCTAATAGTACCTGATGATATTCGGGAGAAGAGTTGTCATAGTATGATGTGTGGTGCTTAATAGTAGAAATGCATTTCCAGAACCCAGTGGAGAATAGGTAGGCTTCAAACTTCACTAATAAACACACAAATAAATTTAACCATTTATTAGTAAGGGGTAACAGCCACGGTAATGGTCATCCTGGCCTTGGCCGTCGTCATAGTAGCTTTATAACATTCCCTTATTATTTTATATTAATTTCTGTTACTATCACGTGTATTAGATTTGTTAACAGCTTCGCGGTTGTTTAATCATTTCACATTTCCTTATTCTTTCGCGCTTTCCATCTATTATTCCACCGTAGTGAAAAACATTTCATAGTAACCAACTGTTTCGGCATTTCCTATAACCACAATGGTTTTTCCCTTCTTCACTTGGTAGCTGACATTGCGCACTTACTTCGATCACCATGATAGGTAGACTTCTGAAGCAGTGTTGCCAACTTAGCCTTTTTATGGCTAGATCTGGCCTTTTTGAGAACCTATCTAGCTATAAATTTTCCAAAACGCTACAAGTAACTTTCCTGGCCTTTTTTCTAAGCTTCGTTAGCCTTTTCTAGCCTTTTTCATTTTTTACTTATCTACCAGTACCTTTAAAATAATGCATAATTTAATCTCACTACTGCAGCTATTACACGTAATGATATAATCCTTTTGGTAAATTCATTAATCTTTTGAATCTGGGAGTATGGATTCCACCAAGTTGTTAGATTCTTTGGCACTTTTTAGAAAAAGGTCTGAGTGTGTGTATCTCAAGCCTGTGGATAACATATCCCAAAAACGAAAAGTTGGTTAAAAACCAAAGTGGTATTTAATGTCTTTCATGGATGCGACACGAAGATTTTGAAGAAAATTGTTCCACCCTAAACTACCCTTTACCTGGAAAATTTTGATCTTCTTGAAAATGGCTCTAACGATTTTGATTAAAATGTCATAGGTTTGAAATATCTTTATGACAAATGAAATGTATATTTTGAATTTTCTGGCTATAACCTCTGTAATCCTATTTACTCTGGAGAACTTTTGCATAACTGGTAAACGGTTACAGAAAGACCAAATCTTACTATGAAAAACTGTAGATCTTTCTAAAATACACAATTTATGTCTGAATATTTTTTTTATAGAGTGGACCGTTTTGGAGATATACCTGTTATTTGTATTTCTGTCAAATGGAACATCGTTATTCAATTTGTTATGTTAACCCTGCAAAGAGAACGGAATTTGAAAGCTTTAAAAGATATGACTATCGCACAAAGCCTACTGTATTCTAATATTCCCCTTGCACCTACAAGGAAATAAGTAATAAGACAATTTGTACAAATGTTTATCTTAACTAACACAAAGAAGATATAGGAATAAGAGTTTGTAAGAATGGTTAGTACAAGGGTAGAGAAAGTCATGTGAGTGCAACACATCAGATTTTTCATGCGAAGTCCCAGACGAAATATTGAAGCTTGTTGGTACAAATCCTGCATACATGCAAGAGCCTAAGGGAAATCCCAGCTGCAGCAGAGGGGGATGACGAAGACCACGTTTATTTTTGCTAGGTGATCCATGCGTATTAATAATGTAGTTTTCTAATGTTTATATAGGTATTAAAATATAATCTAGCCTTTTTGTCAAGCCGATTTAGCTTGTTTTATTGAATTATATTGGCAACACTGTTCTGAAGCAGTATTACCAATCTTGTTGCATATCTAGTCAATTTAAAATACTATGCCCAAAACGAAACTATCGTTACTACACAACAGCTTATCTATCGATGTAATTGAACCTTGCTAATATTTAAGATGAATTTTGACTTCAAGAATGTAATTACTACGTTAGGCAAAGGATTAATTCTAGTAGTTGTATGTTCGTTATTAATAATTCACTCACCAAATGGAAGTGAGTAATATTGATGAGCTTACCTTTGAAAGTTGAAGTACTTCCGAATCTTCTAATCCACCCTCTCCCTATTTAGGTTTTTTGTATAGAGGAATCGTGCAGTGGAGACCACATACCACACCATGTTGACGATCCAGAACACCAACCAAAACTAACGAACGTACTGCCCTGTGGGCACGCTGTGGGCATCATGGAATATAAGTGGGCATGTACTGGCTACGTGTAGTGGTTATGCCCTGCAGCCCCCGTAAAATTTCTGGTTACAAGTTCAGGTATCTTCCTGATATGTTCTGCGACCACTATTTAATACCAGGTTAGGTGTAGGCAGTGTTGCCAATAGAGGATCAAGAAAAATAACCAGACAAAAATAAGAAATCCACTAAATTTCTTTGTTGTCAATGTTAAAAACATTTCTGTCCAACCAAATGCAGTTTATCAAACAACTAAATCCCTATACTAGCAATGTTAAATTTATAAATTTTGACAACTAAAGATCTTCCCAGAAAGACCAGATTTAGTTTAAAAACAACTAAATTGGCATCACTAGGTGTAGGTCGTTTGTACCTGGCCGTCTACGCGAAACAATCAAGTATTGGCGCATGCGTGGATCGGCTAGTCCAAGCGATGGAGGGTTTATTGCCAACCGAAGATGCAAAGCCAGATAGCAAGCCTTGCATCAGGACCTTGCATGCAACGGCAGTAGCGCCAACGTTGCATAAACGTAACTAATTCAGCAATCGTGTATTTATGCGTGTATTAGTAATTTGGGTAGTGATATGTTAGTATTATAACTGTTATTCAACACCTTAAATACATACCGCAACGTATGACCGGCATTCGAGTGGAAATGCACTTTATGAGCTCCCCTGAATAAATAAAAAAAAAAATCGACATCGAGATTTCATTGAAAATATACGTTATGATAATTTCTTAATGTAAAAGGTATTTTTCGAAGGAAAAAAGTCCGTGTGTGGATGGAGTGAACAATATAACACATAAACAAACCGTCGGTTAAATACCGTCAGTACCCAGCGAATTCTCAATGCGCATGCATAATGATTCAACTTGTAATAGATAGAAGTGCTTTATTCCAACCAAAACTTTCATACCAAGTTTACAGCGGAAATAGATGTAATGCAAACCAATAAATTGAATATTTGGGAAATAGCTAACTCTACCAAAAAAATATTTGATATAAAATGTGTACTTAAACGAGACCTACACTTTTTCTGCAGTAACATTTCGTGCATCTCTTCCAACTCGGCAATTGTACAAAAGTCATTCAGAATAAAGAGCATTTCAGAGACTATTTACAGAAAATTCAACACATACATTTCACTTGTCCTGAAAATGTCTTAAGCTTATGGTATCGTAATTAAAATTGTTAGACATTTTTGAGAAAATGAACATTTTGAAACAAGTTCCATGTGAAGGGTAATCTGAGACTGGGGGTTTCTTGAAAATCTTCGTGTCGCATTCTGGGAAGATGCAAAACTATACACCAAGTCCGGTATTTAACCAACATTTTATTTATGTTATATTGTTCACTCCATCCACACACAGACTTTTTTCCTTCGAAAAATACATTTTACATTAAGAAATTATCATAACGTATATTTTCAATGAAATCTCGATGTCGATATATTTTTTTTATATATATTTATTTATTCAGGGGAGCTCATAACGTGCATTTCCACCCGAATGCCAGTCATACGTTGCGGTACGTATTTAAGGTGTTGAATAACAGTTATAATACTAACATATCACTACCCAAATTACTAATGTGGGAGATAATTAACCGTGAAAGAGGGAAGAGTAGCTCAAATTATTGTGTAACCGAACTAGGTAATGAGGGTAACAAAATCACAAATCCTCAGCACATAGCAGAGTGCTTCAATACATACTTCACTGAAATAGCGGACCGACTCATTACCTTAAATCAGTCTAAACATACCCAGGGTAAAATCATAGAAATAAAAAATTGCAGGGAATCTATTTTCATATGTCCTATTACAGAGACTGAGGTACAGAAAGTAGTTCATGAAATGAAAGGTAAATACTCCTCCGGAATAGACGAAATACCAGAATATGTGATTAAAAAATGTATAGAATATATAAAGGCCCCATTGGTTGATTTATATAACTCCTCACTTGAATCTGGGATTTTTCCCGATAACCTTAAAATTGCAAAAATTATCACAATACACAAAAAAGGAGAAAAGACAAAAAGGAAAATTACAGACCGATAAGCATATTGTCAGTATTTTCTAAAATGTTTGAAAAATTAGTGTACAATAGACTAATATCTTTCTTAGAAAAATATAACATCCTCTCTGATGCTCAGCATGCCTTTAGAAAAAATGGGTCTACAGAAACAGCCATAGCTAAACTACTAGGTCAAATTCAACATTCAGTGGATAAAAAGCTACCAACAATAGGAATATTTTTAGACCTCTCAAAAGCATATGATGTTTTGAATCACAACATTTTATTATTCAAGCTAAACAAATATGGAATTAGAGGAAGCATGAATACGTGGATTAAATCCTATCTTACCAATAGGAAGCAAGTAGTGGACGTGAAACACAATAAGCTATCAAGCATCAGTAATTACCGATCTACCACTAAAGAAATTACGAGAGGGGTTCCTCAGGACTCAGTGCTGGGGCCTCTGCTGTTTCTAATGTACTTAAATGATTTACAAAGCAATATTCATCAAGCTGAGGTAGTCCTGTTCGCAGATGATACAAACATTCTTGTACAAGGCGAAAATGGAACTATATTGCAAAACAAAGTTAACACAGTAATGACTAACCTTAGCAACCGGTGTAGGATAAATGCACTAATTATAAACAAAGAGAAAACTATTGCAATGTCATTTCATACATGGCAATGTAAAAACAGTATCAGACCTCAAATTTCTTTTGAAGGAAATAATATCGATTACAAGAGAGAAACACAATTCTTAGGTATATGTGTAAATGAAAACCTAAAATGGGATAGCCACATTCACAAATTAGCAAGTAAACTTAGTTCTGTGTGCTATATGCTTAAATGTCTAAAATGTACAATAAATCTTGCTAAACTGAAAAATGTATAATTTGCCCAGTTTCATAGTCGACTAAAATATGGGATACATTTTTTTTTTTGGGGGGGGGGGGAATGTGAAAGAATATTTATAATCCAAAAGAGAGCTATAAGAATTTTAAGTGGAATAGAAAATAGTACATCCTGTAGATCTTATTTTAGGAAACATAACATCCTACCCCTAGCTTGTATCTTTATAGCTGAAGTTTCAAATCATATTAAGAGAAATCAAGGAGAACTACACACAAATATGGATATTCATTCTCATAACACTAGAGGGAAAAATTACCTTCATGTTCAGTTATGCAGAACAAATATTCAAAAAAATAACCTGACAAACTTAGGCGTTAGATTATATAATAAACTACCAGCAAATATCAAAGAAATAACTAATATAAAAAAAATTTAACAAAGAAGTCAAATCCTTTCTACTACAACATACCTTTTATTTAGTAAGTGAATATTTGACATTGTCACTAGTAAACATATCATTATTCTGTAAATCTTCATTTAATAAGTGAATATTTGACATTTTATTTGTAATATTGTAAAATTAGTTCTGTAAATCGTATAGAAATTGTATGTTTTTTTTATATTTTTTTTATGAAGCCCATATCATGTAATATGATCTAAGTGGTGAATAAACATAAACATAATACATGCATAAATACACGATTGCTGAACTACTTACGTTTATGCAACGTTGGCGCTACTGCCGTTAGTCCGTGGTGTGATTTGCGCGCCGCAAACATTAGCTTTTAAATGGTGATTCATGGATACTTTGGTACTGGAAACGTTCTATATGTATATAAAAATAATTTCGTTATTTCCTTGACAACTTTGTCACTGGAAGTTGGAAGTTTTTACGTGGACTTTACAGAACGAAAATTAGCCAGCGATGACATTTTCCACTGTATAAACGAAGAATCTTTACACTTTGTTTTAAACTTTACTTTTTAAGAAAAATATGTTTAGACATATTGATATAATCTAAATACCAACATGGCCTATAAAAGCAAGCAAATAATCCAGACTTTTTTTCATTGCAATTATTTAGGTTTAAAACCATGTTTTGACGTTCGGAGCGAGAAAGATGTTAAAAAACTCTGCTTTCAACAAAATGTTACATTTTATTTAAAAAACTATACAATTATACAAAAAGTTTATCGTGCATACCATAGTATTCTTCGACACATTTCACACCTAAATGCATGTTCATACTTTAGCTTTGTTGCATTTGAAAACACGAATATTTGGTAACGGTGCACTTGATTCTTCCATAAGAGTAGCATGGCCCATAGGAGCCCGTTGTGCCTTCTTGGCGTGAAAATTCCTATAGTATCACTCCTCTGTATGAGTTCATATCAGTAGTATTTCCTTTTCCTTTATAAAGTATTTTCAGATTTGCCCTTTTCCATCTCTCAGGAACGCTGCATGGGCGCAGCATTTGTTAGAGCCCAGTCCATACTGTTGTCATAGTGTCTATTGTAGCTTTTAGATATTCATTTGCTATTCGGTCTGGTCTGCTTGCTTTTTTGCTTTTTGCTTCTCTGATGCAGATGGCCACTTCTTCCACCGTTATTTCCTTTATATTTTCCACTATGATCTTATCCTGTTTATCTATGTGATAGCCTTCACTTCCGGCATCTTTGTTCAGTATCCGTGAAAAATGATTTTACCAATTTTCTATTGGAATTTCTTTCATGGTGCGCTTTGCTTTCCTTTTAATAGGTAAGTAAGGGTTCTTTTCCGCTTCTTGTGCCATCCGCCATACTTCTTCCTCCATGTATATTTCTCTTGCAGATCTGATCACTCTATTTTCTCCTTTCCTGTCGTACGTCTTTCTGTCCTCTATTCTTCTTGTAATTTTTGCAAGGCTTAGGGCTTGTTTCGCACCTTTTTGTTCCTTGTAGCAGGTTCTGTTAAACCATGGTTGTGCGTGTCTACGTGGTGCTGGCCTGCATGCATTTTTATTTATTCATTCAGTTCAATACAGTGGAATACACAATTGAACCATATGAGTCAATACATAAGATGATATAAAAAGGTACCCTATAAGGGCCCATGTCATGAGAAACATAAATAGAAAGGAATTTAGTAATTACATAGTATATACAATATAATTAGATAACAAGTTAAAAGTACAATTAGTATAATCAAAACATCATAGAAAATATCTATAAGTTTAGGTATTCTTCAATTCTGTAAAAAGCTTAGGTTATTAAATAATTTTTATCCTATTTTTAAAGGTATTATAATTTTCATATGATTTTAAATTTTCAAGCAAAGCATTATAAAACTTCGCTCCCATATAACTAGGGACCCTCTCTGATAAATGTAATCTGGTTCTGGGGAGATTTAGTAATTGATAGTTCCTGGTATTATATGTGTGAACATCCATTGGGAATTTAAATTGAACTAAATATAAAATGGTTCTATAGATGAACAAGCTTGGTAATGTAAGGATTTTCAGCAGAATAAAAGTGCTTTTACATGATTCGTTATACCTTAGACCACCTAAATACCTAATAGCCCTTTTTTGTAATACAAATATTCTTTGAAAATTTTGTTTAGGTGTATTTCCCCATAATTCAACTCCATATGACAAAAAGGAGTGGATAAGCCCAAAGTAAATAGTTTTAGCAGTAGAATTAGGAATCGAGTTTCTTAGACATCTCAGGACATATAGATTTTTACTAACATTAGCTACTATCTTGTTAGTTTGTGAGTTATAAGTGAGCTTATTGTCTAAAACAATCCCTAGCAACTGTGCTTCGTCCACACTTTTTACTACCTCTGTATCAATTTTTAATTGTAGTGGATGACTTATAATTTTGAATCCAAAGTTATCATTTCGCATTTATTAGGGTTAACACTTAAATTTAAATTATGGAAGTATTGAACAATGTTACTAACTACATCGTTTAAACGGGTTTCTAGCTTTAATATGTCATTATCACTTACAGTGATGGTTGTATCATCAGCAAACTGAATAATCTTTATCCCATCAGATGCATAGCTATCTATGTCATGCATATATAGCACAAATAATAGGGGGCCGAGAATCGAACCCTGAGGAACTCCATGTGTTATATTTTCAGAGCTGGATATTGATACAGATGATCTATTTTTTAATTTTACAATTTTTCTCCTATTAGTCATATATGACCTTATGATATTATAACCTAAGCCCCTGATACCAAGCATTTCTAATTTATTCATTAAGCTAGTTTTTTCAACACAGTCAAAAGCTTTAGTTAAATCCAAAGGAACACTGCTTGAAAAGCAATTTGAGTCAATACACCTTACTGTCTCTTCGATGCAATTGACAATTGCAGTTATGGTAGATTTATTTTTTACAAATCCATTTTGGACAGTTGGTATTAAATTATGCTTCTCTAGATACTTAATTATTCTGTTATAGAGAATTCTTTCAAATATTTTGGAAATTGCAGGAAGGATAGATATTGGCCGATAATTGTTAATATTGGTTTTGTCTCCTTTTTTATGAATGGGTACTACTACAGTTACTTTTAAGTTATCAGGGAATATTCCAGTTGCTAAGGAGGAGTTTATTATGTCAACTAATGGATCAGCAATTTCAGTACTACAAGTTTTTAGAAGTGACATTGGAATTCCATCGACACCTATACAGTTTTTATATTTTGATTTACTAATTATATTTACAATCTCAGCCTTATGTGTAGGGTAGAGGTAGATACTTGTATCTATTTTGGAGTAATTTGAAAATTTAGTGAATTCATTTATATTTGTGTTTGCACTAATGTTACTGCCTATTACGTCGTTCGTCACATCAAGTGCTGTTTCCAAGTGTCCTTGTGTACTCTTTCTCTCACTTCCTCTATGGCCACCTGGTTTTGCTTTATTCTTTGTGGATCCACTGTCTTTGACAATCTGTTCCTGTTGCCTTTGGGTTCCTTGGGTCTTCTCCCTATGCCTACTGCCATTGTTGCTACGATTGGTATATGTTTTAGTAAAGGCGTGATACCCGAGGCCCATAGGCCCTTCTGTTCTATTGCCGTTAGGAGTAGGTCAATTGCTCTTGTGCCGCTGGGTGCGATGTATGTCGGTATGTCACTTTTGTTGGTTAAGGTAAATCCTTCTTCTGTCAGTGTTTCTATTACTATTTCTGTTTTGGTGTTTTCTCTATTGATTTTGAAGTTGAAGTCCCCTGCTATTATTAAGTTGTTGCTGCTTTCTGTGGCGTTGACTGCTGTTATTATAGTATCAATTACTTCCTCTGAGGTTGCGTGAGGTCTAATGTAAATCATCAGAAGAGAGCTTAGATTAGGTAAAGCATGGTAAGGTGAGATGAGATAGGTTAGGGTTATAATTGAATCAGCATAGAAAGCTGGCCTTACTTTAGACATCATACATTGGACACCATGAACAAAATACTCACCTATCACAAACGTGCATATACATGTATATGCGCTACTATACGTCTTAGAAATGGTTCCCATTATCACTAGAACATCTTCAACGATATACTTCTCGCGCATTTCTGGCGGTAATACCTTGATTGTGCATGGCAGCCATCTTGCGCATTTGCCCCTTGCGCTCGCTTTGATCTTTGTTGTTGTTGTTGTTGTTGTTTGGGGTTTATGGACGCACTATCACACTCCGGGTAGGAGTAATCGATGTCTGCGTCGAATCAAAATGAGTAGGAGCTCTGATGTAAACGTTGCATCACTAAAGGAGGGTCGGATCACAGTTCATAGTTTCATTTTGCAGTTAACGAGATGGCGAAGTAGTAGCCGTGGCAAATGGTTATCAGTAGTATACACCAAAGATGAGACATTCCATGGGCCATTGCCATAACGTTGGGCCAGTGTGCTGATAAATTGCGAGACAGAAAGTGTATGTAAGGAGCAATTAAAAAAGATGTGGTTGATATCAGCGTAGGCACCACAATCACAATTTGGGAAGGCTCTTTGGCGGATTTTAAATAAGTAGGCCCGTGTAACGGCAACTCCAAATCGGATTTTTGAGATCAAAGAGATTGCAGCTCTACTGAGAGTGGATTTCTTAAACCATGGAGATCGCTTCCTTAGGGGAGGTATGTCGGAAGCGTTAGAAAGTTGTGAAAACACGTGGTTAGATATAAGTCGTGCAGCATCTCTCCAAGGGAGGGTTACCGGTTCCATCGGTGCTGGGAGATGAGCCGCCCCCTAGCCAGGCGGTCAGCTGTTTCGTTGCCCGAAATATTTGCATGACCCGGGACCCACAAGAATTGAATTGTATTGCATTGGTTAAGGTGTTTGGAGATTTCTAAACGAAACATCACCTCCCACCAATCCATCCCCGGATGCATACTGGGTGAGCTGATGCTTCGAAGGGCACTCAAAGAATCCGAACAAAACAGGATCGTGGAGTTGGAAATACAAAGAGTAGATCGCAGAGCTTGATAAAGGGCATAAATCTCAGCAAAATAATTGGGAAACCCCGCAGGGAGAGACACCCGTGCTGACGTTTGTGTGGTCCAGTTTATAAACGCTGCTCCCGCACCTGTTGGGGTAACGGAACCGTCGGTAAATAGATGGAAAAAAGGTTGAGTCACCGATCCCGAGTGCTGGTACATGAAATGGTGGAACCGTTGTGGTGTAGACGGGTCTCCGCGATGTAGGTCAGGAGTCAGAAGAGTCGCCTGCGGTTGGTGGACTAAGTAGTCCACTAAGTATAGCGGAAGCCTGGGGAAACTGGGCATGCCCTCTAATTTTTGACACTTCCGAAAAACTAATAGGTAAACCAGAGGGTAGCGTGTAGAAGCAACTACTTGGTAAAGTGGTAAGCGTGCGCTTAACAAGAGTTTCGCGTACAATGGCGTTTCTCGATATTGAAATAGTTTGACAATAAATCGGACTGCGAGGTCTACCTGCCGTCGCAGAAGAGGCTGCATTCCCAGCTCCGTAAACACCTTATTCATAGAAGGTTTGCCCCCTACCCCAAGTATGGCTTTGCCAATGCGGTAAAGAAAGAGTTTATTTTCCTCTGCCACACCTTAGGAAGATGAGTAATGACTATCGAACCGTAATCTAATTTAACCTGACATAAAGATAAGTATATGTGGTATAAACTCTGGGGGTGTGCTCCCCAGTTACGCCCTTGCAAGTAACGGAAGAGGGTACTAGAAGCCAAGAGGGATGAATGCAGGTGCATCGCCTGCGATTTCCAACTCAGGTTATGATACAGGTGTAACCCAAGAAATTTGACGGATCTAGCTAAAGGAAGAGGATTTTCCCCCATAGACATATTTGCATGTAGCAGAGGTGGGCCGCGTTTAAAGAAAATCGATAAGATTTATCAGGGTGGACCGTCAGTCCTAGGTCATTGAGCTTCGCAAGTAGGAGGTCTAAATCGGCCTGAAGGGTGGTCGGAGACTGACGCACAGTATGTAGTGGGGTTTGGGAGTGTAAAACTAAGTCGTCGGCATATAAAAGAAGTTGGCTGTGCTTAAATGGCAATGTACTTAATGTGTGAATGTATAGGATAAAAAGGAGAGGACTAAGGGACGTGCCCTGGGGGAGACCTTGGGAACAAAAACGTGGGGATTGTAACATATAGCGAGGATGAAGGTAAATGCGGCGATTTGACAGAAGGTTGATAAAAAGTGTAAGTAGGGAAGGTGGGAAGGTAAAGTGGCGTAAACCTTGTATTAATGGGCCAACCGACACAGAATCATAAGCATGGAAAATATCCAAAAAGTGGGCCAAAACCCCTTGGTTCTGATACCACGAGACTCGAACGTCGTGGGTAAGCTGTAAAAGATTATGTGTAGTAGAAAAAGACTTGCGAAATCCATACTGTCCCTTTGGCCAGAGGCCAACGCGTTCCAGATAAAAGGACAGTCGCGAAACCAATATTTGCTCCAACAGTTTGCGAAGTACAGAGGCTAGCACTATCGGTCTGTAGTGTGCTGCTTCTTCACCCGACTTGCCCGGTTTGAGGATAGGGAGCACGTAAAAAGTGTTCCAACCTTCGGGAAAAGTTCCTGTGGTAAGGATGTGAGAATAGCACACAGTAAGTAGGTGGAGAGGATTGGTCGGAAAATTACGAATCATGTCGTAGGAAATACCGTCAGGACCCGGTGTAGAAGAGTGAGTGTGCCGTTGGAGAGCCATTTGTAGTTTGTCGATCGTCACCGCGGAAATCAACTCCCGTCTCCCAGGAAGTAACTCCACAAGACTGTCAGACGGGTCCTCCACCTCCGGACTCTCTTCTGCATAGTCTGGGGTTACAGAACATAAAAAGTTTTGTTGCAATTCAGCGTTATAATCTATGGGAGACATTGGGCCCCTAACACGCGACGTGAACCATCGTAGTTTACGCCGTATCTCACAGGTTCATACGCGGGGTGTGAGATGGGAACAATAATTACTCCACCCAAGGCGCTTCGCCTGTTGTAGAATCCGTCGAGTTTGGGCATATTGTCGTTGCGTGGCGAAGTAGAGGGATCTGGTAGGGGAGGATTTGTACAGTCGCAGGGCACGGCGACGTTTAGCTACTGCCTCAGAGCACTCCGGGGTCCACCACGGTGGCTTCATAGTTCGTGTCGGTGCGTACAGACGAGATTTGGGGTAGTATTTAGGGAGGGTAGAGTTTAGCGCGGCATCCAAGAGGGCGAGGGGATTAAAGGCAAGTGAGCTGAAGAAAGGCACTATCCAGGTCCTGCTTGAATTGGGTCCAATCATGTATTTGCGGGCGTATCGGGATATGACGATGGCGTTGGGAAGGACCAAGTGGAGAAATTTGTGGCAGTATGGGCCTGTGGTCACTGCCGAGGCTATCAAGATCCACCTTCCAGGTAGAGTGTGGCCAGAGTGAGTCAGAGATAAAGGTAAGATCGGGAGACGTCGGACGTTGGGGAGGTGGTCCATAGCGCGTAGGGTCATCGGTATTCAAAAGAAGGAGACGGGAAGAGGCCAAAAAGTGTAACATCCGGTAGGTATGTGCACCGTCCCTTATCTGCTGTGGTGTGAGTCCGCGGTTAAAGTCGCCGCATATGATGCTTGGTAAATGGGGCTTCAGCAAGACGTGGGAGTTCCAAAAGGTTTGCGAAATATGGTGTGCCGGAGCGTGGTAAACCGTGAGGATCTGTGGTTGAGGCAGTTGTAAAAGTACTGCCTGAAATTGTTCATCAAAGCTAGATATTTTATAGACGGAGAGGATGGTAAGGGAAGGGTGAAGTAGGAGGAGTAGTCCTCCCTCCTCCCGGTTACGATCGTGCCGAATAATACGGTGAGAAGTCCAGCGAAAGGTGTGGTGTGACGCTAGCCAGGATTCTGAAATAAGCACCAAATCGATATGTTTGTTAGACAGGTAATTTTGGAGCTCCGCCCGTTTAGAGCGGATGCTACGCGCGTTCCACTGGAGTATGGATAATGGTTTGTCCATGGTTTAAATAGGACTTAAATTAAAGCGTCTGTGCCTGGATCAGGCCCGCGAGTATACGCCCTGCCTGTTCAACCCAGTTCGACGCTTCAGTTTCCACCAAGAGACGCAGATCTTCGAGTTGTCGGCGAAATGCGAGACTGTCTACCAATTGTGTTACAACGTGAGGTTTGTTGGCGGGAGCATGCGCCTGGGATGTGAAAGAGCTCGGAAGAGCACCGGGAACTCTAGAAACATATACAGGCTTAGAGGGGCCTGCCTGAGGTAGACGGCCAGAAGATATATCTGAGGAGTAGGGAAATGCGCGCTTCGGAGGCGGTCCTTGAGCCAGGCGAACATGTTTGGTGGTGCTAAAATATGGTGAGGTTTGTTCGGCGACAGGAGGCCGGGGGACGCCGGACCCTCCTCCAGCCAGATGTTTATGATTAGTCAATGTTAGAGTCTGGGGTGTCGGTGAAGTCTGATCGGGGCGTACTGTATGTGGAGCATTTTCTCGAACTTTATCGGCAAATGAAGAAGCCCCCTAAGCATCGCCAGAGCTTCGTAGCGCGTGACCCGAAGCTCGGCGACTCGTTTCAAGACTGCTTCCTCCCTAAGGCGGACGAAGCAAGTTTTTGCATTTGCCGGATGTGCAAGCTTGCAGTGTACACAACGTAGGTTGTTTGATGTACAAGATGAGGTGGTATGTGATTCGGCACACTTAAAGCAGACTGTATTCCTGCGACAAGCTTTAGCTGAATGCCCATATTTGGCACAGTTGAAACACTGCATCACTCGGCCGATATAGGGGGTAATTTTAAAGGAGCTGTAGTATAGTCTGAAAGAACGTGGAAGGATTTGACTGCGGAAAGTAATACCACAAGTCTGTGTGGGGTGGTATACAGTTTCACCCTGCGGGGTTACTTCTTTACGCTTAAAGCGGTAAACATGTTATATGGGGGCATAACACTCGGTATTTCCAAAGTCCATACTCTCCTGTTCAGTAATGTCAGTGTCCACGTTTCTTATAATGCCCTTCGTCTCAATGCGATGTTGTGGAATAAAGGAACGCATATTAGTCTCCGAGTCGAACCCGGATAGCAAAAATGCCTTCGCCTCGGAAAATTTTTCAAAATATACTTCAAAACGATTTCTTCCAACTTTTTGTAGTTTAGTGACATGATATTCCGCATATTTCTCAAAGAGAAGTTTACCAAGTTTCAATGGGTGTAGTGAAGCTACGTCCCCCTTACTGCTTGTAAGGACTACTAAAAATGGAGCCAAATCATTGAATGAGTATAACAGCTTTTCCTTAACAGAATTAGGGAGGCTAGCAGTAGTTTCCGAAACCGGCAAAACCGGAGCTTCGGCTTCAACCATTTCTTTATCCGAGTCCGGGAAAGAAGGCTCGGCCATCGGCCGGCGAGTGGCACAGGATTCCTCCCGTCACCGAGGAACACTTAAATGTCGGCACCTGACCGAATTAATATATCTCAATTATAAATGAAATCAAGATGAAGCAACAATATCAAAAGTATGTGCACAGTAAATAAAATTCACTTTGTATGGCACCACAATCCTGTAGTTTGAAACCCAAAGCACACTGGACACCAGCACGTCACTACGATTACGTGCACCAGAGAGAATATTCACACTTCATAACCTCTTCTGCGAGCACTAATTGCAGAAAGTTCACCAAATGTCTTCTCTCACGATGATGTACACGTGCATTAATATTTTTAAACTTAAAGACGCAAAGAAAGTTTAGTAACCATGGCGTCACGTGACCGTCGTTTTGTTATGCGCTTTGATCTTTTTATGTCTGCTGTCGACGTTTCGACGTTAGCAAAAAAAAAAAAAAAAAAAAAAAAAAAAAAACAACAACAACTGGGTATCATCAAGCAGGAGCAATGTTGGTAGCATTATTGCTACCAACTGAGCGCATGCGCACATACGCTAGGTGTTTTGTGATGCGCAGTATCTATATAGCGTTCCACTCTTAGAAGACAGTATGGAGTTAAATGGGACATCTCTGTCTCTATCTAGCGCATACAAGTTGTCATTAGCCGCGTCCTTTTCTACCCTCGCACTGTTGCCAGGTTCCTAATAGCATGGTATAAATATTCATTTGTTATAAATTTCAGATTTGAACACATTATCCTATGCAGAATTTTTTCTCTAATCAGGTTATATCCTTTTCAGAGCCATTATAATTTCTAAAGGCCCAAATTTCTTCAGAAAACGTTTTTTTCAATGGAAAAAAATGCTGTTTCTATACTCATCGCGCACTAACTAACAAACTAACTGCTAGAATGCATCTATTTTTTTCTTAGGTAAAGTAAACTATAGTGCTACTATCTGCCTACTTTGAATTCTCTATGTTTACCCAGTTAAGTGTTATAATTTTTTAAATTAAATGTTTTCGGAAAATTTTATATCTGTGCACTGCAAAAGTTACGCAGTGTGAAACTTTTTTGTTATTGAGTTTACATCAGGGAACCTGCGAGAACAAATGTTGAGGAAGGTTGGAGAAAGTTTTTAAAATAAACCTAAAGGCAGTAACCTCTTTCTTTTATCCAGTAAGGCAAACAAAAGGTATTCATCTATTCAGCGAATTCTCGCGCCAGACCTGCTACAGAAGATAGTATAAGGAGCAGCACTAACATTAGTTCGAAAGAAGCCGTGTGTGTAACTGTGAGCTGTTATTGCGTTATTTGTTTAATGTTTTTGTAAATATTTGTAGTTATGGAGGGGAAAGCTAGGAAGAGACGATATGTTGGTAAATTAAGAAGTAAGGAACGTCAAATAATTATGAATGTGTTAGATTATTTTTGAAGCAAAATGCGTATAAGGCGGTAAAAGAAACAGCTAAGGCTATCGGGTGTTCAGAAGCAGTAGTGTATATGATTAAAAAGGAACTAATGAAAGGACCTCTAAGAACACCATCGAAAAAGAAAGCAAAAAGGGCGGGACTACACAAAACGCTAGGTTAACGCAATATGATTGAATAGTGCAAGGTGGAGTGCGGCGAATTGTTCATTCTTTACAGTTTGTAAATATTCCACCCACGCTGAATATAATTTTGTCACCCTACCAAATTTCTCAAGGGTCACTCTTAGTCGGTTCTTACATGATTTGGGATTCGAATATGAAAGAAGGGTAACAAGTGCATATTAATAGAAAGAGACGATACCATCAGATGGCGACATGAATATCTAAAAGACGTAAAAAGGTTTAGGGATCAGGGGAAATCAATTGTTTACACAGACGAGTCATTTGTAAATTTAGGCCATACAGTGACAAAGGCGTGGGATACCATAGTTAAAAGTGCCCATCTCGTCAAGCAGCAATTGAAGGACTAAGTACAGGACTCAGGCCACCTCGGAGTCGCTCGCGGAGAAAGATTCGCTACTAGTACATGTTGCAACATTGCGCTCCATTTAACGTGTACTGTCTTCTAAGGGTGGAACGCGCTTTAGATTTGGACATACATTGTATGCGTTTTATTTGAAGTGAATTTATGTCTTTCTGGCTGTTTAGAGGGTATAAGTTAGTATTTATGTTTCCGTCATATTTGTGATTTTCTAAACGATGCAATACCGTAACCGATGTCGATAGTTAGAAAAATGTTTTTGGGACGTAACGTGAGGAACAGACCAAACACATTTAATTAATTAAAACATGCGTTCACTAGCTAATCATGGCGTAAGCCTCTCAAATAGAACAGGAAACTATTCTGGCATTTAAACATTTCAAATATCATCTTGTAAATACGCGGAAATGTAAAATTTGAAGTCAGTTTGCATACAGTACGGTGGATAATAACCTCATTTTCGTGGGGTTTTCTGGATCTGTTGTCCAGCGTCAAAACATCTGAATTCGATGCAAGGCCAACGTTACTTAAATGTTTTTTTTTTATAGAGCGTTAGAATAGTCATTGAATTGCAGATAGAAGTACATAACTCGATCAACAGGTGGTGCGACGTTGCCACAACTCTCAGCTTTAAACGCGATTATCTAGTTAACGGTGCGTTTAATTTTAAAAACGTATAAGAAGCTGTTGTTCATTTACATCCATTCTCTCAACTCCTTTAGGCTCTAACGATTTGCATCAATTTTTGTATTTAGATAAGGTTTTGCGTCTGAAGTTTATCTATATAGGTGTCATTCCTGAAAAATACGCGATTTTACATTATAAATAATATATTTTATTCCCGCTACTACAGAGCAATTCTTGTACATATATTCCCGGTATCTCAGAAACCGCTCTAAGATTCGGTTATAATTGGGTATACATATAAGATTTTGCTTTTTAAGTTTATCTATAGAGTATGTGGGTGTCTTTCCTGAAAAAACGCGACTTTACACTAAAAAATAACATTTTTATTCCCTCTTATACCGAGCAACTCTTACATATATTGTGTGCATCTTGGAATTGGTTCTACAGATTTTTATCAAATGTTGTGTTCAGATAAGGTTTTGCTCTTTAAGTTCATCTACATTGGTGTCTTGCCTTAAAAAACGCGATTTTATATAAAAACATGGTTTTATTCCCTCTTCTACAAATTATAAAATTTTCTGTATGTCTACTCAAATTCAGGTAACACATTCAGATCTCTTTCTCTACTCACTCTTCTATAAACAATTTTCCCGCTCTTAAAATAAGTCATACCATGTTCTGTATGTTTGAAATAGAAACACTATATGTTATAATCATACTTTCTTCTCTGCTCACCTTTAGGTAACATTAACATCTCTCTGTCTGTCTGTCTGTACTCACTCCTCTACAAATAAGTCATGCAATTTTGTGCATGTTTGAAATAGAAGTGCCACGTATTACATTAACACTGTTTTCTCTACTTACCTTAACACATTCGTAACTGTTTATCTACTCACTCTTCTAGAAATAAGTCATACAATTTTCTGTATGTTTGAAATACAAATGCTAATTATTACGTTCACAGTGTTTTCTCTACTCACTTTCTTTATGCACTCTTCTACAAACAGTTGCAGATGACAACAGTCATCTGTATATACAACACGAATGTTTATATAGAGGTGGGAGGTGAATAAGTGCAAATAATTTTATATATAGTACAGAACAATGCATATAACACATATGTGTATCTCGGTTTGTAGGCTTGCTAATAGCAATGTCACAAATGATTCATAAAGTTAAGGATACCATGTTTTTTGAACGGCCCTGCGTTGTGTGCTTTCTGTGTTTACACAGGGCGCGCACACACAACCACACCTGTGTTTACTTCACGCACAAGGCCGGCCGTCATTCAAGCGACTTACAGTGAAGGAATAAGAGTCGATATTCAGCAGCAGATTATCGCTTACAAAGTATACAGTATGAATGGTTTTACGTATACTGAGTTAGCAGGCATTCCTGTAATTTAAGGCGCTGCTGGAGAATCTGCCAATGCTGCGAGGGACTTGTATCGGCAACGATTTCCAAATCGTCTTTCTAACAGACCAACGTTCACTGCAGTGCATCAAAGACTCCGTGATACAGGTATTCTTCGTCCCCGTTATGAAGGCAGAGGACCAACTCGTAATGCTGAAGCACTACGGCGTGAAGATGAAATCTTACGTATTGTAGAAGAGAGGCCTGGTGTGAGTAAAGGCAAGGGACGTAGGAACAAGTTCTTGGAGTGTTCACCACACATTGCATGAACATCTGCTGTATCCATACCATTACCAAAGGGTCCAACATCTGCAAGAAGCAGGTTACGCAAGAAGAGAGGAGTTCTGTAACTGGTTCTTACAGCAATGTGAAAATGATGCGAAATTTCCTCGCAACATAGTGGTTACAGACGAGGTCATGTTTAGCCATGATGGCATATTTAATTCCCAAAAAGTTGACACCTGGGCGGAAAAGAGTCCGCACGCCATTTGCCATGGGAATTTTCAACAGGGATTCGCGGTAGATCTTTGGTCCTGGATCCTCGGAGATTAGTTACTGGGACCGATGGAACCACCTAGAACGCTAAAAGGTGTTCATTATCTACAGCTATTGCAAGAGAAACTACCGGAAATTCTCCAGGAGGTGCCATTGCATGCTCGTCAACAAATGTGATTCATGCACGACGGTGCTCCTCCCCATATCAGTAGACAAGTGCGTCGATTTCTACATCGTCAATTTCCAAATCAATGGATTGGTCAATGCGGTCCTGTGTGTTGGCCCCCAAGATCCCCCGATTTGAATCCTTTGGACTTTTATTTCTGAGGGCATCTCACAGACCTAATTTACGTAGTCGAAATTAACGAAGAAGCGTCTCTTAGAAAACGAATCTGGGACGCAGTGGCAAGTGTGAAAGCTGATGGTGATGTGTGGGAAAGGATGCGACAATCATGGCGTCGATGCATGGAAGCTTGTTGTAGAGCTAATGGTAGACATTTTGAGCACTTGTAGCCATAAAGAAGTTAAAATAAAATGACGTACACAGTCGCATTTTCATCTATGTTATTTAACTGTACAGGATATTGTACACCAGTTTTTATGATGTTGTAGTTTTAGTTTTTTAGAGTGTTTGTGTTATGGCTTAAATTTAATTCTTCAACATTGTAACAGCAATGTAAAATTGTAGTTTAAGGAACAGGAGAACAAATGCATGTCTATGGTGTTTAATACAAATAAAATAAATGTAAATAAATCACGGTCGGCCACGGTAACGGGCAGAGCGAGACCATTAGTGTGACCTCTCACGTAATCAGACGCCTATCAGTGTGTCGTTAAAAAACAAAATATTTTATTTTTCCGGTGCCAGAAGTTCACACAGACGGTTTCCTCGGCGGAGAACTTGAAACCGTTTTCCACACTCCAAATGAAGGGGCGGTCAAGACAGAGTTGGAGGAGCCGTTCTAGGAGATGAGTATGCCGAGAACTGCAGTAAATGGCGAAATCATCCACAAAACGGAAGGTTGAAACACCAGCGGGAACGCACTCCACAATGCGATTGTAGGTAACAGTGAATATGGTGACGCTGAGCACCGAGCCCTGCGGTACACCGTTTTCTTGAGTAAAACACGAGATAAAACAGAACCAATTCGCACTCGAATGACTCGATCTCTCATAAGCTCTCGGATAAAAAGGGGCAGACGGCCCCAAGGTCCCAACTTATGGAGGGTAGGAAGAATACCGTACTGCCAGCAAGTGTCATACGCAAGTGCCTCAAAGTCAAAGAACACAGCAACCGTTTGACTCTTCCTCAGAAAGGCATCCATGATGTGCGTCGAAAGCGGAGATAAGTCGTCGACCGCTGAACGGAAGCGACGAAAACCACACTCAACGTTGGACAGCAGATGATTAGATTCAAGCCACGTCAATCGCCCGTTAATCATGCGTTCCATCACCTTGCAGATGACACTGGTGAAAGAGATCGGACGATAACTGGAAGGGAGGTGACGATCCTTCCCAGGTTTTAAAATCGGAACGATGGTGGCCTCGCGCCAAGCGGACGGAAATGTACTGGTACGCCAGATGCGGTTATACACCTCCAAGAGAAAGAGTTGACCAGCGGAAGAAAGGTGCTGTAGCATTAAAACATGAACACCATCCGGTCCTGGAGCCGACGACTTGGAAAAAGCGAGGGCCCACTCCAGCTCCGGCATGGTAAAAAGCGCGTTGTAACACTCGCAGTTAGAAGAGGGAAAGAGAATTTCATGCGACTCAGACCGGGTCTTGAGAGTTAAAAGCTTTGGGTGAAAATGCAAAGAACTGGAAACGCCAGCAAACGCATTGCCCAGAGTGTCAGCAACAGCTCGAGGGCTAGCGATGGTATCATTATTAATCCGCAGCCCAGGTACCGTGGAAGCTGAAGTTTTGCCAGCCACACGGCGCAGCTTGTACCAAACAACAGATGAAGGGATGTGGCAATTAAAAGACTCCACAAACCGGAACCAGGATGTCCTTTCACTGGCCTATATGACGCGACGAGCTCTAGTGCGCAGTTACCTGAAGGTGACCCGATTGTTTAGAGTAGGATGGCGCCGGAAAACCGGAAGCCCTGCGTGCACGGATAGCGGTCCGGCATTCGTCAGTCCACCAGGGAACCGGTAATATAATCGTCGCGGTTGAAAAGACGACCGAGGGAGTGTACGCGAAGCAGCGGGGATGATAACGGAAGTAAGGTGTTCCACCATCTAGTCAACATCATCGAACAGGTGGTCGTCGAAAGTAGCGCAGCGAGAATAAATAGGCCAGTTTGCTTTATTTAATTGCCTGGTGGGCACACGTGACGGTGGAGACTAGTGCGATAGCAGGCTAACAACACTAGGAAAATGATCGCTATGGTGTCACAGACGACGTTTCACTGAAAACGATGTGCAATCTGTGCTGAGCAGACAGATAAGTTCAAGTGGCAAAGGGTGCCGGAAGAATCAGAAACAAAGGTGGTTCCACCAGTGTTAAGGAGAGAGAGGCAGTTCTGGGTGAAAAAATCAGCTAGGTAGGTTCCCCTTACGCATGCCCTAGGTGAGCCCTAAAGAGGATGTTGAACATTGAAGTCTCCCAGCAGAAGATTGGGAGCTGGGTAACAAGAGCTGCTAAGTCTGCAACAGCGAAGGGAGAACCAGGAGGAAGATATCAAGGACACAGGGTGAAGCTAAAGCCAGGTAAACTGAGGGTGACAGCAACAGCTTGCAAGGTAGTGGTAAGCATAATAGGTTGGTAAAAAACGTGGTCTCGAATCAGAAGCATGACACCTGCATGTGCAGGAGAACCAGGTTCCGGTGCAAGGTCGGAGAGCACCGGAATAAAGCCAGGAAAGGTAAAAGGGTCCTGCGGGCGAAGTTTGGTCTCCTATAAGCACATGACAGTGGTTAAAAGCTGTAATTCGGCCCTATGTGTGCGTACGCCACGTGTAGTCCACTGAACCAGGAAAGGTAAAAGGGTCCTGCGGGCGAAGTTTGGTCTCCTATAAGCACATGACAGTGGTTAAAAGCTGTAATTCGGCCCTATGTGTGCGTACGCCACGTGTAGTCCACTGAACCAGGGACATCCGGAGGGAAAGGGAGTGAGCTGTTTAAAGTCACTTGGGTTGCGGCTGGCGCTTCAACTTGGCCTTCAGCTGTAATGTGGGACCAGGGCTTGCAGGAGGTGGTGGCTCCTGCTCCATTGGCTTTTCCGAAGGAAGAGGCTCACTAGCATCGGAGACGGAAGACTGCTGAAAAACGATTGCCCGTAGTCACAAGAGGAGAGTTATGCTTAGCTCGACTACGCCCCCAGGCATCCTGAGATTGGGATCTCCGAGGAGACGAAGGAGAAATATCTTTCAAAGTAGATTGGTTCTTGCCTGAGGTCTTGGGATCTTTCAAAAAGTCGGTGCATTTCAGCTGCGTTTTAAATTTACGAGAGTCACTGCCAACGGATATTTTTTGGAAGCGCGGAACCAGAAGTCGATGCTGTAATAGTAGGAGTAGCGACTGCAGTTAGAGGTACAGGAGTAGTTTGTGAACTCATATCCCGCTTTTGGCCCTGAGTTTGCATCACTAAACCAAACATACCAAATCTCAGGAGAGAAGGCTGGCGAGCTAGATGGCGTTTGTGGGCTTCATTGAAAGATAAGCGTTCTTTAACCCACAGTTCTTGGATGGTCTTCTGGTTCAGAAACCGTGGGCAATCGCGGGAAGTCACTGAATGGGGACTCCTACAATTTACATAGCAGACAGACAAGCTCCGTCGTGGGTATCCTTTGCATATATAGCACAAACAGCCGTGGCAAGTTTGCAAGATACCCTAGTGTGACCAACGCGTTGGCACTCAAAACAACGCCCGCCTCGGTAGCATGATGGTTAGCGTGTCTGCCTCATGTTCAAGAGGTCGCGAGTTCGAATCTCGCTTAGGGTAAGATATCCGGGTAAGGTTTTTTCCCGAGGTTTTCCCTTATCCTGAGAAGACGAATGTCGGGTAACTTAAAGCTCTATGGACCTTGAGCGTCATTTCACCCATTTCATTTATTCGCCATCTGATTTGACATTACGTTGGAGGACCTTAGTTTAAAAAAAAACAAACTGAAAACAATGCATTGTGCGTGGAATATGTGGCCGAATATTTATAACCTCGTAACCTGCCTTAGGTTTCGATGGGAGATTGAGCTGATCTAATGTAATGAAGAGACTACGGGTAGGCACCTGTGCACCATCGCGTTTGGCTTTGACGTGATAAACCTCAGTAACCCCTTGGTCCGACAGATAACCCAAAATGTCTTCCTCCGACATATCGTCCAAAAGAGAGGTGGTGATGACTCTCTTTAGACGAGTTCAGACTATGATGTTTCTCGACACAGATAGGATATCCGTGGAGTAGTTTGGCCTTTAGCAATCTGTCGAACTGGGTAGCTGTAAAAGTCTCAACCAGTAGTGAACCATTTCTAAGTCGGGTGCAAGACTTAACAGGACCGGCTATTTTATCAAAGCCCGCCTGGATGACGAAAGGGTTCACCTTCAGAAAACAGAGCCTCTTTCATTCTGCTAATAACTAGGTACCGAGCTGCTGAAACTGCAGCGACCTCTCTTTCTTCGTTGACTTGTCGTCTCTTCGGAGTGTTTGTAGCCATAAAAGCATAAAAGAAATTTCATCCCCCAGTCCCCCCCCCCCCCACCACCACGGAGCCCAACAAGGGGTCATTCCACTGGGACGACAGGTCTACAGGTCTGGATATAGCGGGCTCGCCATCCCACTCACCCTGGAGTTCAGTGCAATACCTAGCCCTGGCCAACTGACTAGGGGTGGGCTAGCGCCTAGCCTCCCATTTAGGTGAAGGAGAAACCAAAGCGTGTATTGGAAATGTGCATCCTCCCCGAATTCAGAAGGAAACTGGACCGGGCTCAAAGAATAATAATTTTATTAATCCACTGATCATTTTACATGACATGGGATATATCATATATAGCACACTATAATTAATACATAATTATTATACAAAATACAATAGTACAACCTTGTATCATTTATGTAGTTTACAATGCCATTGGTTATTACAAGATATATCATTAAATATTTACATCTAAATACAACATTCATTATAGTTCAGCAATATTATACAAACATTTATCTATTAGAAATGATTTTAGAGTAGCTTTAAATTTTGAGTCTGTCCTATTTTTAACTGCTAATGGTAATTTATTATATAATATAGCTCCTATTTTATATGGGTCCTTATTGGTTTGACTTTTATTCGTGCTCACCCTATGGTAATCATTTGCACTTCTTGTGTCAATATGCAACCCTCAAGGATAATCCTTTCCACCGACACGGTCTTCACGTAAGGCCTACACGTGGGTGGGCGTTTTGACTGAGTCCTTCACCACGTAGAGGAACTGATTAACACCCTGCATATAATATGTATACACAGGTGGAAGTGAAATAATCTGTCTGACTTTAACAGCAAATGTCTCTTATTGTGAATAACAAGAAAGTCTACTACCAAAAAGCTGAAAAGTTTATAGTTTTCCAGAAATAATATTTTTATCAAGAACATTTATCATCTAGTTGAATTATTATTGATTAAAGGTTTTTTTTTATTTATGTGTATATTCATAGAAAATTGAATAAACGACAACTGTTTTCTTTGGCGCACTTCAATAGACCCAATGGTTTTTGTGTAAATTAAGTTTTAAAAATCCACAATTTGTTGCCTTCTTGTGTTACAACTGGCAACATCGCATCAACTATGTTTACTTTCTTTGCAAATCGATGTAGATCGCGCTGAATGTTTACTTAGTGGCTTGCAATTTTTTTTTCTCTCTCTCTCTCTCTTTATCGATGCCGTAAAAGATGTGAAGCCTGACTACCGATATTGAATACTTGCTCTAAACTTCTTCTTCTTCTTCTTCCTCTTTCCCTTCTACCTTTACAGCGTAGGGGTGGCTCCGTAAATCCATCTTCTCCAGACGTTCCTATCCCTCATCATTCTCTTCATTTCTTCCATTGTCTTGTTCCTTTTTCTTCCAATCTTTTCTATTCTGTCCTCAAACATTATCCGGGGTCTTCCTACTCCTCTCCTTCCTTGTACCCTTACTTCTAGCATCTGTTTAACTTTACTATCCTCTGCCATTCTAAATGCATGTCCCCACCATTTCAATTGTTTTTGTTCGATTTTCTCCTCCAGTGATCCTTGACCTACTTCTTCTCTGATCCTCTCATTTCTTATCCTATCCCTCCTGGTTTTATTTACAGCTTTTCTTAAGTATTTCATTTCACTGGATTGTATTTTACTTATTTGCTTATCTTGCAGTGGAATGCTTTCTATTCCATATGTAAGCGTAGGGACCAATACCGATTGATATAACTGCATTTTTGTTTTTAGTGCTACTTCTTTCTTTCCAAGGATAGTTTTGTTAAATTGGTAATACATCTTATTTGCCTTCCTTTTCCTATTTAGTATTTCTTCATCCCATCGTCCATCACTCGTAAAGATCGTTCCTAAATACTCGTACATATCCACCTGTTCTATTTTCTCATTCTTATGTTTAATAGATATTTCCTGTCCAAGTTCTTTTGAAATACACATTACTTTACTTTTCTTAGTATTTATTTCCATTCCCTTTCTTCCGAGTTCCTCTCCCCATTCTATCATGCATCTCTGTAATTTTTCCTCATTTTCTGCTATTAATATTATGTCGTCTGCATATATCAGTGACTGTATTTGAATCAGTCTCATATTCCAATATCCTATTTGTGTTCTTGGTGTCCTCCTTTTACATATTTTTATTATTTCATCCATAAAATTAATGAAAAGTAATGGGCTGAGGCTATCTCCCTGCTTGATTCCTTTTTCCATATTAAATTCCTTAGATGTTTCTCCTTCTATTCTGACTATCCCCTTTGATCCATCATATACACTTTGGATTGCTGTAATTAGCTGTTTCGGTACGTTTTTCTTTATCAGAGCTTCCCATAGATGTTTTCTGGGCACCGAATCGAAGGCTGCCTTTAGATCTAAAAATGCTAGACATATTTGTTTGTTTTTATCCATTAATTTCCCAATCATTGTCCTTAGTGTGAAAATATGATCTTGGGTTTGTCTATTAGGTCTAAAACCTGCTTGCTCTTCTTCCAGCTCACCTTCTATAATATTTCTTAATTTCCTTTCTAATATTCTTGTATATAATTTATATACAACAGAGGATAAACATATTGCTCTATAATTATTACAGTCTTTATTATCTCCTTTTTTGTGTATTGGTATTATAATGTTCTTTTTCCATTCTTCAGGGATGTTATTATTTACCCATATTCTCTTAAATATTTTTGTTAATATTTTTATCATGCTTGGTCCTCCATATTTTATAAACTCAGGTGCTATTTCGTCAATTCCAGCCGCTTTCCCCACTCTTATTCTCCTTATTGCCTCTGTTACTTCATCTTCCGTGATTGTATCAGTGCCTTCTTCTTCTTCAATCCTTATCTCATTTTGTTCACTTTGCTCTGTTATTGTATTTCCAAACTTCTTTCCATAGTATTTCCTCCATTCTTCTAATATATTCTTCCTGCCTATAATTAATTCATTTTCTTCGTTTCTTAGGTTTGTTGCTGGTTTTCCATGTATTCCTTTCAATCCTTTAACTATATTCCAAAATTTTTTCTTGTGTTCTATAAAGTTATGTTCAATTTCATTTCCAAAATTTTCCCATGACGTTTGTTTTGCTTCCCTGACGGCCATTTTACTCTCATTTCGTTTTTGTACATAGTTTGTTCTATCCATTTCCGCTTTAGATATTAAGTATCTTCTCCAGGCTGCTTTTTTCTCTTTCACTTTTGCTTTTACCTCTTCTGTCCACCAGTTTGTACATTTCTTTTTAAAATTCAATGTCGTTTTTCCACATACCTCTGTTGCAGTTTCTATAATTCCAACCTTAAACTTTTGCCACATATCATTTATTTCCATATCGTCTTCTATTTCCCATGTACTCATTTTTCGCTCAATTAGCTCCCTATATTGATTTTTATTTTCTGGATCCGATAGCTTCTTTACTTGTATCTTTTCATATCTTTTGGATTTCTCTTTTCTGAATTTCTGTATCCTTGTTATTGCAACCAGTAATCTATGATCTGTACCAATTTCAGCACCTCGGATAACCTTTACATCCATAAAGGCATATCGGAGTGCACTTGGGTATATGAAGTAATCTATTATGCTTTTACCCTCCCTTCCTTCAGCTTCATATGTAATTTTATGAATAGTTTTATGCTGAAAAAGTGAGTTTCCTATTAGCATTTGGTTCTCTATACAAAATTCAATCAATCTCTTTCCATTTTCATTTGTAACCTTTTCTCCTCCATATAATCCCATACATCCATGTGACTTTGCCATATTATCTCCCGTCCGTCCATTGAAATCTCCCATTAATATTACTTGCCTTCCTTCATCATTTTCTTTATCCACGATTCTTTGTAGTTGGACATAAAATGCTTCCTTATCCAAAATATCACAGTCATCCGTGGGTGCATACACTTGTACCATCGTAATATTTTCTTCTTCTAATTTCATTCTGACACTAACTAACCTAGAGTTTACTGCTTCCCAAGATTCCACTCTTTTTTCCATTTCTTCGGACAACACTATTCCCACTCCTTCTTTAGCTCTTCTTCCAATATTCACTCCTACATATCTCAGTACATACCCTTTCTCTAACTGTACCATTCCATTACCTTTCTTTTTAACTTCACTCAACCCCAATATTTCCAAACTATATTTTTCCATCTCCTCTATTATTTCCACTTCTTTTCCATTTATAGTTTTAATGTTCCATGTTCCAATTCGTATATTCCGTGTCCTTGCCAGTCGTCTTCTAAAAAGTCCATTATTTCCGAGGCCACTATTTCTCCTTAGAATCAGTGAGTTAAGCCCAATGTGAGTGATTAGCACAACGATTGGGCTGTTTTTCTTTCGGGGTTTTCTCCCTTAGCCTTTGGAGATCCCTCTCCCCCGCAAGGCAGCGGTTTCCCTCAAAGTATACCCCTTGAGAGGCAGGGTGCCACTTCCGCCATCCCCGTCGTACCGATACACATTATCTCCGCCGGGTCCGCCGTTGTGGTCTTCACCTTTGGTCCGCCCTGGGTATTTTATTTCCCCAGTACCCATCATATCTGATGAGCTTTCCCCTATCCGCCACCTGGGGAGGCGCCCGATGGGAGCGGCAACTCCACACGGGTGCTCTAAACTTATTTCAAATTAATCCCAATGTTATTGCATACTTGTCACTGCTAATAAATGTTAGTTATTAAAAGTGCGGCCATTTTTGTTTCTAAAGCTACCATCTAAATAATGGTTAGTCCCTCTATTCTAGTTGCCTTGGGTTAGTCCTTGACTATGGCGCGAACACAAGTGTCAAATTTCTTTACCTACATTTCTTCAAATATTTTGATATCTTTCGCACATACGCGCATCTTGTCAGAAACTTTGTGTTGCAAATTTCACTAACTCGAGTTCTTTGTGGCTCATAAAATTCTTGTTAAAACTTACTGCACTAACTGTTGGAAGCGAAAGTGTCCAAAAACTAAAGCATCATGTTATACAAATTCCTTTGTGTTAGATGCAGGTACGTGCCTGCATAAAGCACATTAGTCTGTTTTAAATCGGGTGTGTATGCATATATATTATATATATTATTATATATAAAATTAAAGAGAATTGCACACTTATTGCGCCAAATGTGTAAACAATTGCAGATACATTTTGTTTAAACATTTTGCAGTGGAGCGTAAATTCATCTTATAAATTATGCTTTCCTAAAGGTTTAGCAATTTGTAGTATTACATTTTTAAATTCAATACGGAATGGTATTGATAACACAATAGATGTTTCAAGCAAGAGTGACATAACCTTTGAAATGCCCAATGCACATTTGCCACATAAATATAGGTATAACCTAACCTGCAGCCATTAGCTGCCAGCCTCGGCACCAATGCTTCATACATACGTCTTACAGACGATATTTAAAGTACATTTGTTTACCACACTTTTTTGTAGTGTTTAACGCTCGCTTTTACTACTGCGGCACCACAGGCGATGACAATGGTGATACATGGAATGAAGATGGAGCACCGGTGGAATGAGATGGTGGAGGAAACCCGCCCCAGCACTGCTTCGTCCACCACGAATCCTACATGCGGTTGCCTGGGATCAAACCCGGACCGCTTTGGTAAGAAACGAATGGTCTAACCACTCGGCTACGGCACGGCCATTTACATGTGTAAGTGTTAGAAACGAACTAACTTACTATTTATTATGAACATGAATATCATGTTAGGTCCTTACCATTCAGCATGCTCAGCGTGCATGCGCAGTAAGTAGGTATGGACATGGAACGTATTCGTTTCATTTCAAGTGAATTTGTGTATTTCTGACTGATTAGAGTATATTTAAAGTTTCTTTTTTGTGTTTCTGTCATATTTGTGACTTCCTAATGGATGTAATACTGCAACTGGAGTCGAAAGCTAGTAAACTGTGTTTAAAAGAAGAATCCGATTCCAAGTGAGGTCGTAATCTCATCATGGCATAAGCCTCTCAAATAGAACAGGCCAGATATTCAAACCTTTAAACGTACCAAATGAAATATTTAATTATGTAAGATTTGAGGTAATGTTGTCATATAGGGTAATTAGCCATAACCTTGCTTTTTCATGTAATTTTCTTGTCTGATACAGCGCGACAGAACATCTGAATTCAGTACATTGCGAATGTTGCTTAAATGGTTTTTTATAGAGCATCAGAATAGATCATTGATCCGCTGGTAGAAGCTGAGTACCCAATCAACAGTTTGTGCCACATTGCCATATGCTCTCACCTTTAAACGCAATTATCTAGTTAACGGTGCATTTAATTTAAAAAAGGTATTGGAATCCTTTGTTAATTTACATCCACTCTTTCACTTCCTTCAGTCTGGCGGATTATTTCACTTCCAACGTGTATACAGCTCTTGTTAGCTACTATTTCATTTTGTGACATACCTAACTCCTTTCTAAAGATAAAACTGGAACAATAATTAAATATGATGTAACTATAAAGAATGCATGCATCATTCTAAAGGTAAACCAGCCAGAAGGTAACACACAGGCTCTATGTATAACGTATAAAGGTTTTGTCTATTAGTTTGCAATGTATGTTTTACCACTTTTATAAATCTTTTATTTTAAAATATATCATACAACAATATAATACAAAGGACGCTTTTGATTTGCAGATCCCAAGAGTTATATAATTATCTTGGTTGTTCTACCTTACCACCGAAAGCAACCAATGTAATTTATTTTCTTGGTATAATATATGCACCACACCAATTTAAAACTTTTTTTTTTTTAAAATATAAACGTATAAAATTAAGAATGTTAAACTGTTACTCATTAGCAGACATGTTTCAATCAACTCTTGTTCATAGCATATGACATTTTTCTTTACAGTCTTTCACAAAGTTTAGCCCTAAAATTTTGTGTTATTCACTTGTGCCTCAGGGACCAACATCTGCAGTTATATTAGTAGAAGTGGCATGTGCAAGAAACCAATCAGGCAAGAAACGAAGGTCTGTGGGACTTTCAAACCTTGCACTAGTAACATGTTTTCCTGGTCTCCTTTCAAATTTCCATACTACATGTGGAGAATCTTCATTCTGGAGCAAGTTCTTCACAAAACTTAGAAACCGTTCACAGAAATTCATACACACATTTGGATCCCATAATCCCTGTGCAGGACAAACAAATTAATTTATGCATATATTTCCATCAATGTAACGTACTGTGACATTATTTACAACTTTGCAGCAAAATGCTGGGTCATGACCATTTACTTAGCTCCACAGTCAAGAAACCCAATCATTTAAGTATACCATGTTTGGATGAGGTTTAAAGCATTTTTACAGAAACTATGAATGACACTATGCAATTTCAAAATGCTAGTGTTTTCAGGAAACAAAAAAATCTTTCTCCATTAAAGAACATTTAAAACTTAAAAAATTATGTTTATTGACAATATATGCAATTTTCCTGAGAATTTTAATAGCAGAAAAAGATTACAATATATTTTGTACAATCACAATTTTAATCTTGCACTTAACTTAGCTTTTAAAATTAACCCTGGTGCATATAAAACATGTATGCAACTTGTTAAAAGTTTGTAATACTATGGAGTGAGTGGCTAAGTGAGTGAGTGAGTTTGGTTTAAGGGCCCGTCGACAGCTAGGTCATTTGGGCCTAGGCCAAAATTTAAAACCTAAAAACACTCACAAAATTTTCGGGCTGAAAGTAGAACGTTAAAATAGACAACTAAAAACGCAAACAGCTAAAAACAACAACCTACAAATTCGCACGCTAAATTAAAATCCAAAAGAGCAACGTACTAAAAAGGAATAAAAGGTGAAAGCTAAAAAACTAAAATAGGTACGAAACAGTCAAGACATTAAAAGGTAAAATGTATCAGATTTAATAACAAAGGGTTAAAACCTCATAAAAGAACTAAAAATATGTTACACTTTACCAAAACCTATCTGAGCAGCGAACCTCAGTCTTGACTACAGACACCGGGTTGTCACCCAAAATTGAGGCTACTGTAGATCCCAGACGAATTGACTGGCCCGCACGAGCGTATCTTGGACAATCTAGGAGCACGTGTGCGACGGTGACCCGGACATCGCATGTTGGGCAGACAGATGCCGGGTCACCACGCAGAAGGTGGCCGTGAGTGGCTCGCGTGTGTCCTATCCGCAGGCGGGTAAGACTAACTTCAGCCCGCCTGGAATCCCTGTAGATGGTCAGCTAGGGTTGCACGCTGTCTTTAATTATCCGCTGTTGTGTGCCGGCCAACGCTTCCCAAGACTGCTGTCAAACCTATAGAAGCTGGCGACGGAAGTACCGCTGAGCATCCGTATAAGATATAGTGACGGTAGAATGCGGCAAACGGCATGCAGATTTAGCTGCCGCGTCTGCAGCTTCAGTACCCGGAATGCCCGTATGGCCTGGGATCCATGTAAACACTAACTGGTATCCGCGTGAGAGCAATTGAGATGAGTGTCTGAATTTTAAAAACGATTGTGGACGTGCCGAGGAACTGCTGCAGGGTCTCAATTGCACACAGAGAGTCGGAGCACATTACGGATACCAGAATGGTGAACAGTGTCCAAAAGGCGGCGTTTAGAGGTGGTCGCCGCGCCATAGATAAAACTGGCGTAGTCCAGTTTGGACCGCACCACCGAGCGATAAAGCCTCGATATAACTGTGCCACCCCAAGGGGCCCCAGATAAAATCCTGAGTACTCGAACAGAACGATCGCAGGAAGCCCGAAGCTGACGAATATGGAACTCCCAAGTTAGCCTGCTGTCGAGGTGAAGGCTCAGAAACGTGAGTAACAAACGGCAGACGTGTACCCCGCAAATAGAGATCAGGTGCACGGTGTATACCACGGAGTCGATGAAAGTAGATACATTGCGTTTTCGTAGCGGAGAACTAAAACCCCGTGTGAATGGCCCAGTCAGCGATGGAGGTTATGGTCAGCTGCAGTTGGCGCTCAAGGTGCTCAAGATTATAAGACCGGTAATAAATCGCGAAGTCGTCAACGTACAGTAACATCGGGATTCCGCTACGAACAACTCTGGCGATGCCGTTAATGAGAATCGACCCCTGGGGTACACCATTCTCCTGGATCCGTTCTTGTGAGAGGGTATAGCCAATGCGTACACGAAATCGGCGAAGTTATAGAAAATTAAAAACGAAGATCGCTACATGACTGCGTAAACCGTAATCATGCATTCTCGTACACCATTCTCCTGGATCCATTCTTGTGTGAGGGTATGGCCAATGCGTACACGAATTCGGCGAAGTTTTAGAAAATTAAAAACGAAGATCGCTAGATGACTGCGTAAACCGTAATCATGCAAATTACGAAGCATACCATAGCGCCATGTAGTGTCGTAGGCCTTCTGTAGGTCAAAGAAAACCCCTACGACGTGCTGCTTCATGAGAAAGGCATTCTGGATATAAGCCTTCATGCGTGTTAGGTTGTCGACGCAGGAGCGATGGCGACGAAAACCGCACTGAACATTGCTCAGCAGGTTATTCGTCTCCAGCCACCGCAGTAAACGAGTGTTAATCATTCGCTCCAAGGTCTTACAAACGACAAAGGGTTAAGCAGATAGGGCGGTAGCTAGAGAGAAGTATCCGGTCTTTCCCGGGCCGAGGGACAGGGATGACAATACCCTGACCCAGGAAGATGGGAAAACCTGGTGAAACCTGATGGGCCAGTTAAGCTTACGTAAAAAGAGCGTTGTATGGTTCACTACAGTCAGTGTTAAAATTAAGGACTATCCGCTCCACAGATTCCTTGATGAGTAAAAAGGCGGTATTGTAACTTTACGTATGGCTACCGGCAGCGAAAGAGTCGGTAAGGGCGTCGGCAATATCCTGCTGACTGGTGTAAGTGGAGCCCTGTACGGCAAGGCCGAGAATTATCGTCCGGTGGTACTTGCCATACATACGTTACACAGTAGTCCACACCTGTTGTGCAGAACTGCGACTGGAAAGGGAAGAAACATAAGACTTCCAGGAGTTCCGCTTTGCACTGCGAAGTACAAAACGCACCCTTGCACGACAGCGTTTAAAAGAAACAAAGTTTGCCTCCGTTGGATGTAAGTGGAAAACACGTAGAGCACGCTTGCGTGCTTTAATAGCCAAACTGCATTCCTTGGTCCACCAAGGTACAGGAACACGTCGTGGGGTAGAAGAACCTCGAGGAATGCTGGCATCCGCTGCGAGCAAGATGGAACAAGTAGAATATTCCACCATGTCATCAATGGTGTCAAAATCATTGTCGGGAAGGTGAATGAGGGAACGAAATTTTCCCCAGTCAGACTTGGAAATAATCCAGTAAGGATGCCGTGTCGGCACAGATTGGTTACCAGATAGGTGAATGTTAATGGGGTAATGATCACTGCCAAATAAGTCGGAAAGTACCGACCAGTCAAGAAGTGGTACCAATAAAGGGGTGCAAAAGGAAAGATCTAGAGCGGAGTGTGTACAATAGGCAGATGAGAGAAATGTAGGGACACCAGTGTTTAACAGAATTAAGCCAGACATATCGCAAACATCTGCTACAAGGCGCCGACGAGCATCGTCTGTGTCGGAGCCCCAGTGAAAATGCTTGGCATTCAGATCACTGAGAAAGATGATCGGTGGCGAAATCTGTGCCAAGAGAGCCCGAAGATCGTTCTTGTGTACGATACTGACCGGTGGTACATAGACATTACAAACAGAGAAACAGACGCTCTGCAGCTGTACACGTATCGCTACAGCTTGCAGCGGCGTCTTAAGTGGTATGCTGGTGGCAGAGATGTTATGCGCCACCAAAATAGCCACACCACGACATTCTGGCGCATCAGCTGCAGTCATATCTATATGCCGAAAAACCACGAAGACGGAGAGCGTGGTTAGGGTGCAAGTGGTTTCTTATAGACAGACGATTGATGGAATGCGTTGAGAAACTCGATACTGTATGTCCGGACCACGTGCCCGGAAACCATTAGCATTCCACTGGATTATTTCCATAGTAAACAGAGATTAGTGCACTGTCTATCTTTTTCTGTTTCATCCTAACGTCAACAGACTTCGGACGCGGGATGCGAGTTATGCCATCCTCTGATGACTCCTCGGATGTTTGGAAGTCTGAAGATACCTTGCGGCTCGCGGAACGGGAGCGGGAGCGGCATTTCTTGGAGGATGTGCGGCTGCTGGCGCGAACAGTAGTTCTAGAACTGTGCCTGTCGACAGGTTGGCTACGGCTAGCTGTCTTGTGAGCTGGAGTTAGCATGGCGGAAGATGTTGTTGCCAGTGCATCTGTGGCACGAGACAGTGGAGGGGCACTCGCTGGTAAGTCTGTCTGTGTCGAAGCATCGGAGACAGGAACGTGTTGGACAGCAACAGTGTTTACAGGAGTGCGGCGAACCGCAGACGCGTAACCTATGGTGGTGGCAGGTTTTAGTTGATCGAAACGGTGACGCGCTTCTGGGAAGGTTAGGCGTTCTTTGAGGCGCAACTCCTGTATTGCCTTTTCGTCCAAAAAGCTTCGAACACAGACGCGAGCTGGATGGATGACTCCCTCCACAGTTCACACAGCAAGGGTCACATGCACATGTGGTGTCCTCATGGGCTGGTGAACCACAACGCTCACAAAGAGCAGGATTGTTAAATGTCATCTTAGTGTGTCCGAACTTCTGACACCGAAAACAGCGCATAGGATTCGAAACATACTGACGTACCCCGACTCTTTCGTACCCACAAAATATATATTCCAGCAACTGAGTTCCCTTAAATGTGAGAAACACAGTGCGTAAGGGAGATTCTTCGCCATCCTGCTTCCGAGTGAGGCGGTAGGCTTGACACACCCATTGGTCAGATAGGTAGCTTACGATTTCCTCGTTTGACAGACCGTCCAGACTACAGGTAGTGACAACTCCTCTGCATGAGTTTAGCGATTTGTGTGGGACTACCCGGATGGGGTAGGAGCCCAACAAAGTCACTTGAACAATTTCTGGCACTGGTCTGCGGTGATCACTTCTACTAAAAGCGTACCGTCTCGAACTCAGGTGGCATTTTTAACCAGGTCACAGACCCTGTCGAGTTCTTTCTTGATATAAAAGGGGCTCAGATCCTTCATCGTTTTCCTTTCACTGGCTAAAGTCATGACTAAGAAATTGTCAAAATGAGAGGGTTTGCGCGCTTGCATATTGAAACTGGACATTAAAAATTGACATTAGCCTTAGGCTTAGAAGAACCATCATGCTCTTTTATTTTTTCCTGCAGATATTTCAACTTGCACTCTGTCTTTGGTCCACACATCATCATCACCACCACTGACGAACAATAAATACACGAAGCAGAAGAGAGTGTTTTTTCTTCACATCCATACAGCCAGGATGCTTTTTGATATGACGAAATATCGCATTTTCAAGTCAAAGAAGCTCTACTCTTACACTGGGGTTGTATTTGCACAATATTAAGCTCAGGCTTTGGTTGGCCGCTGTTTTTAACCTCTAACTTTTCTGATAAACTTAGCAAACTAAACACAGCCGCTTTTAGTTCATAAACTTTCATTTTCTCTTAACTACATTGCAGGGAAACTGACAGCCAAGCCAACTGGTTACTCACTGGAAACCAACAGGCCACAGAACTGTAAGCCCCAAAATATCCATACAAGGAAAACTGCCATCCCCTTTGTACTTCAGGTTGAAATGGCAGTGGTCATTTTCATCATTCGTGTCTCCAATTTGAACCCAGACAATTTCAACTGCTGGTCACTTCTGTGTACTTAAAAGTAACATTTGGTTGTACAAATTTGCTCATAATGATCTAAAAATTATGGGAAAAACCATGCAAGCAAGTGATTTATAGTAATTCATACCAACCTTAACAATGCTACAGAAAGAATAACAGGAGTTTCCTCTCCATACATTCCATGATACCCGGGCTCTTTTTTGTCAGCCCCATGCTGGTCTTAACTAAGAGAGTGGGATAACCTTACAACTATGCCGTTGTCATGGTTACCGATGAAAACAAACCAGAAAGTGCCCGGGCTGTCACAACCAGAGCCCGGCAAACCTTCATCTTAAAAATTAGCGTACTAAATAGGAGAAAAATGGAACCATTTTAAAAGTATTTTCTGTACAAGTATACATATATAACAACATATTGAGACCAAAAAATATTTTCAGTTTTTAATTGGGGTGTCACCGCCCCTGAGCCCCCCTTCAATAGCTGCCTCTGCTTCCAATGGATATCAGCTCACTGTGAACGAGTGGTAATGACAAAGCTGATTTTCTTGCAAAAAAGGGTACCAGCAGTGTACAGAAATCTATAGTTAATCTACCCTTTTATGCAACTAAAAGATTAGTCAACTTTGAATTCAAAAAATTATTGCAAAATATTACTATGAAAAATCAAAAAAATAAAAGATGGGAGCTACCAAACATTCAAACAGTAATTCCTGAGTATCCTTGAAAGCTGGCAGTTGCAACTTTCAGGTTAATTACAGGACATGATTGGCAAAACATTTGAACAAAATTGAGATATATTCTTCACCACTCTGTCCTCTATGTGGTCTGCAAGAGGAAATGTACCAAGACCACCTTCAAATATGCCCGGCCACTTCTAGTGCCCCATCCATCAGTGAAAAATATTGGAGAGCAAGAGGATTAATAACTTCATTGTCAGAAATCCAGCATTAGCTAACAACAACAACACTGTCCACACATAGTTTGTGTGTTTAAAAACACCAACAGTAAGTTTGTGGGCACAAATAAATAATAAAGCAATAATTGTTTGCCAGTAATAAGATATGTTGCAGTCAAAAGCCTCTACACCATTTAGTTTTTCCAGCATGATGTAAGCACACGATACTTGCACAGTAAGGAAATTCACTGCTGTATAAGAAATTCTAGAACAATTTTATGACAATTTAAGAGAAGTTCCTGATGTCTTTAATGTAATATGGTGACATAATATTATAGTGAAGATTTATTTAAAAACGATGACAGATTTAAAATTTTAGGGCAAATATGTAATTTAAAAATCTGATGTGTTGTACTCATATGACTTTCTCTACTCTTGTACTAACCATTCTTACAAACTCTTATTCCTATATCTTCTTTGTGTTAGTGCAAATAAACATTTGCAAAAATTACCTTATTGTTTATCTCCTTGGGGGTATAAGAAAAATATGGGAATATAGTAGGCTTTGAGCAATAGTCAGTCTTTTAAAACTTTTAAATTCCGTTCTCTTTGCACGATTAACATATACAAATTGAATAATGATGTTCCATTTGACAGAAACATAAGTTCTCCAAAACTCACATAAATAACAAGGCATATGTCTGAAATGGTTCACTCTATTAAGACATAAATTGTGTATTTTAACAAGATCTACATTTTTGTCTATCTCTAACAGTTTACCAGTTATACAAAAGTCATCCAGAATAAATATGACTACAGGGACCATAGCCAGAAAATTCAAGATATACATTTAATTTGCTATAAAAATATCTCTAACATATAGCATTTTAATCAAAATGTTTACAGCCATTTTCAAGAAAATCAAAATTTTCAAAAAATCTTCCATGTAAAGGGTAGTTTAGAGTGAAGCAATTTTCTTCAAAATATTTGTGTCACATCCTTAAAAGGCATTAAACTTAAATACCAAATTTGGTTTTTAACCGACTTTTTGTTTTTGAGTTATTCTGTCCACAGACTGACAGACACACACATGCAGACCATTTTCTAAAAATGCTTATTTTGGATTCAGGGAGCCTCAAAACATATATTTCTGGTGAAATCTCAACATTGGATTTTTGAGTGGAATACAATACTTCCTCTACTATACTATATGTAGTAGAGAAAGCAAAAAAGTACAAAGCAGTTATTTAGGAACACTGTAGAAAAACAAATTTGCGTGAGCCAAATTAAGATTGAATGTCTTAGAGCTTCTTTCAAAAACAGTTTCAAATACCTAGATTAATCAGAATTACATGTAGATTTATTGCAAACTCTTCCATCAACTCACATCCCTGTAAGTCTTATCATAACTCTTCAGAATTATGTAAATCAAAATGTATGTCTGGAAAATTTTAAAAGGCAAACAAAGAAGAGTGAAGTAACTTAGGAGATGCCATGTTTATGTAAATCAAGAGAAAAGTAGTGAAACTACATATACCTGCAAATTCTTTATAGTGTCACTCCACTACAAGCAATGCTTTGAGAGATCACTCTTGAACATAAGAGAAAAAAAGAATTTGGTATGCATTCAATGCTTTACTCATACAAAAAAATTGCAGATATGCATTTTTTAACAACTGTAATCTAGTCCCCGAGCACAGGGTTTATAGCGTGTCCAAGAAAAAAGTAGCAGAATAGGTATATCTGCAAATTGAGGAGCTTTTTTTCAAAACTTGATAGATGCAAAATTTTACGAAATTGAGTTATATATAGTATCAGCATAATTTTCACCTTCTGCATCGTTCTGTGAAATCAGATTTTGAAAAATTCGATTCTTGTCCTGTGTAGAAGCTAGGGAATATCAGCAGTTTTTTCAAAACTTGATAGATGCACTTGTTCAGTTAAAGCAAAGGTCGATAGATGCAATTTTATGATTTTATAATCCAAAGTGTAGCAATCTCAATTCTATGAAGCGCATGTTGGCATTGACTGCCACCTCACTCTTGCGATTCTTGGAATTCTCTATCATTTCTGCAAGCTTTGTACACTGCTGCTTCATTGGAAATAACTGCAAACTCAGGTTGTGCGCTTGGATTTCACATTCATTTCTGCAAGCTTTTTGTTTCATTTATATCCCGCCTTTAACTGCAGAGGTCATATCGCCAACCTTACCTATTGGCAACGGTGTTATTCATTTAACAGTGGATTTTTCAGTCTTTGGGGGTTTTTATACGTTGAATTCACACACATTCACACTTTCATTCATACTTCCAGACTCAGGGAAGGATGTGGAATAATCTTGGCTGGAGAAAAATTCCTACCCCCCTGCCGGGAATCGAACCCGGGACCCCTTACACAGCAGGAAGGTGCTTCTACAAGCTTTTTTATACTTACATGGCATTTTTATTCTTAGCTGAGACATGCACTCTACTATGAACAATGGACAGGAGCTCAGATTGTGAAACTGTACCAGTTGTAGAATGCGCTGGAGGTAGAAATTGCAAAAACAACTAAAGGAAATCAAAATAAAAGTCAAGGAAAGCTCATACTCCAGCAATTACATGTTCAGATAGTCTCGAGTACACTCCACAAAATCCTAAAACTAAAGCTTCCAAGGAATCACAGGGGTGCCAAAAGTTAGATTATCTCTCCTGGCTAGAAAATTTCACTTATCTGGGAATGCTCCAAAGGAAACCAGAGGTATATTACAGGAATATTACAGAAGAGCATTACTGCTGCTATAAAGCAAGACATTAAGAAATACAGATGTAGAGAAAGCCACTATGGAAGTGCAAAATCAAGGAGAGGGTATTTACCTCCAGAACTTAATATCAGAAAAATGTGGACCAACTTCTGCAATGAAAGAAGATTAAGAAATCTACCAGTCTGCTCATTGTGAAAATATAAAAACATATTTTACAACTTCTTCAATCTTTCATTCCATACACCACACACTGACACATGCTCAACCTGCAAAATGGGACTGATGAAGATTAAGATAGAGGCAGATGTGAAAAAGAGAAATGAACTAAGAACCATGTACAGACTGCACAAGCGCTAATAAAGGTGAAAGCTTACTTATTCATATTGGAGGTGCCGTGGCCAAGCGGTTAGCGCGCTCGCCTACCACCTAGGCGGCCCGGGTTCGATCCCAGGGACCCGCATGTGGTATTCGTGGTGGACGAAGTGGCGTCAGGGTGGGTTTTCTCCGGGTGCTCCGGTTTCCCCCGCCATCTCATTCCACCGGTGCTCCATCTTCATTCCATGTATCATCAGTAGGGCTCGGAAGTTCATGCCCTAAAAACACTGAAATGTGCATGCCAATATGCTCTTAAAAACTTGAAAATATGCCAAGAAATATGCACTATTTAACTAAAACAATTAATGTTCCTTTGCAGTAGACAAGACGAGTTAGTATAAATAATAAATCAAGTTACCTTATTTCTTATAGGTTGAAGCAGAAGTGGTCCTGCTGCTAGTATTAACTGCTAAATTGCAGTTCACAACCAACACTTTGCACAAATTTTCAACTGTAAAACATCGTCTGTTGTCTCGCAAAACACTTTTGTAACGTGAAAACTTCTCTCCACGTCACAAGATGTTATTGGGGCATATTTAAATGATGCTAACTGTTTCACAGAGAGATTCAACAAACAGACAATTACATGCAAAAAAACAGCAAAATACTTAGGAGTACACATACACATCAAACTCAGAATAAAACCACACTATACACAACTACCCAATAAAGCACGTCCCATACACGCAACACTAAACTATCTGGCCAGACTCAACAAAAGAGGACTCACACCACAAATTTTACACAAACTCTACATCACATTAGTCCGGCCACAACTCACATATGCAGCCGTAGCCACAATGCCCCTAATAACTACAACTATGATGAACAAAATAAAAGCATATGAAAGGAAGTGCCTACGGACTGCTCACAAACTTTCACCATCATTCAAATCCAACACTGTATATCAATACACAAACACAATACCCATTGACACACACATAGCAAAACAATTCATAAAATACATTCACAATGCACACACAAGAAGCTACAGAAGAACACTCATAAACACGGCACAAAAGATGAAGACTATACAAGAAACACAAACAGACAAAAACCCTCCCCTTATCACACTCATACATGTATACGATAAATATCAAGAACAAGAAGAACAGAAAATACGAGACCATCTACAACACTTCCAAAACATTTAGACACACAATAGACACAAACACACTCTAAAACCTCTAACATACAAAAACACACTAAACATACAAAAAATACCAATGAGCCAAGCAGCAACATTAAAATATAAAGAAAAAACGAGCAACAAAACATAAGATCTTCTTTGGGCAGAAGCACATAAATGGAGCCATGGATGTGGAACACGGGAACTGACACACAGATACACAAACCAAAACATACTACACTACATAACGTCAACAAAAACACAAATAACACAAATACGCACCTAAGCCGAGGGAAATCCCAACACATAAACGAAACAAATACCACACACTGAAGAGGGGTTTCCCTAAACAGCCCGGGCATGCTGTAAGCATGCCCAAATAAACATTTTTGAATTGAATTGTCACAGAGAGAGTCAAGTCTCTTGGTGTGACAGATGGTTTTCTTTCGACGATGTCTCGAATATCACACATCTGTTTATAACCAGAATTTTTTGAAATTACATAATTCACTTTCTCTTTCACTTTTAGTCCTATGCTACCAGGAATCGAACTTAGATCACATATTAGTTTTTCAAAGACAGTAAGTGATTCATGCAAGGGAGATCCTACAGCTTCCAATGCCGTTATGGCTGTTGGTAAGACAGAAAAATGGGCAGATATGAAACTAAGATCCTCTTTTAACCCAGTGCCTGATAGAATATTTTGCAGTTTCTATTGATGAAGCATCTTTCGAGTCCAATGAATTAACAACCTCTTCGACTATTTTTATGTGCTCAGCATAATATAAAACTGCATCGACCCATGTTCCCCATCGAGTTAACACTGGTGCAAGAGGAAGTTGGATATTAGGTGCTGTTGATCTAAACAACTTAACTCGAGATTTAACAAAAATTCTCTTTGTACTGGACACAAATCTATCTACCAATGGGAAAGAATCACGTATTGTCTCAGAAATGCGATGAAGAGCATGTGCCAAACAAGTTATATGAATTAAGTTAGGAAAAATACATTTCAGAGTTTGTCCTGATTTTACCATATAAATGACCTGCATCAGTAACAAATAAAAGTAACCGGTCGTATTTGATTCCATATGACTATAGTAATTTCAAAGAGTCCATCACAAACTGGGTCACAGTTACATTGCCAGTGGCCGACAATTCGCTCACATTAAGAAGATAAGGTGTAGACTTTTGTTCATTATTTAAAGCACCCACGATTATATTAACAATAGAACGGCGCTCAGAATCGGGTTTCATCAACAACCACAAAAACTGATCCACTAATTGATTTTGTATATTTGACAATACGTTATTGTAACAATGTCCTACACAGGTCTTACGCAGTGTACTTTCTTCAGGCACATGTTGTCGAGTGTACTTGGCAAGAAAGTTTTTAAATGTCGGAGTATTAATTTTGAACAAGGGAATATGAGCAGCTAAAAATCTTGGCACAAGTCATAGGAAAATTCAGTAACCCTGCTTCTTAAGCACTCTACTAGCTGTTTTTGAACACGTTCTTTGTTTGCGAGTTTTCTGATTAAATTCTCCTTATGTTTTGCTGTGTTTATGTGCTAAACTATTTGAAATCTTTTCTCACGCCCTACCTTTTTCTCACACGCTCCACAATACAGTATCCTATGATCTGTAGATATTAAGTCACCCGAAAACTCTTTCTGTAAATTAAATAATCTAACACTCGAAGTTAGTTTTATTTTCGACATTTGAAGAGCTTTTTAACATTTTATACGCCTAATTGAATTTGGTGGCATCCAGTTCACAACACTGTTACGTTTGAGGACCACGATGCAATTGCTGGTGGGCAGGCAATCGTGCTGCTCAAAACGTTGACCTGCACCTTATATTTGTTAATATAAACCTCTCAGATAACGCACTGATTATTCTCTATGCACATACATATAATGAAAGGGTAGAAACAGCGGATTCACTTCATGACAACATGACTCAGCATTAGTTTTCGCCACCTAACGAATTGCATCATCATGTGCAATACTACCAATATGAAAAATAGTGTCCAGATTGAAAAAAATAATAAAAAGCCATAAAAATCATTAAAATATGCAATATAGGGGCTATAATATTGAAATCTTCTTGAGTTGCATCATCATGTGCAATACTACCAATATGAAAAATATTATCTAGATGGAAAAAATAATAAAAAACAATAAAAATCATTAAAATATGCAATATAGGGGCTATAATATTGAAATAATATGCATTTATCAAAATCAAGAAAATATGCAGTTATATGCACAATAAAATCATGTCCAAATAACTGAAAATTCCATAATTCGTGCACATAACGTAAAAGCATACAGTTTTAGTCCATATGAAAAAACATGCAAGTGCATGAACTTCCTAGCCCTAATCATCAGTGTCACCGCCTGCGGTGCCGTAGTAGTAAAAGTGGGCGTTAAACACTACAACAACATTATTCATATTGTTTGAAATTTCTTTGTGTGTATTCAATATGTTTATAATATAAACATAGCGGATAGAAGAGAAAGTGTGAGCTCTCCCGCAAGTTTACTGCATGATCAGTGGTACCGTGGCAACTGACCGAAACTGTGGCGTGTCGATCGCAGTCACCTCTAAATGCTGCCAAACTGCCTATGTGATTCGGAAATACAGACATAATTTTATACGTATGCTCCTCCTAAAAATAAAAATCTGTTTTACAAATGAGAAAAGTCTATTCCTAGGAAATACACTAAATTATCTGTTAAATCTAGAATTTGTGACAAACATTTTCTAGAGGACTTCTCAGTGAAAGCTGGTTCATTCATTGTGCATGGAAAACTAGTTCAAATCCCTAGAATTAAATGTTGGTTAAAGCCAGGGGCAACTCCCTGTATATATCATAATTTACCCAGCTACTTAACTACAATGCATAAATCCTGAAAATCTCCACAAAACAGAGACAAAAAATTACTGAAAAAGCAATATTCAACAATCAGTAAATTACCAGATGCAGGATCCAGTCAACCAGTTCTTAAGTCAAATGCACCGTCCTTCAACAATGAGGAAATCACGGAAAACAGTTCTAATTCCTCCAAGGTCACAAACACAAGTGTCAATAATGAAATTGCTACACTGAAGAAAAGAACTAAAAACCTCAATAGAAATTTAGTTAGAACTAAAATCCTGCTATCTAAACAGAGGGCTAAATTAAAAATAGTAGAAAAGAAATTCGGTACTAATTGTTGCGAACATAAACGCAATTTAAATTATTTAAGTAAAAAACAAAAGCTGGTTCAAGGTACAATGCTTAAAAATGTCAGGCGAACTCGAAGGGGATGCGTTACACCAATGAATTTCTATTAGAAAGCTTGTTATTTAAAATTAAAAGCCCTAAAGGTTATAGACATTGCTTAACACATGAATTGCTGCCCCTGCCTTCTGAAGCCCATTTAAGGAAATTATCTAAAGGGATAAAGTGCACATATGGTATAAATAGCAATGTTCTAAATGCGATTTCTACTACATTCAGTCACGAAGAAGATCAAAACAAGCGTCTTGGAATTGTAATATTTGATGAAGTCAAATTAAGAGAAGAAGTTAGGTTCAATGCTAGCTCACTAAAAGTGGACGGATTCTTCATTAATTGTAATACCCATTATTGTAAAATAGCATCCTATATTATGTGTCAAGGAAAGACGATGTTTCAAAACAGTATTTCAAATATTCGTGCTTACGATTTTAGGTATTTAAAATGCTAATTGATAATATGAAACCCATTTTCACCATGCATTCGTGAACTAAAATAAAGCGACCACGACACCAGTGCCATCTTGTGAGCGAACCATAGTAACTCCCGAAGAGCTCACACTTTCTCTTCTATCCGCTATGATATAAATAAAACAAACTTGCAGTACTTAGTTTGCAAGTTTAAACCTAATAAAATAATCCTTATAAACGTTAATATGTTGGTTGTATAGTACATTATGTATTATAAAGTGGTGAAAATAAATAAAAAAATAATGAATGCATAAATAAAGAGCAACAAAAACAATAAATGACAAAAATAATGAAATTTCATGTTTTAATTTCTCGCTCATGCAGAAAACTTTATCAGCATCTATCGGCTTTTGAAAAAACTCCACATTTTCAAACCCCAAATTTGCACCTGTTAAACTATGCTATTTGTTTCTTTTCACATTCAATGAGACAGTATCAGGAAGGAGAACTGAATGATTAATATAGTTGCTGTTCTAACCAATTAGTATTGCCAATAAATAGAAAAAACAGTTTTTCTCAGAAACGCATTTTGTTCATCTATCGAGTTTTGAAAAAACGCTCCTCAATTCTCCAGTGTGTCACTCCATTAGTCAGTGTTTTCAGAGATACACCTCTCACCTCAACATTTGATTCAAAGTTTTCGCTCATTCAAAACAAGTGCAGTTATGCTTTTTGAACTGACATTTCATGTCCAAGAACACAGTTTAAGTGTGTAACTTTGTGTTTAAATAAAATGAGTTACCTTTTATGACTATTTGGTTAAGGCATAAGAGAATGACAAAGAATGCCAAACTTACCTTCCCCATTTCTGGAAGATCTGTCACTCTAAAGACTTTTAGCTCATCCACAATTCCTTTGTTATCACGAATGCCACATATAATCTTTTGGGTACCAACCAAGAAGCTTTGTGCCCACCATTTCAGGATCTTCTCTCTGAAGTAACACATTTATGTAATACAAACTTTGAGAACTTATACTAGAAATTACCTATATTTTAATTAGGTGCAGCTTCTTTTTAGGTTCATTGAATCTTACATATCACAGGTTTTTCCAATTAGTATATTGCTAAGGGCAAAGTCATGAGAGATACTTCTATGAGGGACATTCAATAAGTCCTTAGAAAAGCTAAGCAATTATACTCGTAGCATCAAAAAAAGTTTGCACTTAGTAACCATCATTTCTTACTAGATGGCAGTTAAAGTTTCAGCTACATCCATCACATGGTTTCGTTGTCATAGGTGACTGAATCAACAAACTTGTGTTTATTAAAAAAGATGGAGTGAGTGAGTGAGTGAGTGAGTGAGTGAGTGAGTGAGTGAGTGAGTGAGTGAGTGAGTGAGTGAGTGAGTGAGTGAGTGAGTGAGTGAGTGAGTGAGTGAGTGAGTGAGTGAGTGAGTGAGTGAGTGAGTGAGTGAGTGAGTGAGTGAGTGAGTGAGTGAGTGAGTGAGTGAGTGAGTGAGTGAGTGAGTGAGTGAGTGAGTGAGTGAGTGAGTGAGTGAGTGAGTGAGTGAGTGAGTGAGTGAGTGAGTGAGTGAGTGAGTGAGTGAGTGAGTGAGGTTTAACCGCCCATCGACGAGGTCATTTGGGCCCATAGTTAAACAAAAAGTTTAAAATGCACTCACATAGTTAAAATTAAAATTAAAAGAGATGGGCAAAATGCTAAAATAACACAGTAAAATGTACGTTATAAAAGGCTTAAAATATTATAAAACGTCTAATATCTAAAAACCACTATAAATTGAAAAGAAAAAGAAGTCTGAGGTTCAAAAAGTTAATACATTAAAACATGTAAAAAATATCTGAAAGGCTAAAAACACATGTCAGACCTTCTAAAGTAAGAACAAATTAGAAACTAAAAACTTCACTTATCTTAGTATTATTTGCTGACCCTGGGTTTCAAGCTGTGTCCAGCTCATTCTCAAAGCTATATAAACAAATTCGTTACCAAGCAAATAATACTAAGATAAGTGAAGTTTTTAGTTTCTAATTTGTTCTTACTTTAGAATCTTGTTGCTTCACTGTTAATAGCTTCAATTTTTCCTTATTTAACATGTCAGAGCTGCTTTTGGAAGCCAATATCGGTGACGAACTGTAGAATAGAGGCTAATGTAGACCCCAGACCAATAGACTGGCGCTCACGAGCGTATTGTGGACAATCGAGTAATACATGTGTGACAGACAGTTATATGTCACATGTAGGACAGACTGGCGCCGGGTTACCACGCAAAAGGTAGCCATGTGTGGCTCGCGTGTGCCCTATCCTCAGGCGGGTTGCAATAACTTCAGCCCGCCTGGAATCGCCGCAGAAGGTCAGCCAGGATTGAACGCCATCCTTAACTGTCCGCAACTGAGTGCCAGCCAGCGCTTCCCATGAGTGCTGCCATACAGTTAATAAATGTCGACGAAAGTACCGCCACACATCGGTAAGAGGCAGTGTGCACGTTGATAATCCCGGCAAGCAACATGCAGACTTAGCAGCTGCATCCGCCTCCTCGTTGGTGAGAATACCCACATGGCCTGGAGTCTAGGTAAAAACGAACTGGTATCCGCGAGAGAGCAACTGAGATACGAGTTTCTGTATTTTCAGAATCAATGCCGAGTTGCCAACAAACTGTTGCAGCGCCTGAATAGCGCTCAAAGAGTCACAAAAGATAATACAATTTCTCGGAGTTGAGCTGGAGATAAAAAGTAAAAAATAAAAGATGACAAACAATTCGGCAGTGAAAACGGAACTATAGTCCGGAAGACGATGCTGGTGAGCCTCACCGTTACACACGAAACTGCATCCTGTAGCAACCCCCACCTGGGAGCCGTCGGTAAATACCGGATTTTGGCAAAAAGTTGGCGAAACACCGAATGAGGGGTAGTTAATTTAGTACAGCTCGAAAGCTCCAGGTTGAAGCAGGCACGCTGGAGTTGCTAGGGCTTGTGCGGAATGCAGTTCTTGAAGCCTTATATCACAAGGGCGGGATATAGTGGTATTTCGCATGTAACGGTGCGTAAGGTCTGGATGCAATACGCATTGAAGAGACGGATGACCAGGGTTAGCTGCCAAACGGGCTACATAAGAGCAGAGCAGCAACGAGCGCCGGACAGACAACAGAGGTTCACCGGACTCAGCATAAAGACACTCGACTCGACTAGTTCGGAAAGTTCCAATGGCAAGACGGATACCAGTATGATGCACAGTATTTAAAAGACGGAGTTTAGAGGCGGACGCCGCGCTATAAATAAAACAGCCGTAATCTAGTTTGGACCGGAGCAATGAGCAATACAGCCTCAACATTACGGTGCGATTGCCACCCCAAGATGCCCCAGACAAAACTCGGAGCACCCGAAGCGCACGATCGCAGGAAGCACGAAGATGGCGAATATGGTGCTCCCATTTGAGTGTGCTGTCAAGGTGAACGCCCAAAAACTTGAGGTGCGGTACAAAGGGTAGACGTGTGCCACGCAAATAAAGATCAGGAGGAGGATGTACACCACGAAGGAGCGGTAGTATGTAGCAAAATCGTCAACATACAGCGACATCGATATTCCGCTGCGAACAACACTTAGTGCTACCGTTAATGACAACGGCGAAAATTGAGACACTCAGAATTGACCCCTGGGGCACACCATTCTCCTGGATCCTCTCTTGTGAGGCTATAGTGTCAATGCGGACACGAAAGCGGCGTAGTTTTAAAAAGTTAAAAACAAAGATCACTAAATGACCGCGTAAACCGTAGTCATGCATAGTACGAAGTATCCCGTAGCGCCAGGTGGTGTCGTTGGCCTTCTGCAGATCGAAGAAGACACCCACGACGTGCTGCTTCAGTAGAAAGGCATTTTGAATATAAGCTCCCATGCGTGTCAGGTTGTCGACACTGGAGCGATTGCGACGAAAACCGCACCGCTCAGCAGGTTATTCGTCTCTAGCCACCACACTAAGCGAGTGTTAATCATGCTTTCCCAGGTCTTACAAACGACACTGGTTAGGCAAATAGGGTGGTAGCTAGAGAGGAGTGCCCGGTCTTTTCCGGGTCGAGGGACAGGGATGACACCCACTCTCCCGCCAGGAAGATGGGAAAACTTGCTGAAGCCAGATGCGGTTATAAATGCTCGGCAGGAAGGAGATAGCCGCAGGTAGAAGATGAAGCAGCATTTGTCGGTGGATGTCATCAGGACCAGGAGAAGAGTCCTTTGCGAGGGACAAAGAATGTGCCAGCTCTGCTTCTGTAAATGGTGTGTTGTACGGTTCACTACAGTCGCTCTTAAAATTTAGAGCTATCCACTCTGCAGATTCCTTGTAGGGACAAAGGCTCTGTCGTAGCTATCCGTTTGGCTAATAACAGCGAAAGAGTTGGCCTGCTCGCTAGTGTAATGGGAGCCCTCTACGGCAAGACCGAGAATAATCGTCCGGTGATACTTGCTGTACATGCGCCGAACAGCAGCCCACACCTTTTATACCGAACTTCGACGGGAAAGGGAAGAGACATATTTTCCCATGACTTGCGTTTGGCGTCTCCGACTATAAATTGTGCCCTAGCACGAGCACGCTTAAAGGCTATAAAGATAGCCTCCGTAGGATGTAAAGTAAAGACACGCAGACGTTTGCGTGCTTTAATAGTCAAACGGCATTCCTCGAACCACCAAGGTACAGGAACGTGACTTGGTGTAGATAAACCACGAGGAATGCTGGAATCCGCTGCGAGAAGGATAGAGCAAGTAAAATACCCTACCATATCATCCATGGTGGTAAAAACACTGCCGTTAAGGTGAATGAGGGAACGAAATTTCTCCAGTCAGCCTTGGAAATAATCCAGTCACCACAGAATGGTGACCGGATAGGTAAATGTTAATGGGGTAATGATCACTGTCAAATAAGTCGGAGAGTACCGACCAATCGAGTAGATTGGTACTAGTGACGGAGTACTATAAGAAAGTCCAGCGCGGAGTATGTACCATAGGCAGATGATAAAGTAGGTACGCCAGTGTTTAATAAGACTAAGCCGCGCATATCGCAAAGGTCTGCTACAAGGCACCCACGAGCATCGTCAGTGTAGGAGCCCCAGTGAGTGTGCTTGGCATCCAGATGAGTGGTGGCAGAATCTATGCCAAGAGAGCCCGAAGATCGTTCTTGTGTACGTCACTGACAGAAACAGACGCTCTGCAGCTGGACAAGGATTGCTACAGCTTGCAGCGGCGTGTTGAGTGGGAAACTGGTGGCAGAGATATTATTTGCCACCAAAATAGCAACACCACCGCTCGCTCAGCTGCAGAGTCATGTCTAAATGCCGAAAAACCACGGAGATGTAATGTGTGGTTAGGGTGCAAGTGTGTTTCTTGTAGACAAGACGATTGATGAAGAGCGTTGCGAAACGAGATGCTGTATGTCCGGAACACGTGCCCGGAACCCATTAACATTCCACTGGATTATTTCCATGGTAAAGAAGAGATTAGTGATTGGTCTTCATCTTTTTCTTCATCTATACCTTAACCGACTTCGGATGGGGGAGATGAATTTCGCCATCCTCTGGTGGCTCCTCGGATGTTCGGGAGTCTGAAGATCCCCTGCGGCTCGCGGAACGGGAGCGGGACTTGATTGAGGATGTGTGGCTGCTGGCGCGAACAGTATGCCTAGAAGAATGGCTTTCAACTGGCTGGCTACGGCTTGTGGACGCCTGGTGAGCTGGTGTCTGCACGGCTGTAGATGTCATGGCTGGCGCAGGTGTGGCACGAGACACTGGAACGATACTCGCTGGTAAGTCTGTCTGTGTGGAAGTATTTGATACAGGGATATGCTGAATCGCTACGGTGTTGACAGCACCGCGTCGGGCTGCCAAGGCATAACCTGTGGTGGCCGCAGGTTGCAGTTACTCAAAGCGACGGCGCGCCTCTGGAAACGTAAGAGGTTCTTTCACGCGTAGCTCCTGTATACATTTTTCATCCAGAAACGTCGCACACTGACGCGAGCTATGTGAATGACTTGCTCCACAGTTAACACATTGAGGATCACGGGTACATGCCGTGCTCTCATGTGCTGACAAGCCACAACGCTCACAGACAGCAGGATGGGTACACGATATCTTCGTATGGCCGAACTTCTGGCACTGGAAGCACCGCATAGGATTTGGCACATACTGACGGACTGCGGCACGCTCGTAGCCGCAGGTACTCTGGCAATTTAGTTCCCTTAAATGTGAGGAAAACCGTGCGCAGAGCCAACTCTTTCCCATCCTGCTTTCGCTCAGACGGTACGCCTGACACACTCGCTGATCTGACAGACACATTACGATTTCCCCATTCAACAGATCATCCAGGCTGAAGGTCGTTACAACTCCCCTGCAGGTGTTCAAGGATTAATGTGGGCATGGGCGTCGCGAACGGGGGGCAAGGGGGGGCCGCGGCCCCCCCTTGGAAGTTGGTGAACTTAATGTGCAATCAATTACTGACTATTAAACTATTATTTTAATTAAGAACAATTGTTATTTAGCATAAATCAATACGGTTATATGCAACAAATATAAATTTTGACAATAAAATAATGAATTAATAATATATGATTGCAAATTTCCAACATGTGGCCCCCCCCTGGAAAAAAGTCTGCCGACGCTCATGAATGTGGGGCTACCCGAATAGGGTAGGAGCCCAACAAACTTGCCTTCAGCAACTTCTGGGATTGATCTGCCGTAAGGACCTCTATCAATAGCGTACCGTCTCTCAACTGTGCCGCATTCTTTACCGGACCATAAATTTGGTCTATTTCCTTTTTTAATGTAAAACGGGCTAATATCCTTCATCGTCTTCCGTTCACATGCCAAGGTCATCACTAGAAAACTGTCGTAATGGGAGGGTTTGCGCGGATGCATGATTGATTGGACCCCCATCCAGAACCGTCGGCGTCAGCCTGCCATCCGGGGGTCAAAGGACAACACCAAAATCTCCATGGTCTGTGCCGCCTAGAGACCCCTCCATGACTGACCTCAAGGCATACTTCAGAGAGGCTACCCTCCGATCTCCACTGCTTGTCCACATGGGTAAACCGTTCACCACGCGTACCCCGGCTTTATTCCCCCACCACAGGAATAACCGCCTGTGGCTCCCCGCTTTAAGCCACGCTGCCTCAACGGAGTCAGCGTGGATTCAAGGGACTTCAGGTTGATTACACCGGGGTTGCGTCAGCGGTACCACGTCCGGCCGGTGATACTAACCCGACAGCACACAGGCGTCTGGGAATTAACACAGGCCGTGCTCTCAAGGAGCTACTTGGGTGTACATGACGTATGAACGGGCTCCGCACCTAAGGTACATGGGGGCAGTGTGAAGGGTCCGCCCAACCTTCGCGCCTGAGATCTCCGAAGAGCACACAAGTCGGGGGCTGCGCTGAAAATCGTGGGACAGGACCACGGAGATAGGAAAGATCCCTGTTGGTGAAACAGGAATTATAAAACTAAGGCCTTACTAATAATCATAATAAACCTAGAAGAGGAAGAGGGTGATGATAAGAAGCAACACAAGCTGCTGTACGTGGCAACAGTTAATGAACATGGAGGGGGTGAAATGATAGTGAGCGGCTTGGGGCCTCGGGTGTGTCAAACCCGGACCTACTATCGTAGGTCTCCCTGGGGGGTAAGAAAGATGGAAAAAACTAGTTTCATGCAGTGATTTAAAGCTTAACAGCAAAAGAGATAAAAGCCTAGTTGGATAAAGTTCATGGCACATCTACTTCCGCATTTGCAACAATTTATAAGTAGATAAATGAATTTAAACATGACCATACATCCACAAATGATAAAGCATTGTTCTAGATGTCCAGTAGAATTGACTTCCTCTGAAATTATAGACAAAATCCAGGATATGGTTTTCAGTGCTTGACGAATTAAAGTTCACAAAATAGTACAGACCATAGGCATATCACAAGGTACAGTGTTTTCAATTCTGCACCAAAAATTAGGTATGACAAAGGTGTCAGCAGGATGGGTGCCATGTTTGCTCTCAATGGAGAATAAACATAATCATATGGTTGATTCAGAGGCTGGTTTGCCACTTTTCCATGTCAATCCTGGCCGAGTTTCTGTGTCGATACATAACTGTGGATAAAACATGGATACACTTCTACATTCCAGAGTCAAAAGTATAGTTGAAACAATGGGTTTTTAAAGGTGAACCAGCTCCAGAGAAGGCAAAGATGGTGAAATCTGCAGACAAGGTGATGGCCTCGGTTTTTTGGGATGCACGTGGAATCATGTTACATTGATTGCTTGCAGAAAGGAAGAACAATAAATGGAGAGTATTATGCATTGTTATTGCACTGGTTGAACAGAGAAATCGAGAAAAAATGCCCTCATATGGCAAAGAAAAAGATTCTCTTCCATCAAGACAATGCAAGGGTGCACACCTGTGTAATTTCTATGGAGAAAATTGTGGAATTAAGGTTCAAGTTATTACAGCATCCACTGTATTCACCAAATTTGGCAACAGTGACTTTCTTTTTATTTCCGAACTTGAAAAAGTGGCTCGGCTGAAAATGGTTCATGTCAAACAAAGAAGTCATCTCCCAAACAGATAACTATTTTGAGGACCTTCAGAAATCCTACTTTTTGGAAGGCTTAAAACAGTTGCAGAAATGCTGAGAAAAGTGTATTGAGAGCTAAAAGGAGATTATGTTGAAAAATAACAATAAAATCTAGCAAATATAAATTTTTAAATATTTTTCTAAGGACTTATTAAATACCCTTCATAGTTTTTCAGCTTGTGTGGCTTAGAGCATAAGGGAGCTATAACTTCTCAGATTGGATAGGATACCTAGGTGAACTGTGGGTTCAATCTGCAAAGTGAACCAGCAAAAGCCTCCTAAACAGCTCTAGGTTGCATACACCAAGAGGTAGAGGGAAAATGTATTAAAAGGTGTTAAATGTGCAAAAGATACCACAGTAAGTATTAAATATGTCACACCAGTATCCTTCTTTAAGGTCATCTGCATTCTCTTCCTCACCTTACAGGATCTGGAATCAGCAAACAAACACAGAGTTTGTCTTTCTTGCATTTACAATAACACTTGAATTGGGAGAATGGTCAAATATCTGATTAATTTGTAACAAAACTGCACTCTTCTAGTATTAACAGGTAAGTTGTGTTTCTTTTCAGGTGGTATAGCTTTCCATTTGCTTGTAAAAATCAATGCTATGCAGATATGTTTATGAATGTTTCTAAAGTGATAACCTACAGCATACTTTTAATGTTATCCACAAAATAAACTTCTCAAATCTTCCATTAGAGCAAAAACTTTGGCAAAGTTCCTTTCACTTTTGAAAATGTTGCAGAAACAATCCTATTTAACAGCAAAACATTTTGTAGAGTATTAAGCTCCAAATTTTTAACAAAACAATTCAATTTGTAACTGTGCTAAAAAAAAGCAAGTTTATTTATTTTCTGTGCTATCTTTTTGCTAAAGAGAGTAATGCTAGTTGGATAAAACTGAATGTATGTACCTAGAGAGAGAGAGAGAGACAGAGAGAGAGCAAGAGAAATTGCTGGTTCACAATACTTAATGCTGGAACTTTCAATACTTGGTAAAAAAACTAGACACTATGTTCACTAACAGCATATCATACTGTTTGGTGAGTGAGTGAGTGAGTGAGTGAATGAGAGTGAGTGAGTGAGTGAATGAGAGTGAGTGAGTGAGTGAGTGAGTGAGTGAGTGAGTGAGTGAGTGAGTGAGTGAGTGAGTGAGTGAGTGAGTGAGTGAGTGAGTGAGTGAGTGAGTGAGTGAGTGAATTTGGTGATCAGTAAGTGCCTCAGTAAGCCATCTAGTATGATACAAATTATAATGTATACTGTATTCATATTACATTTTATCCATCTTTGATCTATCCAGTAAGATAATGCTAATAAAAACTGTGAATATTTATACTAAGTGAAGCTAAACATGGGAATGAAGGAAAAATTAAACTTAAAAGAATTAATATAAGCACAAAAAGAATGTGTAAAAGCACTTAAAAGAATTAATATAAGCACAATTGCTGACCTGTCATGGCATGTAATACGTCCTCTGATTGGTAATCAGAGGATATGGTCGGTGAATTTATTTTGATAATTCTCCCGGTCAGGTCGGTGAGACCCGTAAACCAACAACAGGTGTGGTCCTCCAGACATTCGGGGGGTTGTGAGAGAGCAATGTGACCGCCAAAACATAAAAATATGGTGCTCTCTAAAAAGCGGTTACTATTACTGCTATTGCTCTCTTCAATATCATCAGTGAAAAATATTGGAGAGCAAGAGGATTAATGACTTCATTGTCAGAAATCCAGCATTAGCTAACAACAACATATAAGCACAAAAGTATAGCGTGGGGTTACTAGAACCCGCACGATCAACAGTGTTCTACTAGGGTGCACATCTAATGGATGTTAAATTTTTTTGTGTAGAACATTTTAGTGTATCTCTTATGGCTTAGCAGTTGTACAAAATTATGCAAAATTCTTTCCAAATGAACAGGACTTAACACGCTATTCCCATAAGCTTTTAAATGTATGTTTTATCATGTGTCTAGAGCCATTTTTTAGAAAACTAAAACACACCCACACTCACACAGAAATGGTTTTCATTGCTTGTGCAGAGTCTGCATGAACTTCATCACTTCTGTTTTGATTTGTGTGGCAGTCAAATGCTTCAAATGAAAATGTTTAATAACAGCACAAATTAGTTTTTTCCATGTTCAATTGCAGCTGTCATACTCATCAATTCACATGGCTGTCAACAATTAATTGTATGCTGTATCTTCTTCAAATTTTGCAAACAAGCATTTGAATAATCAAGCTTATCAACCATAAAGCCGCAAAAGAAATCTTCCATCCTTTCTTGGAAATTTCCACACCTATCAAACCACCCTTGTAGTTGTAAGTACATATTAGTGAAAGAAACTATATTTTTGCAAGTTTTATAGTAATAAAATAGGTTATTTATATAGCTTGCACATTCATTCTTGAACAATGATCTTGATCCAGAGAACAGTTAGTAAGTCAGAATCGACCTTCCTTTCTTTCTCTCACTCCCCTCTCTCTCCTGTATTCATCAAACTTAATGATTGCATTATTACAATATGCAACGTGAAGCATCTATCACCGAGTACAGTTGAGGGTAAAGTATTGTTAAACAGATATTGGTGTTTATTATTTGGTGTTGTACTGGCAGGTTGGCCATGGTAGCTTAGTGGTTAAAGCAGCCGCTCGATAAGCGGGAGATCCGTGGTTCAGATCCCGGCTATGGCATTGAATTTTTCAGTCCTGATTCCACCTCTTAGAACCTCCACCTCTTAGAAACTCCACCTCTTAGACTATAGAAGCAGCAACCCAGCCCCCGCAGCAGCCGTACCAATAAGCCAAGACCGGAGCAACCAGGAACTAGCTCTGCCCACCTGCGTCAAACGTATAAAGCCCGTGAAGCCAAAAGGCTCCGTGTCAGTCATCACCAAGACTAAGAGAGTGTTAAGGCAACGCCACTGAGGATGTTCGACGCAGCTTCGGACGAAACGTCTGGAAGGAGTTTCCTGACTAGACCACGGCCCACAAACCCGGATAATCAGTTTCTATATTAGTGACAATGGTGACATTAATGGTGACAAAAGACAAAGATATGTCAGGTATGAAAGAATTTAAATATGATAAATGACTATTGTTTTATTAACTGCATAGTATTGTGAGGAACTGAAATCATTATTGGAACAACAGTATTTATGGCTGTCGCAAAATTTAATAGAAGGTAGCTCAATACAAAATTCAATCATAGGCTTTCCACGCCTTGTGGTGTTCTATAGTTGAACATGCTGTGAAATCATGCTGTAAAGTGATATAAATATCATTTTCACCCACAAAATTTATTTGCACAGCAGGAAAAACAATAGTAAGAGTCAGCTATTAAATTTTGTATCTACTATAATTTGGTAGTGACTGTATGAACTCTCTTTATAGATGTGAGCTTAGGCTTTCACAGCCAGCATCTATCCTGTAAAATGATGTTTTCAAGCTTATTGGCCATGGTCAAGTCGATGTGTGAACACCTGACGTTTTGGCTGCCATTCTGATGAGCATCATCAGAGGAAGGTAGAGTCAATGGGAGAGAGAGCAATCTCGTCCGATCATATATAAGATGGACATTCTGGACGAGCACCACTTCACAACAAGTCACCTCCCTCTGATGATGCTCGTCAGAATGTTGGGTGAAACGTCAGGTGTTCACACATCAATTCGACCATGGCCAATAAGCCTGAAAACATCATTTTATTCTCTTTATAGAGATCTGTGAAATATGCTTTCCAGTAATACCTCAGCAGTAACTTCATCACAATGAGATATTGCTGCTACTAAAGGCAAGCAAGTGACTCACATCCAAGCTGTCATTTAAATGCTTCAGTGTTCAAGTACAATTGTGTAAGTTATATATATATATATATTTATAGCACTTGGATTTATAAATTCTAAAAGCAATTTTGTACATAATGCTAAGACATACTGTATATATCCATCTTACTCTATACATGACATTAAACTCATATATAAGAAGTTAATACAGTTAACCTAAGTTAAGTTATATATATATATAGCACTTGGATTTATAAATTCTAAAAGCAATTTTGTACATAATGCTAAGACATACTATATATATATATATATCCATCTTACTCTATACATGACATTAAACTCATATATAAGAAGTTAATACAGTTAACCTAAGTATGTTTTGAATTACATAACCAGAATTTGCAAAATCTAGTATCATTTTCTGTGAAAAAGTGCAAACCCCTACATAGTGTACAACCCTAAATAAGATTGATGTTTCTAGTTCCCAGAAAAAAAGTTATAAAGTTTCATTGTAGTTATTTTTGTTCTTTTTTACAGACAAAATGCACCTACATATTGTAACTAATTGTACCTTTTAAATGCAACTAAATAAATAATAAACTTAATGGCTTATTTATCTTTTAAAAATATTTATTTTCCAGTCTGTTACTTTGGTTTGGTTTGTCAAAACATTTTAATTTATATGGTTAGGACTGGGTTCTAGAGTATGATTAACAATGGAGATGGTGGTTTTGACTTTTTGTTTGCTCTATATGTAGTGGTAGTGCATTCAACTGATAAACACAGGATGACCGTGATACTCTCTTCAAGAACATGGAGCACAATGGGCTTTTTTGAACCACAGGAAACTGGTTCCTGATGATGTGAGTTCAAATCCAGTGGAGGGTGATGGATTTTTTCAGGTGTAAAAATCCTTAGCACGGCTTCCTTCAGAAGCCATGTTTCAGGTTTATAGCTTGTAAAAGAATCTTAAGCCTGATAAAGGGCAAAATTAAATGGTCTTATGCACCATAGAACGGAATGCTGAGAATCATAGCAGTTACAGAGCATCCAAAAATAAAAACTTAAGTTTTTTACTATGTACATAATTCAAAACAGCCTATCTTCAGACCTTTAGATATTACATGATTACTACCAGCTCCAGTCCAGGAAGTTGAGGGTTTGGGCACTAGACGTTTGTCGAGATTAGTACCTCAAGACTTCAAATATGAAAAGAAATTATGTAGTATCCTCACTGTTAACCTATTTCTTTCACAAAAGCCTTTCATCAGCTGGAGTGAGTGAGTGAGTGAGTAGGGTTTAAGGGTCCGTCGACAGCTAGGTCATTAGAGCCCCTCATCAGCTGGAAACCTAAATTTATGTACTAGGAAACATACCTAAAGTTTGCATACTGGTTCTTTGTAGTCCAACGAATATTTGTTTTCAGCTCAATTATGTTGGCTCCTTGAAGATTCGTTACCACTTCTCCACTCTCAATTCCATCTATCTCAGCTCCATATATCAAGGAGTGTTCATTAAGTCTTGATTTCAACATTACATCAAATTCATTTGATTCATTCACTGGCTCTGCTATACTGGGGTATGAATCCGGTCTATCTGCCACATCAACAAAATTATGCACAATGCATCAATATTTAACATTCTTAAATCTGAATATTATTTACATGAAATGGCTTCAAATTCCTATTCAATTGAAATTATTTTTCAAACAAAATTTAAAACTTCTATTGCATTTGTAGAATTCTAGCTGGCGTACCCAATACTGTACTGTTAGCATTTTAAAATCAAATGACGAATTGATAAATTTTATTCATCTCCCTCCATTGTAATGAAATTATTGTACAATGATCTAAAGGATTTTTATGGCAAGTTCTCTCATTCGTCCCTTAAGATTGTAATGTTTTGTATAGCCCTGGCTATTCCTGATAATGGATGAAGAGTCCCAATATTTACAGAAAAGAATGTGAAACATTGGCAGGAGGTCTGACACCCTTAGTTCACCCCAAGAGCATTCTAAGATGCTGCATAGTTTATAGGTACCCGTTGTCAATGTGAGGCAGTACCTGGTTCATACCTCATTGCACTGCTCATTGCTCTCCTCCTTGATGGCTCCGGCTAGTTCCTTATTCCTGCATTGTTCAGTCCTGGGTTCGATGTTCGTCGAGAGCTAGTGTCACAATTGACTTGTTCGTAGCATGGACCCTATCCTTTGGTAAAAGGAGCAACAATGTCAGGTGGTGGGAAAAGCAGCGAAAACAATTTGAATGGTTTTACTCGGGAATAGCATTCCCAAAATTTATTGAATTCGTTTTACATTCATATTCATCATGAGTCAAGCATTACTGTCCTTGTTAAAACATTGTGTTTTTATTTATCTTCCTTTCATAGAAGTTTGAAAAGTGTTGTTGTAATTAATTTAATTTAAAAGGTGAGTTAATTAATAACACTGAACAACACTTACAAAATATTTTTCCAGGACGTGTTTCGAAGGTTAGCTTTCCTCCATTATCAACTGGACAATAACTGGGTTTCCATGGTGTTTCATGGTGCGGATGGTGATGCTTCTTCTGATGTTTCTTCTGGTAACGGTTCAATGAACTTACTGGAAATGTCACTCTGAGGAATGCCGAAATTAAATACTCAGTTTCTATTTTTTAAAATAAAGATTTTTTTCCCATGTGGACAGTTCTTGTTTTCCGGTTATGTGTTTGAGAAGTTTCGGTTCTAGCTTTATGTCATGGGAGCAAATGTCCACTGTCCACACCTTATATTCATTAATTAATGAACTAAAATTATTATTTGAAGCTTCTCGGTGTAAAAGTGCCATCTCAAATATGCCCCTTACAAGAAAAGAATAATTGATTAGTAACTTTGTGAAATTTTCTTTTCTAGTTAAACTTGCTCTGAATATCGACCTTAGTTTCTTTATAGCACCCACAGGTCATTTTTGACACTGGGTTCCTTCTCAGCAACTCCCTTTTATATCTGAACCTTGGGTGAGGAGTGGGCAAACTGAGTTTGTATTGTTTATGTTCGGGTCATTCCCTTTTATCCATAGCAACAAGAAATTTTCACTTTTCAAAAAATACTTTTCTACATTACACTTTCACTAGCAATGTGATGCATAACATTTAGTACTTTGTTAACACTTTACATACAAAACATATGGCACACCATATATATCTTATTACTGTCCTAACACAAATAACATTTTAAACACACTAAGAAATAACCCTTACTTACAAACATACAATACAAGAACAATATAACACCTCTGAGCTATTTTTGTTCAGCTTAGCAGTTACCTTCACTTTACAGGTAATACATAATTATACAAGTTTGTTGATAACAAAAATACATACGTGTGGATTTAAATCTAGTTTTGGGGTTGACAGATTAAATTGCAATATTTATGATAGTTTCAAGGCACTTGACTCAACTGACCTGTTCCGTTTACATACTATTTTCAGGAATGTATTGACATCCAACATACAAATTTGAAATGGGTGGCATGTTTGCAAGAATTATTCTGAAATTGAACAAACAAAAAAAAGTCTAACTTTATGCCGTTTTCTTGTAACATATGTCGTTAATGGTTTAACAGAGTTTCTTAATGAGTTTTGTTTTATTTTTTTTATAGAAGAATATTTATATAGTTCAAGTACACAGAACAAGAAGTTCTTACCCTTAAAGGTATGAATTATTTATGAATTTATTTTGCTGGAACGATATATTATAGTGAATTCAAGTTATTATTAGAGTAACTTTTTCATCCCTGTAGTTTATGCGTGTTTGTGAACTCTTAACACCTTGCATATTTGTTGTTCTAAGCATTCCGTTAAAGACTGGATTCATTCTACACTATTGGCTATTTCGTTCTTCAGGTTTTATGCATCAACCTGATTTTACTTATGGAATGTGAAAAGTTATATTATTGTAATGTTGTCGGTCCTTGACATATGTGCAAATTTTCAAGTCAATCAAGCATCTCATGTTGGTGAAAATGACTTTTCATTGTTAAATTTAGCCAAGCCACTTTTTATCCTAATGATCATTGTCAGGAGATTAGTTTAAAGTCATGATATTATTGTATTGTCATCAGTCCTTGACATGCATGCAGATTTTCAGGTCAGACTACTCAAGTTGGTGAAAATTGGGTTACATTGTTAAATTTAGCCAAGTCACCTTTTTATCCTGATAATGCTGGTGAGCCCATTAGAACAAACTTGTGATATCATTGTATTGTCATCGGTCCTTGACATGTTTACAAATTTTCAAGTTAATCAGATGACTCAAGTAATTGAACGTGAAAATTACTGTACATTAATAAATTTAGCTAAGTCCCTTTTTATTCCTGATTATCCTGGTCAGGATCTTTGGACAGATTTATGATATTGTATTGTCATCGCTCCTTGACATGTATGCAAATTTTCAAGTCACACAGACAACTATAAGTTGGTGAAAATTACTTCAAAAGAGTCCATTACGTTGATAGATTTGCTGGACTGAAAAATGTATATTTTGCCCAGTTTCATAGTCGACTAAAATATGGGATTAAATTTTTTTTTGGGGGGTGAGGGGTATGCGAAAGAATATTTATAATCCAAAAGAGAGCTATAAGAATCTTAAGTGGAATAGACAATAGTACAATCCTGTAGATCTTATTTTAGAAAACATAACATCCTACCACTAGTGTGTATCTTTATAACTGAAGTTTCAAATCATATTAAGAGAAACATATATTTTAGATATTTGAGCATATAGCACACAGAACTAAGTTTACTTGCTAATTGGTGAGCGTGGCTATCCCATTTACAGTTTTCATTCAGCATATACCTAAGAATTGTTTCTTTCTTGTAATTGACATTTCCTTCAAAAGAAATGTGAGGTCTGATACTGTTTTTACATTGCCATGTATGAAATGATATTGCAATAGTTTTCTCTTTATTATTTATTTATGCCAACAAACTTACTGTTGGTGTTTTTAAACACACAAGCCGTGTGTGGACAAAGTTTAAGAGGTAGAACTGGAACTTAAAAATTCAATGCCACAACTGGGATTTGAACCACAGACCTTCCGCTTGCCGGGCGGACGCTCTAACCACTGAGCTATTGTGACAAACTGCCAGAATGGCATTAAATTCTCAAGCCAGTTCGTATTTCTCCTGGTAAACCACAAAGGCAGTCTCACATCTGAAACAATTACCCCAATGGTGACTTACTATTGTAAGTACTTTATATCCCAGGATTAAATAACCTTCACATGGTAATTATTATTTATTTATGCCAACAAACTTACTGTTGGTGTTTTTAAACACACAAGCCGTGTGTGGACAAAGTTTAAGAGGTAGAACTGGAACTTAAAAATTCAATGCCACAACTGGGATTTGAACCACAGACCTTCCGCTTGCTGGGTGGACGCTCTAACCACTGAGCTATTGTGACAAACTGCCAGAATGGCATTAAATTCTCAAGCCAGTTCGTATTTCTCCTGGTAAACCACAAAGGCAGTCTCACATCTGAAACAATTACCCCAATGGTGACTTACTATTGTAAGTACTTTATATCCCACTACTGCCTTTGTGGTTTACCAGGAGAAATACGAACTGGCTTGAGAATTTAATGCCATTCTGGCAGTTTGTCACAATAGCTCAGTGGTTAGAGCGTCCGCCCGGCAAGCGGAAGGTCTGTGGTTCAAATCCCAGTTGTGGCATTGAATTTTTAAGTTCCAGTTCTACCTCTTAAGTTTTCTCTTTGTTTATAATTAGTGCATTTATCTTCAACCAGTTGCTGAGGTTAGCCATTACTGTATTAACTTTGTTTTGCAATATAGTTTCAGTTTTGCCATGTACAAGAATGTATCATCTGCGAAGAGGACTACCTCAGATTGATGAATATTGCTTGGTAAATCATTATGTACATTAGAAACAGCAGAGGCCCAGCATTGAGTCCTGAGGAACACCTCTCATAATTTCTTTAGTGGTAGATTGGTAATTACTGATGCTTGATAGCTTATTGTGTTTCACGTCCACTACTTGCTTCCTATTGATAAGATAGGATTTAATACATGTATTCATGCTTCCTCTAATTCCATATTTGTTTAGCTTGGATAATAAGATGTGATCTAAAACATCATACGCTTTTGAGAGGTCTAAAAATATTCCTATTGTCCACTGAATGCTGAATTTGACCTAGTAGTTTAGCTATGGCTGTTTCTGTAGACCTATTTTCTTGAAAGCCATCTGCGCATCAGAAAGGGTGTTATATTTTTCTAAGAAAGATGTTAGTCTATTGTGCACTCATTTCTCAAACATTTTAGACTCTAAAACACATTACCTGCATTGCACCGAGGCAATAAAAGAAGAATATTCATATGCAAATAAATTTCTGTCTTGCATCAAGAAACTGTTGAAAAAGGCTCCAGTTAGTATGCAGAAATACATAGAAGTTACAGGACTTCCTCTTCCAGTTTCTCTAGTTCTCACTAGGTGGGGTACTTGGCTGAAGGCTGCAGTGTTTGTAACAATTTTAAGGCTGTATGCAATTTCTTAAGTGAAATACCAGGTGATTCTTCTGGTGTAAAAAAAAGCCAGAGAACTAGCAAGTAAACAGGAGTTGCAAGATTAACTTCTTTCTGTGCATGGCTACCCTTTTTTGATGATGGCCATTACAAGATTGGAGGAGCAGTGTCCTGAGAAAGATTCACAATGGGCAATTTTGATGGACGTAAAGACAACACTGGAGGGGGTTGGAAAGCAGAAGCTAGAACAGAGCTTAGCCAAAAGACCTGATATTGAGGATGTTGCAACGAACAAGGATTTTAATTAGACTGCTAACAAAATATGCACTACTTGTGTCTGTTGACGTTGAACGTTCCTTTTCAACATTCAAATACTTAGTGACCAAAGATACAACCTCACTGGAAAAAACATTGAACTGTTAAACAGCATTTGCTTCAATAGTTGTGACAGTGAATTTTGTGTCCTTATCCTTAGTTATTCTATGTAATTGCCCAATTGGTTTTTGTTTTGTTGAGTGAAAATTAAAATGGAAAATTTGCACCCCTTTTACCTAAATTAAAGCACTTTTTTGCACCTTTTTAATCAAAATTTTGCACCTAAAATTCCTAGCTCTAGTCATCACAGATAAATGGATAAAGTAAAGGTAAATCAGCATACCTTGCATTCCTGGTCTGCAAACAGCCTATAATTCTGTACCAAGAGTAGAGATATGGAATGTATTATATTAGAAGACTCAGGGGTCTCCGTCTAGGGGATATGTGAATAGCGACCACAAGGTACCCAAGCTGTGCAGAACATTACTTCCACTTACTGGTGTTTTGCTCCTCACTGTAACTTTTCTATCTTACCTTACCTTGGTCATCTCTTGTTCTCTTCCGACCCCGATGCTATTAGGGTTCCTGAGGGCTAGGGAGTCTTTATTTTTCCAACCTCTCCATTTCTCTAATTTCTCTATAAAATCTTAACCCCTAACATGCTGACCTGTCATGCCATGTAATACATCCTCTGATTGGAAATCAGAGGATATGGTCAGTGAATTTATTTTGATAACTCTCCCGATCAGGTCAGTGAGACCCGTAAACCAACGACAGGTGTGGTCCTCCAGACATTCTGGGGGTTGTGAGAGAGCGATGTGACCACCAAAACATAAAAATATGGTGCTCTCTAAAAAGCGGTTACTATTACTGCTATTGCTCTCTTCAATATCATCAGTGAAAAATATTGGACAGCAAGAGGATTAATGACTTCATTGACAGAAATCCAGCATTAAAGAACAACAACAAGTTGGAGTAAAATGTGTTTCTAAACATCAACATGTTTTTCAATTTATTGGAGTGGAATATTCACATTTAATGACATTTCAAAACGATTTAGCAATCTGTTTTCTTCTTTTTATTTTATCTAACATCATAAATAAAAAAGCATTTCTATCTTTGTACTATGTATACTTCCACTGTATTAGATCTTGTAGTGTGATACTATGGGAAAACTGCCAAAATGCAAGTACCATATTTAAGTTGCAAAAGAGAGCTATACTTACAACATTAAAAGTAAACAAAAGAACTATTTGCAGAACACTTTTTAAACAATTAAGTATGCCTCTACTTTGCTTGTATATCCAAGAATCAGTGATCTTTCTGAAGTTAAATATTGATTTATACTCAACAAATATATGTCCAAAATACCAGCAGGAAAGGGCAAATAAGCACAGTTCCACATAATGCCAGTTTGTTTGGTTAAAGTTTCATATACAAGGGAGTGTCAAAAAATAACTGAAATTATTTTTTTGCATTTTAATGTGCTTGTCCTTGAGATTGGTTTTAGCAGTACCAGAGAGGTGTGGCCTTGAGCGGCATAAATCTATACACGTCATTTTCCTGGTGGTATGTATGTAGTTGGAGAGAAGCAGGATAGGGCATGTTTACTGTACCCAACATGGATCTCAAGCAGCAGCAGTGTGCGTCAGTTAGATTTTGTGTTCTTCTTGACAGAACTCCGACACAAACATTGGAAATGTAGCAAGCCTACAAAGAGCAAGCCATGAGGAAATTGCAAGTTTGAGTGGCATAAGGAATTTTGGGAGGGTAAAAATGACCTTTAGGATGCTCCACACCTCACAAGGCATTCAACTTTGAAGACTGAAACCAATGTCAACATATTGTCACCGCGCCCGCCGCATCTAATTGCCAACAACAGCAGTGTCACCCATTGCATTATTGTCGGCACTACCGCAAAGGAGCCGAAGGAAAGAGACAGAGAATGGCCGCATTGTTGGGGCGCTTGCCGAAAGAGAGAAAAGGATAGAGACTTCGAGAATCTTCTGCTTTGTATTTCACCGCAATAACTGAACTTTCCAGAATAGTGCCTGGGAGATATAAATGGCAGTAAAGTGCGACAGAGGGGTCAGTCAGACGTATGTGAAGCGTTGAGTGGTCGTGCCGACGGAAAGAAGAGACGTATGTGAAGCGTTGAGTAGTCGTGCCGACAGACGTATGTGAAGCGTTGAGTAGTCGTGCCGACGGAAAGAAGAGACATATGCGAAGCGTTGAGGAGTCGTGCCGACGGAGAAGGGACAGTTCTTGTGTTACGAATTCGGAGCTGTGCTGTTGGTGAATCGGTAAAGACTTTCTTGCTGTTGCAACGAGTGTAAAAAGTTACTGTTTACAGAAATAAAAGTGTTTCTTTATCCCGGCTACATCTGTCTTCTTTACTTTACACCAAAAAAAAAGTCACAATATGTTGTGGGAAGACCATCGTTAACAAAGATAGCAGAGATTACCAATGTATCCTATGGATCAGCAGAAGACATCATACAAAAGGTTCTGGGGCATAGAAAAGTTGCAGCAAAGTGGGTGCCTCGTGTGATCAGTGACAAACAGAAGGCTCACCATGTGAGGCTTACCATTGCAACATCAAGATCCAAGAGATAATCTCTGAATTAGACATTGAGCTGATACCACATCCATTTTATTCATCGGGCCTAGCACTGTGTGACTTCCACCTATTTCCTGCAGTGAAAAAAGAGCTTTGGGGTCCTTATTTTCAGAGTAATCGAGAGCTAAATAATATAATTTCGGGTATACTCAACAGACTATCAGAAGGGTCTGCTTTGAATATTGGACTGATTGTATTGTGTCTGAGGAGTTTACTATGAAGATCTGCAATGGAATTTGAGTAAAAGTGAGCAGTATTTTCCAGTAAAAAAATAATTGCGGTTATTATTTATTTATGCCAACAAACTTACTGTTGTGTTTTAAAACACACAAACCGTGTGTGGGCAATATTTGAGAGGTAGAACCAGAACTTAAAAATTCAATGCCACAGCTGGGATTTGAACCAAGGACCTTCCGCTTACCAGGCAGGTGCTCCAACCATTAAGCTACTGTGACAACCTGCCAGAATGACACTGAATTCTCAAACCAGTTCATATTTTTCTCAGTAAACCACAAAGGCAGTCTCAAATATGAACTGGTTTGAGGATTCAATGTCATTCTGGCAGGTTGTCACAGTAGCTTAATCGTTAGAGCAACCGCCTGGTAAGCAGAAGGTCTGTGGTTCAAATCCCAGCTGTGGCATTGAATTTTTAGGTTCCGGTTCTACCTCTCAATTCCAGTTATTTTATCCCCCGCCCCCCACCCCTTGTATACTGAATTTTGACTTTATAATGGCTTACTTGAACACCTAAAACACTGGTACTTCATAAGTTTAAATATGCTGTAAAAAGGTTTTTGTTAGAACATTGTTTTTATAGTTTAGGAGAATTCTTAGTACATGGAAACTATTGTACGTATTTTAACATTATTGTACTTAAGAAATTTTATGTTGTAACATCACTGTATGTAACTTATGACATTTTTTCCATCTAAAATTTCATTGCATATGAATTCTAGTTGTATTTGATGTATATCATATAGTATGATCAAAGGAATAAATAAATACTATTACTAGTCCAACTCATGTTATGAAATAAAGATGTGTTCCGAAAAACTTGCTCTTTTTCTTATTTACCTGCTGTCATATACTGTTCAAATTTATAGCCCCAGGAACAACATTTTTTTTCCCACTCTGTCCTGCGTTCAAGTTCTGCTTTCCTCTCCTCTGTCTGCTTAGAAAATAAAAATATTGTTTTTCCCATTTTTGTGGCACATATAATCCATCCTTTTTCCTCATATGGTGTGCACATAAGTTTTGCCAGGAGGCCACGATAAGTAATAAAATCTGCTTGCATCCTGTTAACAGAAAGATAATCAGTGATAACTAGGCTGCAGATTTTACAAGCAGTTTTCTTAAGGTTGTCTACACACAAAGCTTTGGATCCATTGCATGAAATGTAAACAGCCATGGCTGTAAGTCACTGATGTGGAAGGGGTCATGACCATGTAACTGCTTCAAGGGTACAGTTGGGTGAATAAACAACTACAGCATGCAATGCTATCGACAGCAGAGCATATACTGCCTATGTTTATGTATTTCCTATTATCTTATACAATATACATGGTGCAAACAATGTATACTACATGGATCTAATGTATGCAATATTTATTGTAGTTTTACAATATTTAAAATACAATTTTGGTGTAGTATAAACATAATTATTGTTATAATATACCATGCATTTATACATTTTAATATGCACGCCACACATTTTCAACAGTATAGCTCATATCTTAATATTCCATAAGAAGTACATTTTATTGTTAGTTGCTCCTGTGGATGCACCAATTGCAGTGCATCACCATACACATCTTGAAGTTACTGAAGTTAAATTCTTAGGATTTACAAGATATTCCTTATATCATGAAAAACAGTAAAATCTGATTTTAAGCTTTCCTGGCGACAAACATATTCAAGATGTACTCGGGCTTCAGGCCAGGTACAGTGATGAACAGCCATTGACGTTTTGGGAGTGTAGATCTCTCCCATCATCAGGATGATAAATGACTAGCAAGAGTGAAAGGTCCAGTATATGTACTGTCCGCTAGTACATACCGAGTAGAAAACACCCAGTCTAATATAGAGGTGGTTCAAAGCTCCGTTGGAATCTGTTTAGTGAGCCGGTCGATTTCCAACTTTAAGGCTGGTTTCCAGGAGGGACTAAACTTCAATCCAGCATCCCGGTTCAGTGTGCTCTTCTCGGAGGAGATGGACAGAGCCTCCTTAACCCAGAAGGGAATGGAACCCATTATATGTGCCATGCCATTGTGCAAGGGTTAGAACATTTGTCTCTCACCAAAGTGCCCCAGATCTGATTCCAGGCAATCACATATACGATCTGTGATGGACAAAGTGGCACAGTGGTGGTTTTGTTGCTTCTCTCTCTAAGCAATGTAGCCATGCATACTCCAAATCAGCAGGTTTAAATGTTTCCCTCTCTGAGGGATGATGTAATGTATACTGCACATCAGCAGGTTAGGTTGTGTTTCCCTCTCTAGGGGATGATGTCATGCATAATGCATATCAGTATTACTTCATATGTTACCTTACAAGGATGATGCCATGCATGCTGCACATTAGTAGGTTTAGTTGCATATTCCTCTCTGAGGGATGATGCCATGTATACTGCACATCAGCAGGTTTGGTGGTGTTCCCCTCTCTGAGGGATGATGCCAAGCACACTGCACATCAGCAGGTTTGGTGGTGTTCCCCTCTCTGAGGGATGATGCCATGTATACTGCACATCAGCATGTTTGGTGGTGTTCCCCTCTCTGAGGGATGATGCCAAGCACACTGCACATCAGCAGGTTTGGTGGTGTTCCCCCTCTGAGAGATGATGCCATGTATACTGCACATCAGCAGGTTTGGTGGTGTTCCCCCTCTGAGAGATGATGCCATGTATACTGCACATCAGCATGTTTGGTGGTGTTCCCCTCTCTGAGGGATGATGCCAAGCACACTGCACATCAGCAGGTTTGGTGGTGTTCCCCTCTCTGAGGGATGATGCCATGTATACTGCACATCAGCAGGTTTGGTGGTGTTCCCCTCTCTGAGGGATGATGCCAAGCACACTGCACATCATCAGGTTTGGTGGTGTTCCCCTCTCTGAGGGATGATGCCATGTATACTGCACATCAGCAGGTTTGGTGGTGTTCCCCTCTCTGAGGGATGATGCCAAGCACACTGCACATCAGCAGGTTTGGTGGTGTTCCCCTCTCTGAGGGATGATGCCAAGCACACTGCACATCAGCAGGTTTAGTGGTGTTCCCCTCTCTGAGGGATGATGCCAAGCACACTGCACATCAGCATGTTTGGTGGTGTTCCCCTCTCTGAGGGATGATGCCAAGCACACTGCACATCAGCAGGTTTTCTTGTGTTTCCCTCTTTGAGAGATGAAGCCATGCGTACTGCACATTAGGAGATTTTGCTGTTTCTCTCTCTGAGGAAAGATGCCATGCTTAATGCACAGGTTTTGTTGCTTCTCTCTCTAAACGAGGCTTGCGCGAAATACAGGCTACGGCCTGATTGCGTCATCTTTGGAACAGCTGATTGAAGAGAACCGACCGAAGCCGAACGTGAATATGACCCCCGTTTGGAGGAACAGCGTAAGGAAGTGATATCCATTGAATTGTCACTCATTATTGAAAATAAAAACACGTAACAAAAATACCTGCACAATATTATAATACGTTACATAAATAATAAATCACATATCAATATAATAAAGATTAACTATCTATCTCAATAGCTGCTGTTATTATCATCAAATTGTAAACACGAGGCACATGATTATTGCCAAACTTAATTCCACTGAAACTGAATATACACATGTAAATGGAAATATTCCATTCTCAATATTTTGATTTTTAATGGCCCATTGTGACTAACCGATATATTATTATAACTAGTCAATCATATTAAAATAATGGTAATATTGATATGTTGCCTACCCCGGGGAAGCTGGAAGACTTATTTTTCAATATCACTTGTATAAAGTACTTACCAATGTATCCACTTACCTTACATAATATTTATTAATGATGGAATCTATAAATGTCAACTTATTATCAGCGGGGCATAGATAGTTTTTTCAGTTTCAGTTTTGTTTATTGAGAGAAAGTTTGGCCTGGTGCCGGTACAAAGGACCCGGCTTACAGGCTACAATTAACATTAACTTACAATTATAAATATTTACAAAGTTTACAGTTTTTGGGTTTAACAAAACCCATACGGTGACCATACCAAGAAGTTTTTGGGTGTGGATTTGTCCTTTAGATAGGCATCCCAGAAATTGATGCAAAATACTAATTAAACTCAGTCTATCAACATTTACAATGCTGCTTTGGTAAATTTGCACATAAAATAGCAATTATCAACAATAGGCTAAGCTGTGATACCTGTGTTAATTTCTAAAAGTGGAGAAAGAGTTAAGATATGATGTTATAAAGTTAGGTTAGGGTTGCATATTATTCTTGATGGCAGGTGTGGATGCTGCCTCTGATAATACAGGCTAAATTTTGATAACACAGGACTCTGTCATCCCGTTCATATAGGTACACATTAACCTAGGTGTCGTTGCCTACATAATTCCATCATGTGTGAGTATAGACAGGGCACAAAATTTGACACAAGTATAATAGTTTTCCCTTTTTGATGAAGGTGGGAAAAATGTAAATGACCTAGCTACTGCCTGTTTTCTAAATTTATTGATTAACTTGGTAAATGTTTTGTTAACATTCATTGCATTTAACTGTTGCCAGAATGGTTTAACAAAAACCAACCCATACCATCCTTAGTTCAACAGTTTTTGGGTGTAGATTTGTCCTTTCAATGTGTTTCATTTATATATATAAACTGTCCTAACTAGTTTTACATTGATACACACTACAACGTCGACCCACAATGTTCAATTCTACACCTAAAACAAAAGTAGAATTACATACCTTTCAGTACCAGTATCACCATGTTACAATATAGGTTATGGATTCTTAAATAACTTCACTGAAGTATTAACCATTTCTTAAATCACTTAAAATTACACACTATGAATGAAAATAATCATTTTAGTTTAATAGTTCAACCATAACAACTAGAACTTACGAAAACCATGCGAAAAACTGTTCAATTGCTCAAAAGAAACCGTTAAAAAGTGCAGCAAAAAACATATGTTATAATTCTCGTAATACAACAAGAAAACTACTGAAAAATTAATTTTGATTAATTTACAATATTTACAAATAAACACAATCACTGAAACAGCATATACCGCCACTAATTCACTTTCAATTAAACAAAACTAACACGTGTTGCCCCATAACATCCCACACTAGTAGCCATGTTTGTTAGTGTGCCAGGTTCTCGGCTATCAGCTGATCGGCCCGGGCCATAGCCTGAGATTCACGCGAGCTTTGCTCTCTAAACAATGATGTCATGCATACTCTAAATCAGCAGGTTTAATTGTTTCCCTCTCTGAGGGATTATGTAATGCATACTGCACATCAGCAGGTCCGATTGTATTCTCTTTAGAATGATGCCATGCATACTACACATCAGCTGGTTAGGCTGTATTTGCCTCTTTGAGGGATAATGTCGTGTATACTGCACATCAGCAGGTTAGGTTGTCTTCCCCTCTCAAAGGATGATGCCATGCATACTACACATCAGCTGGTTAGGCTGTGTTTGCCTCTTTGAGGGATAATGCCATGTATACTGCACATCAGCAGGTTAGGTTGTGTTCCCCTCTCAAAGGATGATGCCATGCATACTACACATCAGCTGGTTAGGCTGTGTTTGCCTCTATGAGGGATAATACCATGTATACTGCACATCAGCAGGTTAGGTTGTGTTCCCCTCTCAAAGGATGATGCCATGCATACTACACATCAGCTGGTTAGGCTGTGTTTGCCTCTATGAGGGATAATGCCATGCATACTGCACATCAGCAGGTTAGGTTGTGTTCCCCTCTCAAAGGATGATGCCATGCATACTACACATCAGCTGGTTAGGCTGTGTTTGCCTCTATGAGGGATAATGCCATGTATACTGGACATCAGCAGGTTAGGTTGTGTTTGCCTCTATGAGGGATAATGCCATGTATACTGCACATCAGCTGGTTAGGCTGTGTTTGCCTCTATGAGGGATGATGCCATGCACACTGCACATCAGCAGGTTAGGTTGTGTTTGCCTCTATGAGGGATAATGCCATGTATACCGCACATCAGCTGGTTAGGCTGTGTTTGCCTCTATGAGGGATGATGCCATGCACACTGCACATCAGCAGGTTAGGTTGTGTTTGCCTCTATGAGGGATAATGCCATGTATACCGCACATCAGCTGGTTAGGCTGTGTTTGCCTCTATGAGGGATAATGCCATGCATACTGCACATCAGCAGGTTAGGTTGTGTTCCCCTCTCAAAGGATGATGCCATGCATACTACACATCAGCTGGTTAGGCTGTGTTTGCCTCTATGAGGGATAATGCCATGTATACTGGACATCAGCAGGTTAGGTTGTGTTCCCCTCTCAAAGGATGATGCCATGCATACTACACATCAGCTGGTTAGGCTGTGTTTGCCTCTATGAGGGATAATGCCATGTATACTGGACATCAGCAGGTTAGGTTGTGTTTGCCTCTATGAGGGATAATGCCATGTATACTGCACATCAGCTGGTTAGGCTGTGTTTGCCTCTATGAGGGATGATGCCATGCACACTGCACATCAGCAGGTTAGGTTGTGTTTGCCTCTATGAGGGATAATGCCATGTATACCGCACATCAGCTGGTTAGGCTGTGTTTGCCTCTATGAGGGATGATGCCATGCACACTGCACATCAGCAGGTTAGGTTGTGTTTGCCTCTATGAGGGATAATGCCATGTATACCGCACATCAGCTGGTTAGGCTGTGTTTGCCTCAATGAGGGATGATGCCATGCACACTGCACATCAGCAGGTTAGGTTGTGTTCCCCTCTCAAAGGATGATGCCATGCATACCGCACATCAGCTGGTTAGGCTGTGTTTGCCTCTATGAGGGATGATGCCATGCATACCGCACATCAGCTGGTTAGGCTGTGTTTGCCTCTATGAGGGATGATGCCATGCATACCGCACATCAGCTGGTTAGGCTGTGTTTGCCTCTATGAGGGATGATGCCATGTATACCACACATCAGCAGGTTAGGTTGTGTTCCCCTCTCAAAGGATGATGCCATGTATACTACACATCAGCTGGTTAGGTTGTGTTCCCCTCTCTGAAGGATGATACCATATACTCGTATACTGCATATCAGCAGGTTTTGCTGTATTTCTCTGATGGATGATGGCATGCACACTGCACATCTCGAAAAAAAATTAAACAATTATTTTGTTTGAGAGGTAGAACTGGAACTTAAAAATTTAATGCCACAGCTGGGATTTGAACCACAGACCTTCTGCTTACCAGGCGGGTGTTCTACCATTGAGCTACCGTGACAAACATTGCCCACATACGGCTTGTGTGTTTAAAAACACCAACAGTAAGTTTGTTGGCATAAATAAATAATAATTATGTTGTTGTTTATCGATGCTATCAATTGCCAGGGTCACATCAGCGTCGACGGTGTGCCGCAATTTTGTCCCGCAGGAGTTCTTTTACATGCCAGTAAATCTACTGACAGCTGTCGTTTTTAAGCACACTTAAAAACCATCGGCATGGGTCGGGTTTGAACCCCCAACCTTGGGATCAGTAGGCCAGCGTCTAACCAACTGATCCACCCAGACCAACTGCACATCTCGAGGCTTTGCTGTTACCTCTCTGAAGGATGAAATCATGGACACTGCACAACAACAGGTTTGGTTGTTTCCCTCTCTGAGGGATGATGCCACCCAACTGCACATTCCGGTGGTTTTGTTGTTTTCCTCTCTTAGGGATGCTACCATTCATACTGCAAATCTGTGTTTCGCTCTAGCGGATGATGCCATGGATATTACACATCAGTAGGACTGAACGTGTCCCCTTACAAGGATGATGCCATGCATACTGCACATTCGCACGACTGATTGTGTTCCCCATAGAAGGATGATGCCATGCATACCGCAAATCAGCAGGTTTCTTTTTGTTTCCCCCTCTGAGGATGCCATGCATACCAACATCAGCAGGTTTGGTTGAGTTCACCTCTCTGAGGGGTGATACCATGTATACCGCACTTCAGCAGGTTAGATTGTGTTCCCTTCTCTGAGGGATGATGTCATGCATACTGCATATCAGTTGGTTTTGCTATTCCTCTAAGGGATGATGTTATACATACTGCTCATAAGCCGATTAGGTCATGTTGCCTTCTCTGAGAATTATGCCATGCATAATGCATATTGGCAGGTGTAGTTCTATTTCACTTTCTTTTCACTGTACATATTACACATCAGCAGGTTTTGTCAATTGCCTCTATGAGGGATGATGCCATTCATGCTTCACACCAGCAGATTTTGTTTCTCTCTCTAAGGAATGATGCTATGCACAATGCACATCAGGTGCTTATGTTATGTTCCCCTTGCTGACGGATGATGCCACGCATGCTGCACATCAGCTGGTTAGGTTGTGTTTCCCTCACTGAGGGAGAATACCATGCAGATTGCAAATGCACAGGTGTTGTTTAAACCCTCTCTGAGGGATGATGCCATGCATACTGCACATCAGTAAGTTTAGTTATGTTTCCTTCACTGAAGGGCAATGCCATACATACTGCCCAACTGCAGGTTTTGTTGATTTTCCCTCTCTGAGGGATGATGCCATGCATCTTGCATTTCAGTAGGACTGAAAGTGTTCCCCTTACAAGGATGATGCCAAGCATACTACATATCAACAGGTTTTGTTGTATTTTCCTCTCTGAGGGATGATACCATGCATATTTCACATCAGCTGATTTTGTTGTTACATTCTCTGAGGGATGATGCCTTGTATTCTGCACATCAGCAGATTAGGTTGTGTTCCCCTCTCTGAGGGATGATGTCTTTCACACTGCACATCAGCAGATTAGGTTGTGTTCCCCTCTCTGAGGGATGATGCCTTTCACACTGTACATCAGCGGGTTAGGTGGTGTTCCCTCTCTGATGGATGATAGCATACATATTGCACATCAGCAAGACTGATTGTGTTCTCCTTAAATGGATGGTGCCAGACATACTGCATACCAGCTGGTCAGCTTGTTACCCTCTCAGAGGGATGATGCCTTGCATAATGCACATCAAAATATTATGTTGTGTTTCCCTCCCTGAAGGATGATACCAAGCATACTGTACATCATCAGGTTTGGTTGTGTTTCCTCTCTGAGGGACCATGCCATGCATAATGTACATCAGCAGGTCAGGTTCTGTTTCCCTCTCTGATAGATGATCCCAGGCATACTGCACATCAGGAATTTTAGTTGATTTCCTCTCTGAGTGATGATGCCATACATAATGCACATCAGCAGGTTTCGTTGTTTCCCCGCTCTAAGGGATGATGCCATGCATACTCCACATCAGCAGGTTTGTTTCCCTCTCTGAGGAATGATGCCATGCCTACTGCCAATCTGCAGGTGCCGTACTTTTTCCCTCTCTGAGGGACAATGCCATGGATACTGCAAATCTGTTGCTTAGCTTGTGTTCCCCTTTCTGAGGGATGATACCATGCATGCTGCACATCACCTGGTTAGGTTGTGTTTTCCTTTTGAGGGATGATGCCATGCATACTGCATATCAGCAGGTTTGGTTGTGTTCCCCACTCTGAGGGATGCTCTACGCCTAACGTGCACATTGCATGGCAGCAGTTGTGGTGTTTTGCTATCTGAGGGTAGATGCCATGCACACTGCACATCAGATTTTGCTCTCTGAGGTATTATAACCATGGAGACTGCACATCAGCTGGTTTTGTTGTTACCCTCTCTGAGGGATGATGTCTTGCATACTGCACATCATCAGATAAGGTTGTGTTGCCCTCTCTGAGGGATGATTGGTTTTGTGGGTTTAAGGGCGCCTAACTTCTAGGTCATCAACACTCTTAAAAGATTCATGGCAATAGCCAGATATAAATTTCACTCAAAAATAAAAATACTAGCAACAAGGAAAATATACACAAAAAGTAAAAAACATTGGCAATAGTCAGATATGAAACAAGGTGATATATATCTCAAAAAGCATAAATAGATATCTAAAATTTTAAATCCTCAAATTAATATTGCACTCTGCTAAAAACTTAAAACTTTATCAACTACTGTTTTGTCGTCCGCTAACATCTATGCAAATCTGGCATGCAGCTGCAGAGAGTCCTGAAGGTGCGCTAGACAGCAACAGTCTCTCAGCACGTAGCGAACTGACAAAAGGTTGTCACACAGCGGACATAGAGGGGCAGGGTCCCTTTTAAATAGGTAACCATGTGAAAAATTGCAGTGCGCTGTTCTTAATCGAGCCAAACTAACCTCGATATGTGACAGGAAATTACCCAGTTTATCAGAAGTTCTTTCACTTCTCTACGCTTATTACCGCGGAGAGCTGACCACTCTTCGCGCCAGGACAACTGTACCGCTCTCCGCACTTCAAACCTAAAGTCTTCCGAAGTAACACGTGAGATGGTAATACTGGGTTCTGTAATTGCCGTCTTTGCTGCTAAATCTGCCATTTCATTCCCCGGCAAACCTACGTGACCAGGAATCCATGCACACACTACGTCAATGCCAGAAGCGTGTAAAACATGGAGGGCATCCTGGATACGTTGTACAATAAGGTGGGGGTTGTGCAGCTCTCGAAGGCTCTCAAGTGCACTAAGAGAATCGCTCAGTTGCCTAATTTACGACGGCGCACATACAAAACAGCTCGGTAAATTGCATACAGCCCTGCAGTAAAAATGGAAGTGCTATTTGGAAAACCGAATGTATGTGGTTTGGTTCCATACGCGTAAGTACATCCAACACCGTTGGTGCTCTTTGAACCATCGGTGTAAATATATCGACGGTCAGTGTAGCCTGACAAAAGTTGTAAAAAACACGTGCGGATACTTGAAATAGGCATCATGGACTTCCGGTGTACGGTCATCCCAAGATCTACATTGGGCGCGCCAGATAGCCAAAGGGGGTAAAGCTTCTTGCCCTTGGCGAACATCCTGGGCAGTTCCATTTCAATCTTCACTAGAAGTTCCTGGAAACGAAACCACGCAGGCTTAGGATTAAGGGTGCTATTCCTATACCGTTCTCTTTGCGTGGTGGTGAAAAAAGAAGCGAACGTTGGGTGCTTAGGCATACATCTAAGCGTACAATCATATTTTGGTAAGAGAATCTCACGCCGATATTGCAGAAGAGGGTCTGTGGAATCGGCGTAAAGGCTCACCACTGGGCACGTTGGAAAAGCTCCTATTGCCATGTGGATACCCCTATTGTGGATCGCGTCTAATCTTCTCAGCACAGATGGTCGTGCTGACGAATAAACAATACACCCATAGTCTAGTTTGGATCGGATCAGTGCGTGATACATTCGCAACAAAGTTGTCCGATTCGCTCCCCACGATCTGCCATTTAGTACTCGCAAGATATTTAGGGAACGGTCACATTGTGGTATTAGCTGTGCAATATGCGACCAACTAAGCTTTCTGTCCAAGATCAAACCCAGGAAGCGCGTCTCATCTGCGAACGGAACTAAATCTGGACCGAAACGGAGCGAAGGTGGTAATCGTCTCCTACGACGACAGAAAGTAACGCAGATTGACTTCTCAGTTGAGAAACGGATGCCGTTTTTGGAGCTCTATTCTCTAAGGCTGTCCAAACATTGCTGCAGGCGCCGTTGTAAGAACGCCGTGCACTGAGAAGTGCAATAGACAGCAAAGTCGTCTACGAATAGGCATGACGAAAATCCAGGTGGAACACATTTCCAGATGGAGTTAATTGCTATAGCAAAGAGCGTGACACTTAGTACTGAACCCTGAGGTACTCTCTCCTCCTGAACAAGAGAATTAGAAAAAGCATAAGACCCTTACTCTGAAAAAGCGGTCCTTCATAAACTCCTGAATGAACAGCGCTAGGCGTCCACGTATGTTCCAGGTATACAGGAAACGTAGAATCCCTGTTCGCCAGCACGTATCATAAGCCTTCCCGAGATCGAAAAATTTGCCAACGGTTTGACAGTTCTTCATAAATCCGTCCATTATCTGTGTTGATATTGTCACAAGATGGTCCACAGTTGAACGGCGTCGTCGAAACCCACACTGGATGTTACTCAGTAGGTTACGACTTTCTAACCACATACCAATCGTCCACTGATCATGCGTTCCATCACCTTGCAAACGCAACTGGTGAGGGAAATAGGTCGAAAGCTGCAGGGAAGATGACGGTCTTTTCCAGCCTTTAAGATGGTAATAACGGTGGCCTCCCACCAATTTTCTGGGAGAATACTGTCAATCCAAACACGATTATAGACCTCGAGCAGGAATGCCTTACCTTCAGGAGAGAGCTGTTGTAACATTTGTACATGAATACCGTCCGGTCCTGGTGCTGATAATCACGAAGATTTAAGAGAATTAATGTTCTAGCTCCACCATGGTGAAAAGGCGATTGTAATCTTCTACGTTTCTAAACCGAAACGCGAAGCCTTGAGATTCTACCTGAGTTTTAGTTGTAAGGAACTCAGAGGAGTAGTTTTCCGAGCTAGACACTTAGGCGAAAGCACTGCCAAACGTGTTCGCGACTTCGAATGGATTAACAATAGCTCCTTTGGCTGTATTCAGTGCCGCAATTGGAATATGGGTCGACCGACCAGCAGCACGCCTTAGCCTATCCCACACAACCTAGGAAGGCGTGAGTCGGTTAAATGAAGCTACAAATTTGCTCCATGACTTTTTGCTATTCTTAATGACTTGTCTGGACCTGGCGCGCATTTTGTTGTATTGGATTAGGTTATCCAAAGTAGGGTGACGTTGGAAAACCCTAAGAGCACGCCTTCGAGCACGAATGGCATTCCGACATTCTTCCGTCCACCAGGGGACGGGAAATTGACGGGGTGTGAAGTCGATCGCGGAATTGATTGTTCAGCGGCAGAGAGAATCGTCTCCGTGAGATTCTGCGCCGAAACATTCACTGAGTCGTGCTCGTTGTACATAAAGACAACCAACTGGGTGTAAAGGTTCCAGTTGGTATGGTCCAAACGCCAACTGGGCATACGTGTGGAACACGTATCTTACGTTAAGAGACTAATAAGACATGGGAAGTGGTCACTAGAGTGTAGATCAGAGATGACATTCCATTGTAAGGAGCACAGATTATACTGCCAACTGAGGTGAACATACTGCAAGATCAAGGTGCGAGAAACCATTGAAAAGTCAGAAATGAATGTAGGCTCTCCAGTGTTGAGGAGAGCTAGGTTCAAACTGTCCAAGAAATCGGCAATGAGCGTACCTCTCGCACAAGCGCGACTTGAACCCCAAAGTGGGTGGTGCGCATTGAAGTCTCTCACCTACAGAAACGGTGTTGGTAACTGGGAAACTAGATCTTCTAAATCAATGTGCGAGAATCATGGGACGGAGGCAAATATAAGGTACATGGTGATCTGGATGTTTGGCAGCGTAATCCTTACAGCAACTGGTTGTATATCAGAGTGTAATGGTACAGATTCCTTATATATGTCATCTCTGATAACTACATATCATAGCGCCGCCATGTGCCGGAATACCGTCTTCTGCTGTGACATCACACAGTACTGGGGTGTATCGCCTTAGACGGAATGCGTCTTGAGGACCTAGCTTAGTCTCTTGCAAGCATGCGACCAAGAGTTCGTCCTCTTTGAGCAAAAGCTCAAGTTCTGGTCGTTGTGTTCTAATACCACGTATGTTCCATTGTAGGATAGCCATATTGCATTCTGTATGGGACAGGTATTCCAAAGTAATTCTTCATTACTTTGGAGTAGGCGGTTGTCGAATTAATTTTGCCCTTTTCTTCCGCCTTGGGCTTACATTTTTATCTCAGGCCTTTTCGCGCCTCTTTTCCACTGGGGGTCTTCCAGTGTGGGCAGATTTGTCTAACTCCATATCCTCTGCTGAGGACGTCCGTGTTCCCCTGGTGAATTTCGGTTCGAGAGCTTTGAACCGATTCGACACGGAGACCGGCGAAGATGACATACGCCGGTCTGTAGCCACCCTATAGGATTCCGCTGAAGAGGATCTCCTTGGAGATGTCTTTGGACTTTTCTTTCCCTTTGATGCCTTGGGAGAAATCTTACTCTCTTTGAGAAAATCAGATCTTTTATTCTGGGTCTTAAACATAATCGGTGAAGCATCGTATACTATCGGTCTACTTGTCGAGGTCAATTCTTTGTGGCCGACCTTCCTGATCTGCTGGATTGAACTGCGGTGCTTGTAGATGCTGTAACGGACTCGTGACGTCAAACGCTTTGGATGTGACAACTACGAGAGTTTTGTCTGAAACTGTTGCCCCATTCATATAGCTAGTTTGAGTTGCGATTTCCCGACGCGGTACCGGTTTAGCTGCAACCAAGCTATAGGTACCGGAGTTCGGAATAGCGGGCTGGCACAAACGTAAGAGTTTCCAGGCTTCTGAGATGGACACCTTCTCTCTAACCCGGATCTCCTGGATGGCTCTCTCCTCCATATAAAGGAGGCATTCTCGGGAGTTGCTGGATGTTCTCCCCTGCAGTTAACACAGCTGTGAGGTGATGTACATTCATAGTCTTGAGCGATGCCTCCACAGTTCACGCAGGTAGCTCTACTACTGCACGTGTCACTTGTATGACCAAAGTGTTGGCATTTGTAACATCTAAGCGGGTTCGGGATATAAGGTCTTACTTAATGGCCTCATACCCAGCCTTTATCCTTTGCAGGAGATCTACCCGACTAAAGGTGAGGAAAAGGGTACGGGTAGGCAGATATTCGCTTCCATCTTTTCTCTGAACCCGATAAACAGACATCACACCTTGATCTGCTAGATTCTCCTTAATTTCATCATTGGACATATCGTCCATTACGCGTGTGTTCACAACACCGCGAGAGGAGTTCAGTGTTCTGTGCATCTCCACACGCACCGGATAGCTGGCTAACATGTTGGCTTTTAAAATAGTAGCTGCCTGTCCTGCTGAATTAGATTCAAAATTAGATTCAACCAGCAGCGTGCCGTTGCGAGATTTTGTGCAGTTCTTAACTGGGCCAGCTATCTTATCCAGAACCTTCTGTATCACAAATGGATTCACCGACCTGAATGTTTTACCTTCCTCTGTTCTTGCTATGACTAAGTAGCGAGGACCACTGAACTCTGCTACTTCCTTTTCATTACCTTTGCTGTATTTGTTTTTATTTTGAGTTTTAAAAGAACTCATGGCTATTATATCCTCCACCATTGCAAATGTCTCCGATGGCATGTTCACTTCCTGGGCGCCACCCCTTCTTAGGTGAGAGTCCTGGCCTGGACCTTGCTCACCCTAGGGTCTCACCACCCAAAGTATAGACAGAGGGACCCAATCGCCTTCAGGAGTGCATCAGCTCATGCAATGGCCCCTTCCTGGGACTGACCTTTATCAGCGGATACGAACACAGATCCTACATGATAACCAGGGGCTGGGAATTACGCGGTTACCCAGTCACCCCCTGCGTCTCCTGTGTGTGTAGTGTTTAACGCCCGCTTTTACTACTACGGCATCACAGGCGGTGACACTCATGATACATGGAATGAAGATGGAGCACCGGTGGAATGAGATGGCGGGGGAAACCGGAGAACCCGGAGAAAACCCGCCCAGACGCCGCTTCGTCCACCACATGGGAGTCCCTGGGATCGAACCCGGGCCGCCTAGGTGGTAGGCGAGCGCGCTAACCGCTCGGCCACGGCGCCGCCCTGCGTCTCCTCATCCTCCTATAACCCGTGCTTAGGTTATCCATCAGACTGTGTACAGGGAGGTATCAGGTAGGAGGTCAAACACAAAAGTGAACCAAATTTGCATGGGCGTTTGGCAGGTGCCCTCTCACCTCTTAGAGGAACCCAATCGAGAGTATGGCTCGGGGCCCCGGGTATGCCAGACTCGTAGCTACCGTAGTAGGACCCCCTGGGGGAGTTAGATTTAGGAGTCCTCTTCTCCTAGATGAGTCGTCGACCAAGACTAATGAGCCTCATCTACCCGTTTTGGAATGCTGTTTGCTTCTCCTCACCTCTTGCCTACCTGTAGTCAAAAATGACACATTTAGTAGGCCGTCTGGATTGGGTACTGAGCCCCTCCACCAAGGCGACATTCCTTAGGAGGGCTCTGAGGGATGATGCCATGCATAATTCACATCAGCAGGTTTTGTTCTTACCTCTCTGAGGGCAGATGCCATGCATACTGCATATCAGCCGATTTAATTGTTTCCCACTCTGACGGATGATGCCATACATACTCCACATCAGTCGATTTGTTTCCCTCTCTGAAGGATGATGCCATGCATACTGCACATCAGCTGATTTAATTGTTTCCCTCTCTGAGGGATAATGCCATGCATACTACACATCAGGAGGTTTTGTTGCGTTCCCCTCTCTGAGGGATTATACCTTGCATACTATGCATCAACTGGTTAGGTGGTGTTTCACTGTTTGAAGGAGAATGCCATGCATGCTGCAAATCTGGAGGTTTTATTGTATCCCTCTCTGAGGGAGGATACCTTGCACACTGCACATCAGCTGGTTAATTTGTATTTCCCTTTTCTGAGGGATGATGCCATTCCTACTACAAATCATTTTTGGTTGTGTTTACCTCTCTAAGGGATGATGCCATTGTATATTGCACATCAGTAGGACTGAATGTGTTCCCCTTACAAGGATGATGCCATGCATACTGTATATCAGCAGGTTTCATTGTATTTCCCTCTCTGAGGGATGATACCATGCATACTGCACATCAGCAGGACCAGGGTTGCCAACTCGTACGATAATTATGGGGGCATACGATAATTTTAATGTTTGTACGATGGTTGTCAACCCGTACAATAATTATGGGGGTGTACGATAATTTGAATGTATGATAGTTCAGTATCAGCAAAATATCATTTTCACTGGTTTGTCACTCCAGCGAAGTGAAACTAATTACAAATAACACCACTTTTGTCCTCATCGTCTGTCTCCACCCCATAGCTACTAAGCCTGCTACCCTTTATCCTCTTATTGCCAGTGTACCCAGGTCTAATAATCTCAAAGAAGAAGGCACTGTTCAGAAAATTGACGACCAATGTAGAAAACTCGGAATACATGATATTCCATGTGAAATAAAGAACATGCCTGAACCTGACAGTTTCTGGAGTGCTGTTAAACATATGTCATCTTGGTGGAAATACTGATTTCAAAGAACTAGCGGCCTTTGCATTATCAGAGGTTTTCTAGCCCTACAGAAGCACTTCTTGTGAAAGTTTTTTTTATAAAGTGGGTTTAATAAAAACCAAAGTTAGAAACAGATTGGCACTAGATACGGTAAATGAACTCTTTTGTCGTCTCAACTTATGAAAGAATGTGGTAGATCTTAAAATCTGCAAGTCACCGAGAAGATGTTAAGGTTTATCTCAACAAAAAATTGGTGCAATGCTGCAACGGTTGAGGAAGCTGAACTTTCAGATGAATAGTGCGAGAAACATAAGTGCCAAAGTTATAACATTTGTTGAGGTCATCAATCTTGTAAGTGGACATAATAAACATCATTACTCTTATATTTTCATAAGTATTATACTGATATTTTTATTGTTGTAGCATTTGCTTTATGATGTACGATAATTTTGAATCCAAATCTATAATTTTGAGTGACTGGTACAATAATTATACTTTTAAATGTTGGCAACCCTGAGCAGGACTGATTGTGTTCCCCATAGAGGGATGCTGCAATTTATACTGCACATCAGCAGGTTAGCTTGTGTTTCCCTCTCTGAAGAATCATGCCATCCCTATTGCACATCAGCAGGTTAGGTTGTGTTTCCCTCTCTGAGGGATGATGCCATGCCTATTGCACATCAGCAGGTTAGCTTGTGTTTCCCTCTCTGAAGAATCATGCCATCCCTATTGCACATCAGCAGGTTAGGTTGTGTTTCCCTCTCTGAGGGATGATGCCATGCCTATTGCACATCAGCAGGTTAGCTTGTGTTTCCCTCTCTGAGGGATAATGCCATGCTTATTGCACATCAGCAGGTTAGCTTGTGTTTCCCTCTCTGAGGGATAATGCCATGCTTATTGCACATCAGCAGGTTAGGTTGTGTTTCCCTCTCTGAGGGATGATGCCATGCCTATTGCACATCAGCAGGTTAGCTTGTGTTTCCCTCTCTGAGGGATAATGCCATGCTTATTGCACATCAGCAGGTTAGCTTGTGTTTCCCTCTCTGAGGGATAATGCCATGCTTATTGCACATCAGCAGGTTAGGTTGTGTTTCCCTCTCTGAGGGATGATGCCATGCCTATTGCACATCAGCAGGATAGCTTGTGCTTCCCTCTCTGAGGGATGATGCCATGCTTATTGCACATCAGCAGGTTAGCTTGTGTTTCCCTCTCTGAGGGATGATGCCATGCCTATTGCACATCAGCAGGTTAGCTTGTGTTTCCCTCTCTGAGGGATGATGCCATGCTTATTGCACATCAGCAGGTTAGCTTGTGTTTCCCTCTCTGAGGGATGATGCCATGCCTATTGCACATCAGCAGGTTAGCTTGTGTTTCCCTCTCTGAGGGATAATGCCATGCCTATTGCACATCAGCAGGTTAGCTTGTGTTTCCCTCTCTGAGGGATGATGCCATGCCTATTGCACATCAGCAGGTTAGGTTGTGTTTCCCTCTCTGAGGGATGATGCCATGCCTACTGCACATCAGCAAGTTCAGTTATGTTTCCCTCTCTGAGGGATGATGCCATATATACTGCACATCCGCAGGTTAGGTTCTTTTTCCCTCTCTGAGGGATGATGCCATGCACATTCCACATCAGCAGGTTATATTGTGTTTCCCTCTCTGGAGGTCATTACATGCATACTGCACATCAGCAGGTTAGGTTGTCTTTCCCTCTCTGAGTTAAGATGCCATGCACACTGCAAGTCAGCAGGTTATGTTGTGTTTCCCTCTCTGGAGATCATACCACGCGTACTGCAAGGTTAGGTTGTGTTCCCTCTCTGAGGGATGATACCATGGATATTGCACATCAGCAGGACTGATTTGTGTTATCCTTAAGCAGATGATGCCATGCATACTGCTGTTACAGGCACTGCTGTTACCTGTTGCTTCGCTGTTAATAGCTTCAATTTTCCTAAAACTAATCAATTTCTGCTGGTGGTTTCACAAACACCTTTTACCCATTTGAGATCAATTTGTTCACTTTAGGATACAACATACATATGTGCTCACATACCCGGTATAAATCATGCACCTGCTATACAGAGGGTTACAAGACATCCAGAAATTCCTAGACATGACTTACATTTTAACCATTTGTCTGGCATCCAGGGGGGAATTTATGAAAATTCTGTAATGTCCTACATTTTCTTAAACAAGCCGTGATTGTTAGAGAATGAACTGGAAACTGGAAAACAGAATTGAATAATTGATTATTAGTCACAACTGCAATTTGCTGTGGCAACAACAATGCTGTGTTGCCAGTCTACTGTCCAAGAGCATACGCATGCATTAGTAACACAGAACAACAGATTGGCAACACAGCATTTCCACTCTGAGACAAAAGGTTGTTCTGTAGAGGAAAAGAGATGCTTTGCTCTCACTCCTCCATTTGTATTTTGGTTATCAAAGAAGGAAGTTGAAAGTAAACAGGCTGTATTCTAAGAAACAAAACTTCACAAAATTCTGCCAGTACATCAGATATTAAAGATTTCTTTGCTCAGCCCAAACAGCCAGCATATCATGTTAGCACTGCAGAGACAACACTTGCATTTTACATTGTTCGTCACCATATGAAATAAATCCATGGAAACAATATTATGTGTTTGAGATACTGTAGTAGGATTATTAATAGAAAATAAATATGTAGGGTTTGGAGCTGATAATACATATACATGTTCTAGTGGCATAAGTCACCAGAGAAGGCATGGGAAAAAGAGGTGACAGGAATGCAATTGAGTATTTACCCTCTTCACTTTCCCCATCACTAAATGCAGCCACCTCTCTTTTCTGGTTCTGTTTGTTTATGGATACACACAAACAAGGTAAGTTTCAAGGCATGCAGTGACAGAACCGAATAGAAACATGATGTATTGGTTTTGTGATTACATGATTGTGATTACGTTACGTACACTTTCTTTTGGCATAGTAAACATAAAGCTTTATTTTTACTAGGAACATGAAAGTACTTAATTCCCATTAGGGTTTGAAGTATCTTTTTGCTTGTTATGTATTATGTAACATGATTCCACCCCTGACAAAGTTTGAGGGACTGGCCAGTTCTCTGAGGTAGGTAAATAATAGTGATGCCATTGTCTGATAGCTAACCAGTGCGTTGCAGAGTGGACGGAGATAAAACTACAATGTAGGGGAAATGATACTCATGTCAGTTCTCCCCATCAATGCAACAGAGGGTAAAAATGTATTCACCAAACTAAAGTCATATATTAATTGCGCAAGATTAGTTCTTCAAAGAAATATGGCTCACTGTTGATGATCACATTTAATATTCGATGTTTCAAGATTTTAAGAAAATATAAATGTATATGCTTATGGGTATGTATATATACATTTGTGTGAATAAACTAACATGTCACTGTGAAAGAAACAAAAATCAAAACATCACTAATACCACAAATTTCGCTTCTCCTGTGGGTTGGAAGTTGCCATTGCACATGCTCTGTTATGGGAGGATGGCCATGTTTGTTGTAGTTACGTGATTATATTACTGTATAAGAAAACATACTAAACAGGGTGGGTGGGTTCCAGAATGTATGTACCATGGACATCACAACACCCCTAAGCAATTACTTCATTCTCTTTAATCTGAACAACATACTTAAGTTTATATTATAAACAGTGAATCATAAGCATCCTAAGAATGCACACTCACTTCACCCAGTGATTGGTATGATCAGCAGTTGCTAATTAAACGCAAGGGATCCATGAAGCAGAAGAACTGCTTATTTATCAATCTTTTTCATCTATCTCCTTTGCTTTTATAATAGTTACAATGATTTGTTGTATAATGCTCCAATGGTTTTTGGCTCTCTAAAACAATTTGCACAATGTATATTGTTTAATTACACTTTAAAAGCGTACTTCAATAAATAATAACATATTAAATTTGTAGATTAACCAAATTGTTATAGAATGGCGTGTATACATCATTGGAATTCATGACAAATCATATAAAATGCTTACTTCAGTACTACATCTTACACAGTTATACAATATACGAGGGCTGTTCAATAAAGAATGATCATAATTTTTTTACAGTCATAATTTTTCACACTAAAATTCAATCTTATTATATTCTGTTAGCTTAATGTGAAACAAATACGCCGTAGTAGTTTCATTGTTGGTACTCCTGGTTCCCGCCTGTGAGAACGTGTTCAGTATCCCCTACCGCTGCAATGGAGGTAACACGCGAGGAACAATATGCGGCTTTGAAATTCTACTTTTGTCTCAACAAATCTTCAGTTGAGGCCTATACAATGTTACAGGAGGCCTATGGAGAGTCTGTTCTTCCCTACAGCACAGCTCCAAGGTGGTTTAAAATGTTTAAAGAGGGGAGACAATCAATTTCAAAGGAAGGTGGACCCAGTGCTCTAGTTACAGCTCTTACGGAAGAAAACATCAACACTGCTGCTGCCATTGTGAGAGAGGATCGACAAATTACCTTAAGATCACTTTTTGAAATATTGAACATTTCATTGGGTGACACCCACATGTTGGTGACAGAAACGTTACACATGAGACGTGTTTGCGCGCAATGGGTTCCAAGATTGTTGATTCCCAAACAAAAGGACATTCGCATGCAGCTCTGCATGCAGTTAAAGTTGATGTTAGAGGAAGATCTGGAGTTTCTTTTAAACAATCACTGCTGATGCAACTTGGTTACGTTATTTTGATCCTGAGAGCAAACAGCAAAGCTCAGTGTGGAAATCTCCTTCATCACCAACCCCCAACTTGCTTCTGCTGGGAAAGTTATGGTCATCTCATTCTTTGATATTCATGGAATGGTTTATCAGCATGTTGTACCTGCACACACATCAGTAACTGGACAATACTACAGGGATGTCCTGAAAACATTGCAAGTCCCTATCAGGCGCAAAAGACCACATTTCCGTGAAGCAGGCTGGATGCTGCACCACTATAATGTGCTGCCGTGTATTGCCAATGTTCTTCCTGAATATGTTGCAAAAATCAACATGAAGTGCATCCCTCACCCTCCCTATAGTCCGGATTTAACCCCATGTGACTTTTTTCTATTCCCTAACTTGAAGAAACACCTTCGTGGGAAGCATTATCCATCATCAGAAGCACTGGTGAAGGCTGCAGAGGCGATTTTGAAGGATCTCTCAAAAAATGGTTTCCAGCATGTCTTTGAAGACTGGCAGAAACGCTGGGCCAAGTGCATCGCATTCATGGGAGACTATTTTGAGAAGGACTATCAAAATTATGAGGGTGAGTAAAGGTACATTGTCAAAAAAAAGAATTGTGATCATTCTTTATTGAACAGCCCTCATATATTTGTTAATTAGACCTTTAAATACTTTTTCTCAATAAGTGTGCACATTTAATGTACTATTAATGCTAAGCTGCGACAAAAGGTCCTATAATCCAATCATAGCATTAACTACTGGAAATTCTAAATTGCAATCACAGAGAAATATATATTAAATGTTTAGGTAAAAATGACTATTATAGAAGGCATGTGTATACATCATTGGAATTCATGGCAAATCATGTAAAATGCTCACTTCAATACTGCACCTTACAAATTTGCACAATGTATAACGTTTAAGTACGTACATGTTTAATTACCTTTGTTCAATAAGTGTGCACTTTTAATGTAATATTAATGCTAAGCTGTGACAAAAAGGTCCTAGGATCCTATTGCGGAACAAAATACTGGAAAGTCTAAAACACAATTGCAGCGCTCCTTGACAGATCCGATTGTGAACCTGTCATCCAAAGATCCACAACATATAAATTAATTAATTACTTGAAAAGAATATGTTCTATTGGGTCAAATTGTAAATCTAAACCATTCTCGAATCACTTTGATCACACACACAAAATGTCATCAGTCCAGCCATTTAGGAGTTCAGTCACATCAATTTAATCCTCCCTTGTATTTGGCACAGGTAACAGAGGTGTGAAATGTAATTGAAGCATATTTCTCACTACAATTGTTTGTTTTTCTTTTAGGTGCCATATTTTGTAAAGACTATAGTTTTTAATGCATTAGGAGTTGCTAAAGGAACAAAATAATATTTAACTGAAATCCTCGGGCATGAAATACTTTTCATTTCAAATAACCCAAATCCATAATGAAAATTTATGTTAACAAAAAGTAGATATTAAAAATAAGCCTTTATAAGAATTGTTTGCAGAAGAGTGAGCAGAGAAAGTGATTTGAATGAAATGCATTATATCATAAGTATATTGTAAAACATCAATCTGTGAATCCTATAGGGAGTTACGCCAGGGTAAGAAAGGTAGTCTAATCTGGGATGTAGATTTACATCAAAATTACATACCTCATGTACCTATTTTTAATATTCCCTCAGGAACCAACATCGTAAACTCTGCCACGATAGGTACCTACTGAAATGCAACTGAGCAAGTTAAATTACCTCAAGAAATAACAAGCAAATGCTTACTAAATGTGACCAGGACTTATTTCTATTTATAAGTCATGAGAAATAATTCAGCAATCAAGGTCAGTATGCACTTGCTCGTGAGAAGGTTAATAACACCTACTTCCTTTTCATGTCCAAATTATTCTTTCTTACATTCCTTACAAAAAAAAATTAAAATGTATTCCAACCAAGCTACCTTTTCCTTGCCCCATTCTTTTAAAATAAAAAGAAATTAAAATGTCAGGGTCCTGCTTCAATTCCAGCTAGAGGATAGTAATTTTTCTTTAGCCAGGACTATTACCCAGTCTCCCTAAAGTCCGGAAGTATGAATGGGAGTGTGAATTTAGTGTCATAACCAAAGTAATAAAAATCTGATTAATCCACCTTAAACAAGTGCTGAGCAATTGTTCTAAAGGTAAAAACCAGCTGATATGACCTCAGAAGGTAAAGGCGTACATAAATGGAAGATTAAAAAATTGGCATGTATTCCTTTCACATGCAAATGATTCTTGTGCCCCAGTCCTTTAAAATAAATAATAAATTTATGTATACTAAAAGTGAGAACAGTAATAAAATTATGTTTTATCATATTATTGTATGGTTTTTAATGCAGTTTTTTGAATAACCTTTTGATGATGAGTGTGTTACCAAACCCTTTATTGATTTAACAAAGTGAAACAAAAGATAGCAACATAGAAAATAAAACTAAGATGTTAAACAAAGAACATCCACTGCACCAGGACCTCCCACTCGAAAGTTTCTGGGATTCTCCACTAGGAACCGCCACAATTGTTCAACATACTGTTAATACATATTATGTACCTCCACATCTTCACGCTAAATATTTCACTTCCACGATGTATGGGGTAAGGAATTACTGGCAGGGCATTCATGTGGTCTGACAGGAAATAGTAGTAGTTACATGCAGTGGTGTACCTAAGGTTTTGGTGGCTCCCTGCAAATAAATGTTGGGGCCCTACTTAAAAATGGAGATATTAAAATATTGGATATTTACTCATGTAGAATACCATGAAAGTGAAATAAACTTACCTAGTGATGAACTCTTTTTAGAACAAACAACTAGCAAATGGTTAAAATAACACTCATTGATTACCAACACTAATGATTATTTTTCCTAAATAAACAATATATACTCACTAAACACATAATGCCCATTGGTGAAACAAAATCGTTATCCGTCAATATTCCAGGTAATTCAAGCAAACTTCTATTTATGGTGCCTCAGATATCGTTCAGAAGCGATAACATTGAACAACTGGTTAGGACAACACATATGGATTTATATTTGTACCTTATTGGGACCAAATTCTAAAATAATCCAATTTATTGGCCGATTGACTAGATTTTCACATATGTACTAGTCGTACTTACTATGTAGTTTGCTCCTCTTTACAACAACTGTATTGTATAAAATACCGTGCTTTAATGAATATCTTTGTATGATTATGAATGCTTTTGAGGGCACACACACTTGAGGTAAGCTTGCTTCACACTTTTAGGCACGAAAAATATAGGAAATGCTTACATAGTACACTTCCATTGCAAGTATAACATCAATGAATTGCATCTGTTCCAGCGCTTCTTGCTAGTGATATTCCATGGTTGAACTGAATATAAAATGTACTTTTTAAGAAAACTACTAAAGACAATCTGGAGGCACCTAAAGATCACCCCCCCCCCCTCCCCAGCGCCGCGGGGTATGCGGTATTTACTGGTCACATGTTCTCGATGGAAGCAGTGGTGGGGGAACCGAGTTGGTCTGGGGCTGTGATTAGCGAGGTTCTCGGCCGGGGCCCAGATTGATCCTTATTGCCCTCAACTATAAGCTCCTTTCGTGGCAACTTAACGCTCACAAAATAACAAAAATGTGACATACACATCTAAAGCACATAATTGCGCAACTCTTTTTCAACTTGTGCACTCAGACCTTTAGTTGGGCCGGTATTCAACCGCACCGAGTACCGGTAGTTATAGAACTACCCGAATATAGTACCGGAAGTTCTAAAACCTGCAAGTCTACGGCGGTATGGACCGGTTCTTAAAATATCAGTCATATAGATAGCTATTTAAAAATTTTATAAATTTACTTAATCCATCAAGTACCTAATTGACTGAACATTATTTCATTACCTAATAATGATGAAACAATGTTGCAGAAAGATATTTCTTTTTGTCGCACGTTACAAAGGACGAGAAAGAAAAACGCGCTTCAACAGTAAGTTCATCTGACGATTGTCGTCCTGCATGCATCAAACCAAGTTAAATGTTGATCGTTAACAGTAAACACAATACCTACAGCCATGAGCGTCGGTAGATCTTTTTCAGGGGAGGGGGGCGCTTGCTGGAAGTTTACCATTAAACAATATTAATTCATTATTCTGTTGTCAAAAACTGTAAAAGATGAGTTATAATCTTTGTTGCGGATAAGCGTATTAATTTATGCCAAATAAAAACTGTTCTTTACATCAACTATAAAGTAACAGTCTCATAGTAATTGATTGCACATTACATTTACCAATTTCCAAGGAGGGCCGCAGCCCCCCCCCCCTCCCCCCCTTGGCACTCCTTCGCGACGTCCATGCTTACAGCTTAGCACTGAAAGAAACATTTACTCTAGGTTTTGTGTTGACGAGGCGATCAGCAAAGTAAGTCTCCTGGTATAAAAGAAAAATGACTGCAGGGCAACATCTCTTCGAGTACCTATGTCTGGAAAATGTTAAAGGGTCAGGTGAGTAGAGGAAGTTAAATTTTACACAAAGTCCTGAGTGCACTACACCGTACACTGTTACCTAGGTAAAAGATATGCCTGTCTTCGTGATGGACATACACTGTTTTTCTTTCTGTAAAATCTAAAGGCCAATTGCACAGAAAAAGATTGTAAACCTTAACTACCGAGTATATCTGTTGCATAAATTACTTTACCATTCACCACTCTCTTGTTCAATCAACCACTTAGGAATAAATTCCAATATCTCAGCATCATGCTCACTGTTATCGTTTCTAATTGCTTTTTCCAAACCATGGTTTAAATCAAACTTAACCTTTGTGTTTCTCGGTATAATCACATATTTAAGTCCACACAAACTGCGTAAGTACGTGCAGCCCGAATCTACAGTGTAGTAACCAATTATTTCAGGATTCTGTAATGAAGACAGGTTTCCAGAATATAAATCAGGTGTCGTATCTAAAACTTCTTCCATGTTCTCTAAAAATCAACAAAAATAACACAGCACTCCTTAAAATTCTTATCCAATCACTGAACGCACTGAACTCTGTATCGCTGAAGTTGCATGCACCACATGACCACAGGACACACCACAGAACTCAGAACATTGAGGTAGCTGCAAAGGGAATGTGGTTGTAGTTGCTGATTTGGCCGCACCAGATATAGAGGAGTACGAAGGTCACAGTCACCGAATGTCAACGTAAAAAGCCGAAGGCGAAACCGATTGATAGGCGCGCAAGTTGCAGCCGGCGGTGCTTCAGTGTTCAAGGGTGTTCTGTGTTCAATACTATGGATCAGTGGCGGTCATGAGCGTCGCGAATGGGGGGCAAAGGGGGGCCGCGGCCCTCCCCTGGAAGTTGGTCAACTTAATGTGCAATCAATTACTGACTATTAAACTACTTTTTTAATTTGAATATAAAGATCAATTTTTATCTAGCACAAATTAATATGGTTACCTGCAACAAATAATATAAATTTGACAATACAATAATGAATTAATATTATCTGATCGAAAATTTCCAGCCCCTGGAAAAAAGTCTGCCGACGTTCATGGTGGCGGTTAGCAATGAAGGACTAAGACGGTGTCCTCCCAATAAATGAAAATTAAGAAAAGGCAACATTACATCAAAAACACTTGTTCAAATATCCTTAACGTCAGATGTCAAGCATACATTCCTACACTGTTTCTATTAACCCATTTTGTTTCGTTTAAAATGTTTTACACTGCTAATACACGGAAGAATCACCGATGTTTTATTACGGATGATATTTCGGACTGCACCTCGCCCGTCCAGGAATTTTCGCATTTTGGGGATACCGATGGAGAGGTGCGGGGATGGTTTCGGCTATTGGCGAGGGGAGTAGAGACGAAAGAATTCGGGCCCCATCCAGGTGGAGGGGAGAAAACACCTGCAACTGTCTGATTTGAATGAAACACATCAACGTCATGTCATCGCTGCTAACAGTGCTGCCACTCGCATACCATACATACTTCTTCCTCTTAAACTGAATTTTGTTATTTAAATAGATTCCAAATGAAATTTAGTTGTAAACTAAATTAGTTGTAACTGTAACATTTAAGGTACAGTGTTGAATATTCCCGATAAAACGATACAAAGAAAGAACATTAATACTACATTCATGTTGGTAACCTTGCTAGCATGATACATTGAATACGTATTACGTAATAATGTAATTCGCTGTGTTTGGAAGTAGTTGTAATAACGGTTAAACAAACGCAGTTTTAGCACCACTTTCGAGCAGTGTGATGGTATGAATCATCACGGGGACTGTGAAATAAAATAGTGAACCATGAACAGTGTAACTAGTATACTTAGTGTGGGCATGAACGTCAGCAGACTTTTTTCCAAGGGGAAGTTTGTTGGAAGTTTGCAATCAGATAATATTAATTCATCATTTTATTGTCAAAAGTTATAGTATTTGTTGCGGATAACCGTATGAACTTGTGCTAAATAAAAATGTCCCTTTACATAACAAATAAATAATAGCTTAATAGTCAGCACACTAAGTTCATTAACTCTCAAGGGGGGCAGCGGCCCCCCCATGCCCCCTCTTCTTCGCGACGCCCATGAGTGTGGGTGTAATAAGTTTTGCGACTGAATATTGAAAAAATTCAAAATCCGTGCAAAAATGAAGGTGGTTGTAGCAGAAAATGTATGCGGACTAACTTTGCGGATGCGAAATTAAAAATCTGATGTGTTGCACTCACATGACTTTCTCTACCCCTGTACTAACCATTCTTACTAACTTTTATTCCTATATCTTCTTCGTATTAGTTGAGATAAACGTTTCAGAAATCATTGTTTATCTTCTTGTAGGCACAAACAGAATATGGGAATACGGTAGGCTTTGAGCGATAGTCAAATCTTTTAAAGCTTTCAAATTCCGTTCTCTTTGCACGGTTAACATATAAAAATTCTGACGTGTTGTACTCACATTACTTTCTCTACTCTTGGACTAACCATTCTTACAAACTCTTATTCCTATGTCTTCTTCGTCTTGCGATGAACATTTGCAGAAACTATCTTATTGCTTATCTCCTTGTAGGTGTAAGGAGCATATGAGGATACAGTAGGCTTTGAGAGATAGTCAAATCTTAAATTTAAGAAGTCTTGAGGTTCCGTGCTCTATGATCGGTTAACACATAAAAAATGAACAACGATGTTGCATTTGACGAAAGTTTAAGCTTTCCGAAGCTGACACAAATAACAAGGAATATCTCCGAAATGGTTCACTCTACAAACATTTATTTGGACATAAGTTGTGTGTTTTAGCGAGATTTACATTTTTATATAGTAAGACTTTGTCTATCTCTTAGGGTTTACCAGTTATGCAAAAGTCATCCAGAGTAAACGGAGCTACATAGGATATAGCCAAAAAATTCAAAATATACACTTCATTTGTCATAAAAATAGCTTAGACACGGCATTTTAATCAAAATTGTTAGAGCTATTTTCAACAAAATACAAATTTTCGAAAAATTTTCCATGTAAAGAGTAGTTTAGGGTGGAGAAATCTTCTACAAAATTTCGTGTCGCATCCTTGAAAGATATTAAACCTAAATATCAATTTTGGTTTTTAACCGATTTTTCGTTTTTAACTTATGCTGTATACAGACTGACACATACACACATTTATCTTTTCTTTCCCCCCTTTTTTCCCCCTTTTTTTATTCAGGGTGCCTCAAAACATATATTTCCGGTGAAATATCGACATCGAATTTTTGGATCGAACACAAAAGTCCCTCTACTTACTGGTAGAGCAATTAAAATGAGTAACGATGTTCCATTTGACAGAGGTATAAGTTCTCCAAAACACACAAATAAGAAGGAATATCTCCGAAATGACTCGTTTTACAAAAAATTATTTAGACATAAGTTGTGTACTTTAGCAAGAATCTACATTATTTGTATAGTAAGATTTGGTCTATCTGTAAGAGATAGCTGGTAAACCATAAGGGTTTACCAGTTACGTAGAAGTCATCCAGAGTAAACAGGATTACATGGGCTGTAATCAGAAAATTCAAAATATGCATTTCATTTGTTATAAAAACATCTTAAACATATGGCATTTCAATCAAAATCGTTAGTGCCATTTTCGAGAAAATCATAATTTTTTAAACATTTTCCATGTAAATGATTGTTTAGGGTGGGGGAATTTTCTTCAGTCTTCGTGTCGGATCCCTAAAAGATATTAAATTTAAATGGCATGGTTGGTTTTTAACCAACTTTAGTTTTTTGAGTTATGACACACACGCACACACACAAACACACAGATACATTTATTTTTCTTAAATGGGTATAAAACATTGATAAAAAGCTGAATGTCGGTCTGGGTGGCTCAGTTGGTTAGACGCTGGCCTACGGATCCCAAGGTCGCGGGTTCAAACCCGGCCCAGACCGATGGTTTTTAAGTGTGCTTAAAAACGACAGCTCCATGTCAGTAGATTTACTGGCATGTAAAAGAACTCCTGCGGGACGAAATTCCGGCACACCGGCGACGCTGATGTGATCCTGGCAATTGACAGCGTCGTTAAATAACAAAAACACAAAAACACAAACACACAAACACACACGCACACACACACACACGCACACACACACCACAAACAAACCTTTTTCTAAAAATACTTTTTTTTTATTCAGGGTACTTCAAAACATATATTTCCGGTGAAATCTCGACATTCAATTTTTAGGTGGTATACGATACTTTACTTACTATACGTAGTAGAGAAAGTGAAAACCTGATGTGTTGCACTCACATGACTTTCTCTACTCTTGTACCAACCATTCTTTCAGACTCTTATTCCTATATCTTCTTCGTGTTAGTTAAGATAAACATTTGTACAAATTATCTTATCGCTTATTTCCTTGTAAGTGAAAGGGGAATATGGGAATACAGTAGGCTTTGGGCGACAGTAAAATCTTTTAAAGCTTTGGGATCCCGTTCTCTTTGCACGCTTAACATAAAAAAATGAACAACGATGTACCATTTGACAGAAGCTTTGTTTTCCGAAACTGACACAAATAACAAGGAATATGTCCGACATGGTTCACTCTACAAGAACATAAATTGTGTGTTTTAGCAAGATCTACATTTTTTGTACAGTAAGATTTTGTCTATCTCGTATGCTTTACGAGTTATTCAGAAGTCATGCAGAGTAAACAGGACTACATAGGCTCTGGACAGAAAATTCAAACTATACATTTCATTTTTCATACAAATATCTTAAATATATGGCATTTTAATGAAGATCGTTTGAGCCATTTACAAGAAAATCAAAATTTTCGAAAAAGTTTCAATGTAAAAGGTAGTTCAGGGTGGGACTATTTTCTTCAAAATCTTCGTGTCGCATCCTTGAAAGACAATCTTAAGTAGCAACTTTGGTATTTAACCGACTTTTCGTTTTTGAATTATGTTGTCCAGACTGACAGACACACACACGGACCTTTTTCTAAAAATGCTGCTTTTTTTTTTTTTTTAAATTCCGTGGTCTTAAAACATACCCGTGAAATCTCGATATCACATTTTTGGGTGGAATACAATACTTCCTCTACTTACCAGCAGAGAAGGTAAAAGTAATTTTATTAACAAAATCTATTAATGGGAACAAATTATAGTGGAAAGACAACTTGTTAATAATGAAGGAAGAAAGACTGGTAAGACAGCATACAATGCGGATAATTTGTAACTATGAATCGATGGGCAGATTTATACAGGGAAAGAAGGACTGAACAAACAGTCGTGAGGACGGGAAAACCGGAGATCAGGATGTTACAGGAAATGTTTCAGTCGACAGAGGAAGTCGATTTACCCTAAGAAGACAACAGGCGTAGCAGCTGTACATATGACCACGTAATAATCCGTAATGTCACTCTGACGTCACACCACTGACTTTGAGGAAGGTCACTTCATCATAAAAGCACGGGTATGCGGGCTATCAAGGCCTCGAACCAAGGACGAACCGTCAGATCGGAAAGATACATTCTTCAAACTCGAACAGTTGTAGTTTAAACAGCAGTGGCGTAGCGTGAAATAAAAAAAAAAAGTCTTAAGTGTTGCACTCACATGACTTTCTCTACTCTTGTACTAACCATCAGGCGCGGCTCGTCAATATGTGCTACAGTGCTACAGCACAATGATTATTTTGCAGAAAATAGTTTCTTCTTTGTGTTAAACATATACTCAATTATTATTGCACATTTTCTTTCACTTTCACTATTTTATATGCCGCGCGTTAGTGTTCTTTGCTCATTGTGTGCGAAGATGATGCACGCCTCACATACACGAGATAGGTGATGCGTTGGGTGCTACAAAATTCTTCAGTCCTTTGCAGGGAATGTAGACCAATCCACGCATGCGAAACATAGGTGTACGATTTTGAAATCTGTTCTCCTATTGGTTGAATTTACCTAGCGTTGTGCTCTTATAAAGTGGAGCACATGAATTCAGGACCTTCTAGATTAACGGACCTGACACTGCCATCTAAGTTGTACAAAAATGGCGTCGGCTGGTGGGATTTATTTCTGAGGTGTTTCCACACGCTGTTTTTCGTATTATTTTCTATGTCTTCGAGTTATTGTTTCTTATAATAATTCCTATGTAAGTTTGTCTTCATATTAGCAAAGCGAGTGTTTCAAAAGTTTTATTTGGGCAGTATAGGAACAGGAATAAATGTAATAACGTTTTGACTGTGCGTGTGCTATCCACGTGTTCATGTTTATTGTGTTCCATCTAGGACTATGGCTACATTAGCCGTATAGTGTGGTTAATTTATCTGTTTGCAAGTACAATTTGTGTCACGATTACAGTGGTGAGAGGTTGTTGAAGAAAAACTGTTCCAGTAGTGTATATTAATGTTGCCATACTACAACCTAACCTCAAACACGACAATGCACCGTAACTGTTGCATTCCCGGATGCAAATTAACAATCAGAAACTTTCAGTTAAAACAAAAGGTAAATTACAACATAAAGCTTCTAAATTCAGTATTTAATTACAATAAATTGCAGCGTTATGTGTATTAGTTGCCGGTGTGTATATAACATGGTGAATAGTGTGAATAGTGAAAGACAATAATTTCGAGTGAATTCAATTAGTGGCATCTGCAACACCAACAGTTTGTTTCATGTAAGTAGTATGCTGCTCATATTTGTACATTATCTTTTGTCTTTGTAATTTAAATGTGTAGCTGTAGTTTAGAAGAAATGTGTTATGTTGCTGCATGTAAAACTGTAGACTATAGCAAAGTTTGGTAAATATTTACAAAATCGTCCGCTCGAGAAAACGAATGAAACATAGTGCAATGGATGCAGTTTTTATTGCTGATTACGATCTTGTAAGTTTTATTGTGCGCTCAAGCTTCGTGTTTTATTTATGAGAAAATTTCGTACGGTCGATGAAGTGGTTTTATTTCGCTTATGCGGCGGATATTTAGCTAATAAATGTGCATAAACGAGTGTAATATATGCTACAATGATTGATTAATGCATTTACGTTGAAATGATTGCATAAACACTACCCAAATTGTAAATATTTCGATAACACAGGACCCTGTCACCCCACTCATATGCAAAACTAACCTAACCTAAGCTAACACAATGTTGCTTTACAATACTGATTTAAGATTACGTATTTCATGTATTTCATTTACAGTGCTGTTTTACGGTTATTATTTTTAATATTTCATCTGCTTTTGTGGATTCCCCCTGTAAAATAAAGTGTCCTGAAGTGCTGAGTAATATGTTGTTGCAAAATGAGTAATCAAGTTCTCAGTAATAGTGAAAGCAAAATTTCACCCTAAAGGTTTTGAATTCAGTAGGTAGCTTTAGGTCATTCTAAATGGCAGCATTTGTATATCAGCCATCCAGTATAGTATGTTTTGTGTAGGTATATAACATTCTGCACATTGTACAAATGTGAAAAACAGTGTAAACAATGATTAATAATTCTGAGTCAACTCACTGTCAACACTTCTGTTTTATTTAAGTAACATGCTGCTTGCAGTTTTGTCTATCTTCTTTGTAATTTGAGTGTGTAATGCAGTTACATAATGGCATGTAAACCTGTAGATTGCATGAATGATATTTGAGGTTATATATTTCATTGCCCATGGTTTATCGTTTAATATTAAATGTCATTCTTTTTTGTTTACTTGAGTTTATGTTTAAGACAGTGTTTTTGTGTTTAACACAGCCCATATTCACAAAATAGGCGTGTTATTACACCACATTTTTATTTTACTGCGTTGAAATCGTAGCCTGTAGACGAGTTGTTTACAAGTAGTTCCCACCACTTTGGCCGCCATCTTGAATTACAGTGTCAGGTCCGGTATTTAGGAGGTCCTGATGAATTCATGCTGCTTCTGTAAAAAGTCGCTAGATAGCAGGATTGCAATGTCATCTAACGACTTTGCTTGCTGTTATACAACTTCTGCCATCTATGTGGTGTTGAGACAACTATCTGTTGCCGGTGATAGACCTTGCACGCCACAGAGAGAATAAAACTCGGAAGTTGGACATGTGGAGCAATTACTGTTGGCACTACTTATTTTTGGCAGCAACAAATAACCGCCAAATACTCCATAAACTCAGGTTATGAACGTCAGTTTCGTGTGCTGAGCAATATCTGTGTTGTGTACGCTAAAATGAATTCTGTGGACAGCCTAGTAAATTATCCTTTCTCTAGGAGGACTCTAGAAGAAAAAGTTCAAGTGAAGCAGTTAGGAAGGCAAACACCAAATTTAAACATCACGCAACCTGCAAAAGGAGGGAGAAATAATTCTTAAACCAGGCGATTTAACCTAAAAATTTATGAGCATGCATGGATATGTGGATGTCAGGAAAGAAATGCTCTTTTCTGTTTTCCATGTTTGCTTTTTGGGAACAGTGATTCGTGGAGTACGACGGGAGTGACAGACCTAGGACATATTAATGTTCTTATTAACAAACAAAATGTAAAACATTTAAACAATGCACTAGATTTAAGTGCTTTAGGTAGTACAAATATTGTGACTCAGTTAAGCCGTGCTTATCAAGAGGCGAAGCTGAAGCATAATCTACAAGTAGAGAAAAACAGGTATGTGTTGTCCCGCATAATTGACTGTATAAAGTTTTGTGGTGCATTTGAGCTTGCTTTGAGAGGACATGATGAGACTGAATCTTCTGAAAATCCTGGCGTGTTTTTAGGACTTATAGATTTAGTAAGTAACATTGATAGTGCTGTGAAGGAACAAATGGACTCAAACCATATATTCAAAGGGACCTCTAAAACCATCCAAAACGAACTCTTAGATTGTATGTTAGAAGTCTTTCGTGAGGTGATTCTGGAGGAAATGCAAGAAGCTGATTTTGTGGCTGTTATGGCAGATGAAACCACAGATGTTTCGCATCAGAACCAGCTTGTATTAGTATTTAGATATGAGAAAACGGGTGTTCCATATGAGAGATTTTGGGGTTTTTTTGCAATCAGAGGGACAAAACGCAGAAGCAATTTCTGAAAGCAATTTAAAGTGCTTAATTAACTATTCAGAGATAAACGTCATAAACTTATTGCCCAAACTTACGATGGAGCTTCAGTAATGAGTGGTGCAGTTGGTGGAGTACAAGCCAAAGTACAATCTCAGTTTCCAAATGCGCAGTATATTCACTGCTATGCGCATCAACTGAACTTAGTGATGGAACATGCAGCTTCGCAGAATAAGTCTGCCAGAATATTTTTTCTTAATCTCTCTGATTTTCCTGCCTTTTTCTCAAGATCCCCACAGCACTTGGCAGCTCTGGATTCTGCGGTGGCTAGAAAAGTTCCTGGTGGTTCTGCAACTAGGTGGAATTTTAGATCCAGAACTGTTAATGTCATTTGTGAAAATCAGGAAGAATTGCTGCAGTGCTTTTCGGAGTTGGAAAATTCTGCCCATGATAAGACTTGTCTGGAAGCAAATGGGCTTCGGCGTTATTTAGAAGACAGCAAATTCCTTTCATGGTTGAAATTCTTTCACCGAGTAATGCCTCATGTTGATGTACTTTATAATCAACTGCAATCAAGATCAACTGAGGCTGTTAAAGTACAAAATGCTGTGTCTTCATTCATTCAGTGCATCTGTGACATTCGAGAGGCAGCCGATGATATATTTGTGATTCCATCTGAATCAATGAGCAAACGCCAGAAGGTAGAATGTCTAAAAATAGAAGCCAAAGAAGTGTGTGACCGCATTATCGAGGAAGCTAGACGTCGTTTTCAGTCGCTTAGTCATCTCGATGCAGCAAAGCTGTTAAACTCTAAATTCTTTGGCAGCTTTTTGAGTCAGTTTCCTGAGGATGAACTTCAAACTGCTGTGACTACGTATACAACACTGAACAAGAAAATGCTAAAGACACAACTTAGCGTTCTGTATGCAAGACCTGACTTTAGAAACATTGACGGGGCTGTGCAACTATTGCAATACATAATTTCTAACAGTCTGCAACGATTCGTTTACTGAAGTTACAACTTTACTAAAAATTTTGATCACAACGCCAATGACTACTTCTGAGCCAGAAAGATGCTTTTCATGCTTAAAACGCGTAAAAACGTTCTTAAGAAACTCTATGTCACAGGATCGTCTTACTGCTCTGGCAATGCTATCCATGGAGAAAAGCATCGCTTCTAACATGGAGGGGTTTAATACCAGGGTGATCGATAAGTTCTGCAGCCGGAAGGAGCGCCGTATGGGCTTTATATTTCGCCATTAGGTAAGACTAATTATATAAAATGTGTAATCATTGTGCGGTACTGTAGCACACACCTTATTTTGTTCACCAGCCGCCACTGCTAACCATTCTTGCAAACACTTATACGTCTATCTTCTTCCGTTAGTTCAGATGAACATTTGCAGAAATTATCTCATTACCGGTTTTCTTGCACACGCAACGGGAATATGGAAATACAGTAGGCTTTGTGCGATGGTCAAATCTTTTTAAGCTTTCAAATTCTGTTCTCTTTGCACGCTTAACATATAAAAAATGAACAACGATGTTGCATTTCACGAAAGTTTTAAGTTTTCCGAAACTGATACAAATAACAAGGAATATCTCCGAAATAGTTCACTCTACAAAAAAATGTATTTGCACATAAATTGTGTTTTAGCGAGATCTACATTTTTTGTATAGTAAGATTTTGTCTATCTCACACGCTTTACGAGTTATTCAAAAGTCATCCAGAGTAAACAGGACTACATAGGCTAGAGCCAGAAAATTCAAAATATACATTTCATTTGTCATACAACTATCTTAAACATATGGCATTTTAATCAAAATCGTTAGAGCCATTTTCAAGAAAATCAAAACTTTCGAAAAATTTTCTATGTAAAGGTAGTTTAGGGTGAGACTATTTTATTCAAAATCTTCGTGTCGCATCCTTGAAAGACATTAAACTTAAATACCAACGCACGCACGCAAACACACACACACACACACACACACACACACACACACACACACACACACACACACACACACACACACACACACACACACACACACACACACACACACACACACCTTTTTGTAAAAATACTTTTTTTTTTTTTTGGATTCAGGGAGTCTCAAAACATATTTCCGGTGAAATCTCGACATCGAATCCTAGGCGGCTCGGGTTCGATCCCAGGGACCGCATGTGGTATTCGTGGTGGACGAAGCGGCGTCAGGGCGGGTTTTCTCCGGGTGCTCCAGTTTCCCCCGCCATCTCATTCCACCGGTGCTCCATCTTCATTCCATGTATCATCATTGTCACCGCCTGCCGTGCCGTAGTAGTAAAAGCGGGAGTTAAACACTACAACAACTCGACATCGAATTTTTCGGTGGAATACAATATTTCCTTCCATTGACCAGTAGAGAAAGTAAAACATGGGAACGCTATAACGGGAGGCACTCATATTTCGTTTATCGATAAAGATGACAGACATATTAAAACGATTTCCCATTATGTTTTCGAATTATGTGATGTTGATCAACAAATCAATATTATTGTTTTAGCGATGAGTGTAGATTGAAGCGAAATTGCTTTATTTTGCGGGGAAAAAACGCGAAATTCCAGCGGTTTTGAATTTTAAAAAAATCTGATGTGTTGCATTCACATGACTTTCTCTACTCTTGCACTAACCATTCTAACAAACTCTTATTCTTATCTTCTTCGTGTTAGTTGAGATAAACATTTGTACAAATTATTTTATTGCTTACTTCCTTGTGGTGCAAGGGGAATATTAGAATACAGTAGCTTTGTGCGATAGTCAAATCTTTTAAAGCTTTTTGAGAATCCGTTCTCTTTGCACACTGGACATAAAAAAATGAACAACGATGTACCATTTGACGGAAGCTTTGTTTTCCGAAACTGACACAAATAACAAGGAATATCTCCGAAATGGTTCACTCTACAAAAAAAAGTTATTTAGACATCAATTGTGTGCTTTGTCGAGATTTACATTTTTTGTATAGTAAAATTTTGTCTATCTCTTACAGTTTACGAGTTATTCAAGAGTCATCCAGAGTAAACAGGACTATATAGGCTACAGTCAGAAAATTCAAAATATACACTGCATTTGTCATACAAATATATTGAAGTCATTTGTAAATGGCAATTTTAATTAAAATCGTTAGTCATTTTCAAGAAAATCAAAATTTTGAAAAAGCGTAGTTTAGAGTGGGGCTATTTTGTTCAAAATCTTCGTGTTACATCCTAGAAGGACACTAAACTTAAATACTAACTTTGGTTTTAACCTACTTTTCGTTTTTGAGTTATGCTGTCCACAGACTGACAGACTGACATACAGACAGACTGACACACACACACACGCGCGCGCGCGCGCGGAACTTTTTCTAAAAACATTTTTTTTTTTATTTCAGGGGTCTCAAAACATATACTTCCGGTGAAATCTCGACATCGAATTTTTGGGTGGAATAGAATACTCCCCCTACTTACCAGTAGAGAAAGTAAAAATGAACAACGATGTTCCATTTCACGAAAGTAATATCTCCGAAATGGTCCACTCTACAAAAAAAAAAAAAAAAAAAAAAATTTTAGACATAAATTTTATTTTAAGATCTACATTTCTTGTACAGTAAGATTTTGTCTATCTCTTACGATTTAGGAGTTATTCAAAGTCATTCAGACTAAACGACTACATAGACTATAGCCAGAAAATTAAAAATATACATTTTATTTATGATAAAATATCTCAAACATATGGAATTTTTGTCAAAATCGTTAGATCCATTTTCAAGAAAATCAAAATTTTCGAGAAATGTTCCATGTAAAGGGTAGTTTAGGGTGTGGCTATTTGCTTCAAAATCTTTGTGTCGCATCCTTGAAAGACATTAAACTTAAATATCAACTTTGGTTTTTAACCTACTTTTCGTTTTTGAGTTATACTGTCCACAGACTGACAGACAGACACACAGACTGACACGCAGACACACAAAAGGCCCTTTTTCTAAAAATGTTTTTTTTTTTATCCAGGGGGTCTCAAAACATATATTTCCGGTGAAATCTCGACATCGAATTTTTCATGGTAATACAATACTTCTCTTACTTACCAGTAGAGAAAGTAAAAAGGAGGAAATCGAAAGCAATAGGTATATTTTATCGAAAATAGTGAACTCCATTAAGCTGTGTGGTGCATTTGAATTGGTTTAAAGGGGACATGAGACAAAAGAATCTGAGGTAGGGCTTACTAACTTCTATCGCTAATGTCGACAGTGCTGTAAAGAATCCCATGCAGACAGAGGATGCAGTTAGGTAGCATGTGTATTAATAGTATATGAGAGGGGAATTTCCTACTTGTGAGAAGTTGCTGCGTTCTCTGAAAGGAGCTGACTTATTCGATGGCGGAAAAAGCAGCCTAACAAAAATGCTGAAACAACTTGGTTTTCGGTTTAAAAGGTATTATGGAGGAAAGCTGTGATGGAAAGAAGCGGCATTGTTGCATGGCGTGGCACATTTTTGCGGGACTTTCTTAAACTCAATCCCGAAAAGGTCGTATGCCTTGATGAAACGTGAGTAAATGCAAAACAAGCAAAGACAAGGACATGGCCTGATGACACTCTTGCAGGGACAATGTAAGTGCCAGTTGAGAAAGTAAGTAGATTGATTCTGCTTCATGCTGGTGTGTTTGCGGTTTTGTTTCAGGTGCTGTGCTCTTATTTAAATCAAAGGACACTCATGATTATCCATGTTCATTCTTGTTTTGTACCTATTCTGGGCAACAATACCATCCACAAGGACTTGCTGAATGACCTAGAGAGGAAGCAACCTTTTCATGACATTACTGAGAAATACGCCAACAGAAATGACAGAAGAATTAACTTAATATACAAAAATAGGTATGCTGCATGTGATTTTGATATTATAAGAGCTTCGACAATAGTTTAAGTCACGAGCTGCCACTGCATGGAGACAAGTACCGTTGCTAATGGACGTCAAAAACAACACAAAATGAGCTGCTAGGCGTCTGCCTCAACAAAATAAAAGAACTGAAGGAGACAAAACGTTTAGCCTTAATGGCGGATGAGACTACCGATGTGTCAGAGCATCAGCATTTGGTTCTAGTGTGTCGATACGAGATTAACGGTGACATCTACAATAAGTTTTGAGTTGAAATACGATCTGAAGCTTTCCTGCCGACGAACATATTCAAAACGTTCTCGGGCTTCGAGCCAGGTGTAGTGATGAAGAGCCATCGCCGTTTCGGGAGTGTGCATCTCTCCCATCATCAAGATGATGAATGAATAACAAGCTTTTTTGTGGTGGGGGAAAAAGGCACTTACGCCCTTACCGCAGGCAACCCTGCGAGTGTAAGACTCCTACCCTGGGTTCGAACCAGGGCGGCACTATTCACTAAAAAAACCCACCGGAAGTCTTGAGGTCCAAACCTCAGTTTTGCAGTGCCGTATTAAGGCATCTGCGCGTTCAATGGTGATAGATGAGAGCTGCCTGCCAGTGGCAGTAACAGCTAGTAATTACAGAAGTAATACCCTATCTGCAGGGGAGACGTAGATGAGTGTTTGTGCATATGCTAGTCGGGTCCTGCATTTGCAGCCCGGTCAGTCTCGTACTGTGTCGTGCTGGCATGCAGTGCATGGGAGCGTATCTACGACGAAGTACCAGGCTGCAATCATGATCAAGTCCTGATTACAGCCTGGGGGATGAAGGTGATAGTGATAGTGATAGAGATGTTTTACTATTTTATTCTTGACGTCCTCAATGGGAGCCGTGTCAGTGCTCGAGATTTGTTATCTCAGGTCCGGGTGTCGACAAGTCGTCATGGTGCCCACACTCATGTCCGCGGCACGCCGTGTGACACTCGAGGGGGCTCTCTCCCCTGGATACGCCTTGGCTGGCTAGCGCAAGATCTTTGGGGGCGCTGTGGGAGGATGAACGTCACGTGGGGTATCTGTAACTTGGAAACACTCAGTATGTATTTGAAATTATGGATTAGGTTACTGTAAGAGATTCTCAAGGAACTCATTTATGTCATCGTCTACGTCTGGATTAGTCAGGTTTCTGTCAAATAGGGATAGAGATCGCTTGTGTTTGTCAATAGTCGTTTCGTACTGTCCAAGAGCAGTAATGAGTGTATTCTGATATGACGGGATTGTATTCTACAAATGAAAAGCTAGCTTCTTAATGAACTGTTCTATCGTGTGCATGTATAAATCTTCATGCAGTTGTTCGAACGGTGCTATGTATGGAACTTTGGCTACTATACCTACGTAGGATCTTGTTCTGTAGTTGTTGTATACTTTTAATATGGGATTTCGCCGCATAGTCCCAGACCGGCGTCGCGTACGTCAGTATGGGCCGCATAAGAGTTTTATATAGTGTTAGACCCATGTCGAGCTGTAGACCATTACTGCAGTTAATTAATGGATATAGGTAGCCTGCTCAATTGAGCGTAGGTTTTTCTGTGCACTTCGTCTATGTGAGGGCGCCAGGTGAGACCAGCATCCATCACTAGGATTCAATAGTTACTTTATTGGTCCAGGTTATGTGTTGTTAAAAAGTTTTAGTGGTTGCAGTCCATGCCTCGAGTGGTAGTGCTTTTTACGTTTTGTGAAGACTATAGCTTTGCTTTTAGCGGCATTAACTTTAATTCGCCATTGAGTGAGCCAAGGTTCCAGTTGGTCTAGTGATGTTTGGAGGTTTCTGTGTATGAATGCAAGTTTGCCGGATTGAGACATAATCGTCGTATCGTCGGCATACAAGAGATATGTTGAGTTTGCGCATTTTGGTATGTCATTTATATAGAGATTGGATAAAAGCGGCCCGAGTATACTACCCTGAGGAACACCCGCCAGTGTCGGGTAAGGTGTGAACTTTGCATCGTTTGCTATCGAGGAGAAGGAGTGCTCGCGCAAATAGTTCGCCGTCAGTTTAATCATTGTGTCTGGGAATTTACTGTTTATCATTTTTCATAACAGTCCCGCGCGCCACAAGGGGTCGAAGGCGCGTCGTATATCCAGTAGAGACACTCTCGTTGACTTTCGGAAATTGAAGCACTTCGTAATGTATTCGGTGGCGCACAGGAGTTGCAGCGTGGTTGAATGGTTGGGCCGGAAACGAAATGTTCGGAAATTAAAATGTCATGTTTTATAATAAATGCATTAACGCGCTTTAGTATTATTTTTTCAAGAAGTTTGCTCATCATACTGAGCAGGCTAATGGGCCGGTAATTTTGTGGGTCCGCATTGTTTGTGCCTTTCTTCGGGAAATGTAGCACGTTTGCTGTCTTCCACCTATTAGCGAAGCAGCCATGCAAAAGGCAGAGGTTGAATAGCTTCGTTAGTATTTCTAGTGCGCTAGCGGGTAAGTGTTGCAACGCAATGTTCGGGATTTAATCTGGCCCTGGTGTTTTTCTTTTTGGCAGATGTCTAATTATCCACTTTATTTCACAGGCATGTGTTTTTCTGATTCGATCGCGTGTTTGTCTATCGTGTATGTTTTGAGTAATAGTTTCGGTTTCGCTTACGAATGCTGGCACTGGTGGCGTTATGTTTGGATTTAGCGTATTTTCTAATGTATCCGCTAGTGCTTCTGCTTTCTCTTCATCCATGGTGGTAATATGTTGGCCCCCGTGAAGAGAGGAGATGGATATCTTGTCCCGGGTGAGCCATCTGGCTATTCGCCGCAAGGTGTTGTTTCCCGGGTCTAGGGATTGTAGTGTATCGTTCCACTGGTTGGATATAACAGTAGCTGTGCCTCGCGAAGTTGTTGGTGGTTGTTGGTTTCGTATTGTCGGATGTCGGTGCTGCTGCCATTGTCGCCTGGTTGTTGGACGTCGCGAACCCCCCTCCCGGAAGTTAATGAACTTAATGTGCAATCAATTACATACTATTAAACTGTTATTTTAATTTTGATGTAGAGAACAATTTTTATTTAGCACAAATTAATACGGTTATCTGCAACAAATACGATAACTTTTAACAATAAAATAATGAATGAATATTATCTGATTGCAAAAGTCTAACATGTGGCCCCTCCTCCAGAAAAGTCTGCCGACGCTCATGGTTCTATTTCATTGTTTGGTGAGACGTATGTCTACAGGCACACGCGCGTTTGTTTTCTTTTGCCGCTGTAGCGGGACTGCCACCATTGTGGCGTATTGAATTGCCTTTTCCACTTTTTCGGTAGCAGTATCTATGTTCTCAATTGAATCAACTTTAATGTCCGACATTTGAGCATCTACGGTTTCTGCAAAGGTGTCCCAGTTGCCTTTATTATAATTTCGTCTGCGTCTAAGTGGCACACTGGCAAGAGAGCCTAAAGTTTTATTAAGACCGGTAGGTGGACTGACGATAGTTCATTATATACTTTGAGCGAGACGCGGGCGCTGGCTTGCCTTTCTAGTGCGATGCCTAAGACATCAGGCGTTTGGTTTGCTTGAAACGGGACGTACGTCGATTCTGTGGGAGCGTTACCATATAGTCAATCTGTTTTCGTGGCGTAATAGGGTTTGACCTGCCGCGTTCATATTGAATGAATTCCAAAGTGAGTGTTTGGCATTGAAGTTGCCTGCTATTACCAGAACCCTTTAGTTTAACTGCAAAAGCGAGTCAATGTCTGCTGTAACAATATCGCCTGGTGGATTGTAGGCTGAAACGATGATCACGTGATTGTTAATTGTAGTAGCTATCGCTGTTGCCTCGAGTCTATTGAGGGGTGGAACTGGTACTTGATAGTGAGCGGTGTCCCTGCGCCCAGCTATGGCGGTGCTGCCTCCACGCTCATCCTGTCATTTCTATATATGTAATAACCGGGTAAGTTCAGTCTGTTGCGTGGATTCAACTGAGTTTCCGTGAGGACTATTGGTATGTCATGTTCGTCTAGAAAGTCAAGCAGTTCACATTTTCGTTGTCTCAGTCCATGTGTGTGCTACGTCATTAAACTAGTTGTGGCATTAACATCCATTGTGTGTCGCGTCAAATAGTCGGAAGAAATTGCAGTTGACCTGGAGTACCTATGTCTAGCGTCTCTTCAGGCTTTAGTTGTAGTCTGTCCAGGGCCATGTAGTGCATCTCTACATTATGGAACCACTCAAGGCTATTACGTAATATAGAGACGCATGGGGTAGTAGTTGTCACTGAAGTGGACCTGGTTCTGTCGTTTGGGTTTTGGGGCTTGCCTGACGTTATCTTCACGGTTTGAGCTGCTGGGAGCTCTTTCCATCATCTTGGGAGGAGTGCACTGGTTCCTGTGCTGGTGGCAGGGTTACACGATTGAAAGGACCAGTATATATACTGTCTGCTAGTACGTACCTAGTAGAACATCAATGGCTCATCACTACACTTGGCTCGAAGCCTAAGAACGTCTTGAATAGGTTTTGGGTTATTTTTAGCCTCATAGACAGACTGCCACAGGATTATCTGAGTGTCTGCTTAAAGAGTTAAACAGATGTTTCAAGTCAACACCAAACAAAATCATTGCACAAACATTTGATGGCACCACCATTTGAGGGGAATAACAAATGGTGTATAATCTATAATAAGAGAACATGTTTTGGCACACCATGTACACTGTGATGTCCATCAATTAAATTTCTTAATGGAGAAAGCTGCTTCACAAGCAAATCAGCAAGAGTATTTTCTCCACCCTGTCAGGCTTTCTTCTCCTGCTTGCCCCAGTGTATGTCAGTTCTTGAAAAAAATTTGTGAACGTTGTGTTTCTGTCAGTTCTGCCACTAAATAAAATTTTAAGTCCCGGACAGAGCTGAATTTTTGAAAATAGAGAAGTACTTATGGAATGTCTTCTTAAGCTCGAGGGTTCATTTTCAAAAGACACGGAAAGAGGTGCAAGAGGGCTAAGACACAACTTACAAGACAGCAATTTCTGTTCTGGTTAGATGTCTCACCATTTAATGCCTCATGTTAATATCCTCTACAACCAACAGCAGGTAAGGAAAACTGATAGCATTAAAGTTAGCCATTTAGTGAGAAACTTCGTGCACATGATTGATGGACTGCGCAAGAACTTGGATACTGCCTCTACTGAACATGGGAATAAGCAGAAGCAATGGGACTACAACAAAATCGCTGATGCTAAAGGGGAGTGTGATCACATCACAATAGAGACAAAATGCCGGTTTGAGTCAATATCTCATCTTGATATTTGAAAGTTCTTAGACACAGAAAGTTCCGAAGAATACTCGAGACATTTACCAGAGCATATTCTAGACTTGGCCATAATGACATATCCCATGTTAAGCAGGAACAAACTAAAATCAGAGCTTTCACTCATTTATAAAAGCCAGAATTTCATCATGGGAGTAGGGCATTATCACTACTTAAGATGCTCTGTTCAAACAATCTGGTTGAAGCTTTTGATGAAATAACAAATCTCCTGAGGATTATCGTCACAAGCCCTATGATAACAGCAGAACCAGAGTGTTGCTTCTCTTCACTTATGTGGATCAAGGAACACAATGAAGCAGGACTGACTCTTGGCACTTGCCATGCTCTCTTAGAAAAGAATCTAGTTTCAAGCATCAAAGACTTCAAAACCAAGGTTATCAATATGTTTGCCGGCATGAAAAATTACAAAACAGAAACATTTATATTACCACTGTATGAGCATGCAGCACGCTATCCATTAAATCCATGAACCACCACTGTATGGCACTTATGACTAGGGCCCGGATTTTTAGGTTCTTAAAATCATCTTTTTAGTTATTTTTGTATGTTAAAAAAGTTTTTTTTAGTTTTTTAACCTTCTGAAATAGTTTTATATTATTATTTATTAATTAATTTTACTATGCTGTTTACTGTGACCCCACGCCTCTTTAGTACAACACTATATACATTATTTATAAATGTTACCGGAAAATTAAAACATTTTCAATATTTCATACCAACTGAAAATAAAAATAACTAAGAAAACAGTTTCAGTTAACGCATGATGTATACTTTTGTCACTTCTAATAAATCTGGAAACAAAATAAACATTCACAAAGCACACAACACAGTTTCACTTGTTGTTATATTGCACAACTAAATACATTTCCAGGTTTTGCAGGGTAAACTTTTCCTGTTATCCCTTAAAACATTCTTGTATTACGAAAATGTACACTCCACCAGGAAGATGCCATTGGAGCAAACTTCATTGAGGCAACTGCTCTCTGTCCCCATGGCACCTTGTCAGTAATTTGTTCTCCTTGGAGAATTGCAGATACATTCTTCATTATTGAAAACCCAGGATTTTGCTGTAGAACTTTGGTGGCTTTCGATGCACACGATATACCCACAGGTCCTGGTATTTCCTTGCTGAAAATGGAGTCGGCAACTTCAATTGCATCCTTTAATGGCAATGATGCAGATTCTAAGTGCCCAATAGCTCCAGGAAGGTCAGCAAAGTTTGCCTTAATGAAGGCGAGTGAAATGGCATTCTTGTCTTGGAGAGCTGTTTTAGCCTTCTCTATGCAGGCTGCCTCATTGACATCAAACGAGGTTACAATGTTTTTGATGTCTTCAAAGTGACTGGCATAATAGATTTAATAATAATAGATTTCCCCTCGACAACAATCCCCACATTCCTTGCTTGCAACATTACGGAGCTAAATACAAATCAGTTGCCTCTAGCATTGTTGTCACCACTCCTCTTAAGCTTATCTAAGTGAAATGAAGTAGCAAAGGTGTAACAATCAAAGTCCATTTATAATTTCATAAATATTTTGTTTTACCATTTCAAAATAGTTTTTTTTTTTCCATTGGTAGCTGATTTTTTTTTTTTTTTTTTTTTTTTTTTCCATTTTAAAATAAATAGGAGATTTAGCCTCTTTTAGGTTTTAAAGCCTCATTTAGCCATTTTTAGGTTTTATAAGATTTGAGCATTTGGCTTCGATGATCATGAAACAGATAATTAAATTAAACTACTGCAGTTAACTATCAAGGAATAAAATAGTTAAAAAACTAAGAATCCGGGTCCTACTTATGACACACCAAAAGTTGTTATAGAACAAAATCCATCCTCCATTGTTGCCGAAAGAATCTGCTGAGAACTTCATCTAGTGTTATATTCCCTTAGTGGCATATGTTGGGATTGTGACTTGGGCTATTGCTAGGCCTACTAGATTCGGACAACAAGGGGTTGTTCATTAACCTGCCATTAGGTGCACGTCCTGGTAGAACACCATTGGTCGCGCAAGGCCCGCATTGTATCATTGTGCTTATATGCTTATATTTGTTTTTTAAACTTCATTTTTCCTTCAGTTCCATGTTTAGCTTCATGCAGTTTAAATATACACGGTTTTTATTAGCATTATCTTGCTAGATAGACCAAAGATAGATAAAATGTTGTATGAATACATATACATTATAATTTGTGCTACACTGCATGGAAAGGTAATAAATTGTGATGTTCAGTTATACAACTTATTAAACCATTTAGAGAAACAAAGAATTGTCTGGTTTCCTTAATAAAATTCACAGATTGGGAAAATATAAGATTAAGTCTGTAACTATAACAATGGATGAAGATAGCAGTAGGTTACTTGGTTTTAATCAAAGTCTGAAGTCCAGAAACATGTCTGGCTATTACTGCAGCACCATTGAAGGTTTGAGCAACAATATTTTTTGAACATGCCAAGTTATCTGTAGTCTTATTTACACATTCAAATAAACCACTAGCTGTTTGGTCAGGACTTACATCAGTGAAATGTATAAATCATTCTATGCAATTATCTTCAGCATAGTGTAGAATAGTACATAATTGACTTTTATTTGTGACATCAGTCATTTCATCAAGTATGGGTCCCATGAAAGTAGCCATATCAGTATTTGACTTAATCTAACTCTAGCAACACTGGCCACAGGATCAATTAGATCATTCTGTATGAGAGCCAAGGTGCCTTTGAAAACGGTAGCTGTCTTTAAATGCTGAGACAGTGCCACATCATAATTAGCCAGAAATTGTAGCAGTTCTATGTAATTGTATTTATTTTAATGACTTCTCACTTTCATTGCACCCTCTAAAAGTATATTGTGTACTAAGAACTGTAAGTAATACTTATCAGGTTGAGAATGCATTTTGGTAATACAAGGCCCGCAGAGGAAGGTTTTCCCAACATTCGAGACCTGATAAGCAACTTACAGCCATGGTTAGCCAATTACTTTTTGCAATACTTGAAAAAAAAGCAATAATAAATCAAAATTGCTTTTCCATATTTTATTGGACATTAAGAAAAAATGAATTCTATGTTGTCTCAGGTAGGCCTAATAATCAATAATAAGTAGTGTCATTTCACCCTTCATCCCTTTAGGCTTTTTTCAGGATTGGAAGCGTCGGTGAGCATTGTGGCAGTAGCAGAGCAGAGGGAACAAATGCACTCTGGAAATCTCATCCCTTGAATTGGAAGGTGAGCCACTGGTTTCCGAGCCCGCCATGGGATGGTACAAGCCAGAGAGGGGAGGGGTGCTGCCTTTACCAGGGTGCTTCTAACTGGGAAAATGTAGGGACCTTGCCACCTACTCTGCCGTGGCAATGTTCTAGCCCCCCTTAGAATCCATTTGCCTCATGCATCCTCCCGGGGGGGGGGGGAGGTGCTCCATCAGGAGCAAAGGCATAAAAGATCACCTTTCAGTTGAGGTGCTAAGTCCCCCTTCACAAGTTGTCATTAGGTCATCAGTTAAGGCTGAAATAATGTTGTTCATCAAATGTAACTGTAATGGCCGCAGTGGCCAGCCTGTCATGTCGGCAAGTATCGAATTCAACTGGAAAGGGTTAACACTTAAAAATCCCTATGCCTGATCATAAATTACTACAATCTCTTTTCTGCTAAATAACAAAATCTGTGGTGATAAAATCTTAAAGAAACTGACACTGAGTTGAGTGGTCAGCACTCTGACTTCTCAACTCAAAGGTCTCAGGTTCAATTCCTGGTTAAGGTGAGGAATTTCCCTTTAACAAGAAGTATTCCCTCTCCTCCACAGAGTCCGAAAGTATTAATGTAGGAGTGAATGTAGTGTATTCATAATAAAAGGTATTAAAATCAATGTTAACAATACCTTAATAACACCGCCAGTTGTTCCCCAAATAAAAGTCCCAGTATGACTATAGAAGTTAAAAGGGTTATATAAATGAAATAAATTAAAGAAAGAACCTAAGAGAAGTTGAAAAAATCAGTCTTTATTTTTTCTTTTAAATAACAAAATATTTAAAATAAATTCTTCATAGATCTTAAGAGTTACAGCAGTTCCAATACTTAACAATATAAAAATCTAAACACCCTGAAATCTTATCCTCTAATGATACATGTGTTAATGGCAAGAAATGGCACAGTCTAAATGGCATTTTGTATTCATGTTACATATTTGTTTGGGGGGATATACAAGTCTATATGGAAGCTAAACCATTTATAGCTCATTAGTGTAAATAGGAGGGTGAGTAAAATGAAAACCAGAAAACGGCTATAGAAAATTTAAAACTTCTCTTATTACAATTAGAGCCAGTACTCATGTGCATGGACTCTCCTGCCATCAATTGGTATTGGTCCCACGACCCCATATGACCCAGCAGTGTGATACGGGAGTTTCTAATATGATGGTCCCTCTGTTGGAGTGCACCTAAGAAGAGCAGTGCAGTGTAATGTGCTTCCTACACAGTGAAGGAATGAAACCAATAGAAATCCATCAATACATGTTGGCACAATATGGGACTACATGCTTATTGCAGACTCAGATGTACGAATGGTGTATGAAATTCAGCAGTGGCACAAGTTTGGCAGATGCACCAAGGCAAAGCCAGGCACATCATGTTGTGACAGCTGAGGCGATTGCAGCGGCAGAGGAGATGATTCTGCGGGGTAGACGGGTCACCATCAACAACATTGCAGTGCAATTACAGGTCAGTCATATTGTCCATGATGAGTTAAAGTACTGGAAAGTGACTCCAAGATGGGTACCTCATTGGCTGACTCCCAAACAGAAGTAGAGGCGAGTTCTGCCTGCCAGGAGCTGCTATGAACTTGAAGGTGACTTGAAGCACTGGAGATTAGTCCTGAGTCCATCACTACCAACCAGAGACCAAGTGCTTCCGGCACACCGGCGACGCTGATGTGATCCTGGCAATTGACAGCGTCGTTAAACAACAAAATAAAAAAAAAAAATAAAATAAGAGACCAAGTGCTCAAGTATGGAATGGCAGTACCCGTCATTGCCAAAACCAAAAAAGTTCTGCAGCCAGCCATCAGCACAAAAGGTGATGCTGACCTTGTTCTGAGATCATAAGGATCCCAAAGTGGAACATCACATGGAAAAGGGCAAGACAGTGACCAGTGCCACCTGTAGTGAATTGATCTGTGACATTCTGAAACCTGCCGTACCCACCAAGTGCTGCGGACTCCTCTCAATAGGCATTCTCATCCAGCATAACAATGCACGACCTCATACAGCTCGTGGGACTATCAAGGACTTGCTTGTAGAATGCCCCCCCCCCCCCCCTCCATCCTCCTTACTATCCCAACCTCATGCCCTCTGACTTTCACATGTTTGGCCTACTAAAGTGGTCACAAGTTTGTGACTGAGAGGGAGGTGAAAAAGGCAGTGCATGAGCAGCCATGTGCACAGCCAAAAGATTTTTTTTTTCCAGAGATATCCATGCCCCCCCCCCCTCAACTCGGTGGCAGAAATGTATCAAAAAGCAGAGGGAGTATATTGAAAAATAATGTACTTGTTCCAACTCTGTCTGTAATAAAAGAGCTGTAAAAAAATGTTTCCAGTTTTCATTTGACTCACCCTCATATCATTATATTACACCACAACACAAGCAAAATAAAGTTTTCTACCAATTTAACATCATTTGTACTCAGTTCCCTCCTCCAAGAATTTTTTTTTCTATATTATGCACCCTTTTTACAAAATGTTAACTATCCCTGTAGCTTGCATCTATAAAATGAGCAGCTCTTGTTAATACAACTGCAACTCTGAAAATATTCTCCCTTTTACTTCCTTAAACTATAATAACAAGACAAACATTTAGTATGTAGTAAAGCAATTTCAGTGGCAACCATTAGCTGCAGCAATGTAGCTACATCAGCACAGAAGAACCCAATTATTCTGAGTAATAATTGAATTGAATCAGTTTAAATAACTAGTTATTATCGCAATATTTATGGTATATATTCAGCTACTATCAGTTTATTTACCATTGCAGAAAAGTTTCAGAATTATTTATAATCTCAAATGGCACTACTGACTATGAATGCTGAATCATAAGTTCCTTCCATGCTCCTATAAAGGAAAGTTATTACTTTCTGTACCAGTTTTCTAAGACATGAAATACAATAAAACCTGATTTATCCAGGACTCTGCATTATCCAGGTCAGATTTGCAAATATTTTTTTAAATTTAATGTTCACATTACATAATAAAGTTAACTATGAATGTAACTATAAGAATACCAAATATCCGCTTTTTAGTTTGATTCAGTGTATGGTTCCTACTTAAATTGTACAGTAAATTACAATAATACATACTGCACTGAACACTAAAATGCTACCTGTTGAGTTTAAGAAAGATTTAGTAGTGTGTCACATGGTGCTGGCGCGGTATGTCTCTCCAGCTATAAATAGCGCTGGAAGAAAGTGTTGACCTTGATCCCTACCTCCCTCAATCTCCTCAGTTTTCCTACTGTTTTCAAACGGCACACATCATTAAGTCTATCACATGTGTTTCAACTGGATTGTTTTTGTGTCTTATCAAAGTGTTCAGGAGTGTAATTCAGTGTACAACTTGAAAATGACATCAAAGTGAAAGAAGGTCGTAATTTTAATGACAAAAACGTTGGATGCTATTAATCAAATTGATAAAGGGGAAACATTGAAGAAATTAGCTGCTGAATTGGAAGTTGCTGTGCATCAGCTGATAAACATTATGGTGTACTTGGAGCATTGATGGGTTTGGCATACACCAAAATGTCCCCATAACCAGAAATCCAATGGATTGAGGTCCTTCATGCTACTGGACCTCCTTGAACAATCCATTGTCCATTAAATGTTTGGTTTAAGTATTGTTGCATAATGTGTAGAAATGCCCTGTCATCAATAAAGCCACATGCATTGTCTTTCTACAAGCACAACGTGCTCCAAAAGCACAGGTAACTCATCATGCAGGAATTAATGATACACAACACCTTTTAATCTGTTCAGTAAAATGTGTGTTCCTAGGAGTTTGTCACTGACAATTTCTGCCCACACATTGAGACTAATGCAATTCTGATGCTTGAGTTGCAAAAATAGGATCATTTGCAGCTGGGACAATGGATCGCAGTAGATCTTTACAGTTCGCATGCTGGAAATGGAACAATGGGTGTCACAATAGGTAGATCATGATCCTCAAGCAAGTGTACAAAGAATTGTAACTGCTAAAGGTATCAACCATGCTCTTCCATAGTTTGTTCTGAATGAACAGTTACTGTATCTTTACCATATTAAACATGTGCAAGCTCTTAGGCCACCTGACCACCATGCCAGATCACAATTCTGTCAATGGCTTCTATGCCAGAGATCTGCAACTTACAGTCCACATTTTATTTATGGACGAGGCAGGATTCACCAGAAATGGCATAGTAAATTACCACAACACACCTGTTTGGGCAGATGCAAATCCTAAAGCTGTGATGGATTGAGGCATAAGGATCACTTTAGTCTCACTGTGTGGGCAAGAATTGTGGGTGACAGACTCCTAGGAACATACATTTTACCAAACAGATTAGCAGGTGCTGTATATCACTGATTCCTGCGTAATGAGTAACCGTGCATTTGGATCACGGTGTGCTTGTAGTAAGACGACACGTCTGGTTTATGCACACTGTGGCACCACCCCATTTTCTATGCATCGCGCAACATTACTTAAACCAAACATTTAATGGACGATGGATTGGTCGAGAAGGTCCAGTAACATGGCCTGCCTGTTCACTGATCCTCAATTCTTGGATTTCTGGCTACAGGAACATTTAAAGACATTTGTGTATTCCAAACCCATCAAAAATGTGCATACATTGCACAGTTTTGTAAAATAGCTCACATCTCAACAGGTATTTGTTTCCGGACATATGTTTATAGGAACATGTATTTTAGTTTTGACAAATCCCATCTTCAGTTGCAATATTGGACACCTCTTTTTAAAACTTCCTGTATAGCCTGGACTATCTGGATTTTTTATTTTCTGGATTGCCTTTGATCCCAGTTTGTCCGGATAAACAAAGTTTTACTGTATGTAGTTAAAAGCTGATGCTTATATGTGCTAGCATGTTTGATATATTTTTCTTTTCTCTGCAAGGAATTTCACCCAGGCAACCTCTTGCATGGAAAAATTTCTATTAAGCTTTATGTTCTCAAAAATGCTGGAATTGTTTTTATTAGAATATCCAAAATGAAATAAATATTTCGTTTGTTAACAATGCTGTCAATTGCCAGGATCATAACAGTCAACAGAATTGCATTCCAGGAGTTCTTTCATGTGCCAGTAAATCTATTAATATGGGGCTGTTGCTTTTATGCACATTTAAAAATTGTTGCTCTGGGCTGGATTTGAACCCTCCTTGGGATCAGTAGGCCAGTGCCTAACTAACTGAGGCAAACAGAACGACTTACTTTGGGTGTATTGGGATGATGAATACAATGTTGTTGTTGTTAGCTAATGCTGGATTTCTGACAATGAAGTCATTAATCCTCTTGCTCTCCAATATTTTTCAATATAAATATTGAAGAGACTTAGTAGTACATGTAACCACTTTTTAGAGAGCACCATATTTTCATGTTTTATGTTTTCATATTTTTATGAATACAATGTATAACCTGACATTTTTATAAACAGCCTAGAGAATCCTTTCCAGTATTAAATAGGTACTGAATTTTATACAACTGGAAAACTATAACAGGTACACAAAAACTTACTACAAGAAAAATATATATTTTTAAAATATACAATTTATATCAACGAGAAATTTTTGTGCTATTAACCATCTCCAAAAATGTTTCTCTGTTTGTTTAATTTTTCCCTTACTTCAAGCATTACAGTCAACATTAAGAGGCAATTGGACTGCGATTAGTATTACTGATCCAAGTGCCAAAATCACAAATTGAGACACTCATCTTTTTGTAAACCTTTTCCCTCTAAAGCTGTGTAATAGCTTTCTTTAAAAACTGTTGTTAGAGGGCAGCAGAATGGAGCTATTGCTTGGATCTTTTTTGATAAAACTAGAATAGTCTTGTCTGGAATCAGTGAAGTGATAGTTTCACCTTTTCTGTTCTGGCACTTGGATTACTGTTGCTAATCATAGTTCAACTCACTTCTGATGAGCTGATGTAATACAGGTGTTTCATTATTAAGACAAGAATAATATTATATGAACTTCTTTTCAAAACATTTGACTAAATCATGGCATACATACAGTGACTCCTGCAATGATTCGGTTTTGTGGAATTAATTATCATTGGGCTCCTTTTTCTCACACATCTAAACCGTATGTTGCTGTATTTAGTTTTTGAAAATACTGAATACTAAACAAAAGTCAAATGGGTCAAAAAGCATAAAGCACTTCATTTGAAATAAGGCAACTTTGCATACATCTTCATGCCAAAGTCCATAAGTATACAGAAATTTCAAAACTGTTACGTATTCCCAAGTTGGTGACATTATTAGGAGGTACAAAAATGAAAACAAAGTGTAATTGATATCACCTCCAGGTCAGCCAAAAAAATTAACAGACAGAGAAGAATGTGCTATAGTTAGAAAAATAAAGATAAATCCAAGATTAACTGCTGCATAAATTGCCCCATAAGTGAATGACCAGTGGGACAAGCAGGTCAGTCCAAAACGATTAGGAGGACACTATAAACAGAAGATTTTAATGGAAAAGCAGCCAGGAAGAAATCATATGAGGAGGAGGCTAAACTTTGCTAAGGAGTACATTGGAAAGGACAAAAACTTGTGGAATGATGTTTTCGCTGATGAGAGTCTTTACAATGTTTTTGGGTCGAATGGGAGGACTATGGTGTGGTGAAGACCTAATCAAGAGCTACAAAAGTGAAACCTTAAACCAACTGTGAAGCATGGTGGAAGAGGTATGATGGTTTTGAGGTGTATAGCTACTAGAAAACCTGGAAAATTTGTGTTTATTGATTGTATTATGGACAAGTATAAATATTTACAGTTGCTTAAAGATAATTTACAGAAAAGTGCTGAGAAATTAGGGGTACTGGAAATATTTAAGTTCCACCAGGATAACAATCCCAAACATACAGACTACGAAGTGCATTTCTGGCTGCATTTCTGTACAACTGTCCAAAGGTAATTCCAACCCCGGTGCAGTCATTGATTTGAATTCCATCAAAAATTTGTGAGCCAAACGAGACCACATGATAAGAACTTCTCCAATTACCTCAACCCTGGAACTAAAGAGAAGAATGGTCAAAGAATGGAATAACATTAGTTATAACTACACTGAGAAGTTAGTGTCTAGTATGCCAAAGCGCCTGAATACTGTTTTGAGTCAAAAGGGCCTTCCAACTAAGTATTGATGGACACAACACACAGTATGTGAGCTTAGGCTTTCACAGTCGGTGTCTATCCAGTAAAATGATGTTTTCGGGCTTATTGGCCATAGTTAAGTTGATGCATGAACACCTGACGTTTTGCCCACTATTCCGACGAGCACCATCAGAGGAAGGTGATTTGTTGTGAAGTCACCTTCCTCTGATGATGCTTATTGGAATGGCGGACAAAACATCAGGTGTTCACACATCGACTCAACCATGGCCAATGAGCCCAAAAACATCGTTTTACTGGACAATACACAGTATTAAAGTGAAAACCAAATGCTAATGAGCACATCCATAAACTGGTTTCTTTAGGTAAAGGTTGTCAGTTGTTTATTTTATTTAGAATATGGACAAAAGAAGGTGAATGTTTGTTTGATATGGAATTGTTTGTCCTGGAATGTTAAGTTGTGATTACTTCATTTATTATAACCAAGGTTAGAAACAAATTGAATGTAACGACAGGTCAATGGTTTCAAACTAAAAAAAAAAAAAGTTTATGGGAGTCACTGTATATATTTCTTGGTATAGCTAGGTCAAGCTATTTCTTGGGAATATTTATTTAATTAAAAGGAAGCAGATACAAAATAAACTGATGTATGAATAATCTGTAGAACTATTATGAAAATAAACAAATATAAGAGAACACCACATGACTCTTGCAAATTTGTATTCCTCTTTCTTTGCACTGCATTCCATTAGAACAACTCTTGCAGTTCCCATGAGAAATACATTAGAATGGAGGGTGACACTGAACATTTATAGAATGCCATTTTCTAAAAACAAATGAAATCTGTTTATATTGCACAACTGCTTTCTAACATTTTTGTGAGTTGATTGCTGTGTAGTTTGTTCAATTTGCTCTAAGAGTTTGCTTATCATCATCATTTAAAGATGAATTTGACCAAAGATTATTTCGACCTTAAATTTTTTATGATTTTAAATTGTCATTAACTCTTTCACTAGGTTGGCCGTTGCACAAGTGGTGGGGCATTTAAACATCTCTCTCATTGGTCAAAACACTAATGCCTGGAGCTACTCGCTAGAATCAAGCCTTATTAGACACTGAAGGGAATCTCTGTATGCACTTTGAGTTAAAAGAACATATTCTGCCATCTGTTTGGATTGTGAAGAAGCAGTTTCAAAGAGCTCTCTGCATTATAGCGGCATCTGCAGCTTAAAATACAAAGGCTTGCATATGCATTTTACTCCACAGAGAGCAGCAGGCAGGCATGGGGTCACGTGATTGTGGGAATTCATGAGTGTACAAAATATGGCTGGGCCTAGCAGGCAGGTGTGTGTTTTACGCGACAATGAATTACTGGCTGAATTTAATGCCTTGCTATATGATATGTCAGATATTGATTACAGTAATGAGGAAAGTGAAAGTGGAAGTGAATGTGTTGATAGTGATACCAAGGAAATAACTGACAGTGAGAAAAGTGACAAAAATGATCCACCAGCACAAGACATGCTGCGCACAAAGAGAAGACAGGTTATCAGTCCTATATTTCAATGGCTGAGGGGCAATTTTGTTCCACAAAATTATGGTTTTGATAACCAAATTCAGGTATTTCAGTGAATTTGGAAGAAAATACCACAGTTTTGATGTTTTAAAATTAGTTTTTTCTTTCCAAATTATGCAGCTATTGCTAAGGAAACTAACAGGTATTGTCATTTTCTTTGTGAGAAGCTACCACCTGCCCCCACTGCGATTTGCAGTCCTGGTCTGAAACCACACCCAAAGAACTTCACATTTTCTTGGGACTTACAATGCTGATGGCCAGGGTAAAGAAACTGACCCATTCTAAAATAAGAACAAATTAGAAACTAAAAACTTCACTTATCTTAGTATGTTAATATCCTTTTTCTATTTTTCTGACCCAGGGGTTTCAAGCTATATCCAGCTCATTCTCAAAGTCATATAAACAAAATCGTTGCCAAGCTACAATCTTTTATTTTTGTGAAAAACAATTATTCATATTCAATTTTTTATTTACCAATCTCTGAAAACAAAAATTTAAAAATACAATCCATAGATGGCAATTCAAAGTTCATGACATGGTTCCTGTTTTTTAAAATAAAAATTTTTTCCCAAACCATTAAATCTATCGGATTACTTAACTGTTTTAATAATTTAACCTCTGAATTAATTTCATGATTAAATGACCAAAAATGATCTGCTACAGCTGATTTATCAGTTTGTTTATATTTAATATTTCTAAAATGTTCTTTTATTCTGGTTTCTAGATGACGTTTAGTTTTACCAATATAAACTTTATCACAATCTGAACAGCTAAATTGATAAATGCCAGATTTTTTATAATTTGGTATTTTATCTTTTTTTGAAAAATTAAGTAAATTTTGTATATTAAATTTATTTTGAGGGACCAAATTTATTCCATATTCTTTAAAAATCCTTGTAAATTTTTTATTAGCCCATGGATGGTAAGTAAACTTTTTAAAAATATAATTATCTTTTATTTTTTTAAGGGTTGAAACTTCTTTGACAGCTTTTTGATATTTAAATTCCCCTATCCTTTTATGTATAAAATCTGTATTAAAACCATTAATTACTGCAGTGTTAATAATATGTTTATATTCTATGTCAAATTCATCTTTATTAAGGGGTATATTTATTAATCTATAAATTAAACTATTAAAAACAGCAAATTTATGTGCAAAAGGATTAAAACTTTTATATTTTATGTAATTATCAGTGTGAGTAGATTTTCTGTAAATATCAAATTTCAATTTATTTTTATGTCTTTTAATTTTTAAGTCCAAAAATGAAAAAATCTTTGAGCTACCCCATCCCAGTATTTTTTGAAAAGGAGTGAAACAAGCACTAAAAGTGAGTCTCAAATGGCTTGGCAATGGGTAGTCCACTTTCGCCATTTCTTGCTAATCTTTTCATGAGTTTTTTTGAAACTCAAATTACAAAATCATTCCCTTTAATTTTTAAAATATGGTATAGATATGTGGATGATATTTTTGCTGTTGTCCCTAATAAACAGATAAATGATGCTTTAAAACTTTTAAATTTACAAGATAAAGCTATACAATTCACTTTGGAAACTGAGAATAATGGATTCCTTTCATTTTTGGACTTAAAAATTAAAAGACATAAAAATAAATTGAAATTTGATATTTACAGAAAATCTACTCACACTGATAATTACATAAAATATAAAAGTTTTAATCTTTTTGCACATAAATTTGCTGTTTTTAATAGTTTAATTTATAGATTAATAAATATACCCCTTAATAAAGATGAATTTGACATAGAATATAAACATATTATTAACACTGCAGTAATTAATGGTTTTAATACAGATTTTATACATAAAAGGATAGGGGAATTTAAATATCAAAAAGCTGTCAAAGAAGTTTCAACCCTTAAAAAAATAAAAGATAATTATATTTTTAAAAAGTTTACTTACCATCCATGGGCTAATAAAAAATTTACAAGGATTTTTAAAGAATATGGAATAAATTTGGTCCCTCAAAATAAATTTAATATACAAAATTTACTTACTAGATGCAATAATATTAACCGGGCTTGTGGGCCGTGGCCCACAAGCCCGGTTAATATTATTGCATCTAGTATTGACACCGGCCGTGAAAGCCTTAGAACTTTGAAAAATTTACTTAATTTTTCAAAAAAAGATAAAATACCAAATTATAAAAAATCTGGCATTTATCAATTTAGCTGTTCAGATTGTGATAAAGTTTATATTGGTAAAACTAAACGTCATCTAGAAACCAGAATAAAAGAACATTTTAGAAATATTAAATATAAACAAACTGATAAATCAGCTGTAGCAGATCATTTTTGGTCATTTAATCATGAAATTAATTCAGAGGTTAAATTATTAAAACAGTTAAGTAATCCGATAGATTTAATGGTTTGAGAAAAAATTTTTATTTTAAAAAACAGGAACCATGTCATGAACTTTGAATTGCCATCTATGGATTGTATTTTTAAATTTTTGTTTTCAGAGATTGGTAAATAAAAAATTGAATATGAATAATTGTTTTTCACAAAAATAAAAGATTGTAGCTTGGCAACGATTTTGTTTATATGACTTTGAGAATGAGCTGGATATAGCTTGAAACCCCTGGGTCAGAAAAATAGAAAAAGGATATTAACATACTAAGATAAGTGAAGTTTTTAGTTTCTAATTTGTTCTTATTTTAGAATCTTGTTGCTTCACTGTTAATAGCTTCAATTTTTACTTAATTTAAACTGACCCATGTTCAATACTGGTCAATAGAAGGTCAATAGAACCTCTAATTGCTATCCCCCCCTCCTCCCCCCTGTTTGTAGGTGTCAAGAGACAGATATGCTTTGCTACTCAGACTGCTTACTTTCAATGACAATGACACACATACTTAAGGAGACAAACTATACAAACTGAAAACTATTGCTGACCATTTGAGACTCACTTTTAGTGCTTGTTTCACTCCTTTTCAAAAAATACTGGGATGGGGTAGCTCAAAGATTTTTTCTACTATTTTTTCAAAATTTTTTTATTCTACAGGTATAAGACAAATATTCACATTTAAAACAAATTTAGCACTGTGAACTTTGGATAACCCTGATTGTAAATGCTCTCATTTTCACTATATTTCTATTTTTAGTAGAATCAGTGCTTGGAGTTACTAGTGATTGGCAAATACTCAGATTCAAAATAAATTTAGTAAAATGAACTTTTGATAACCCTTTTATAATTACTTTCATTTTCACTGTGACACTTCTATGTAGTAGTGCTTAAAGTTATTAGTGATTGATAATGTTAACTATTACAATAATTACCTATTTCTAAATTAATGGCCCCTATGGAAAACTCTAACTTCTGTGAATTGCATGTGGCGTAAATTAAGCTTTTAAAATTAACACTTTTTTGAGAAAGTAGATTAACTACATCAGTCTACGGCCTCCTAGGTGAGTGCTTCATTATATTTATATCCTTTTTACATATTATTGTATGAATAGAAAGCAGTTTCAATTTTAAAAATGTCTCAGCAAGAAGAGGTCATCAAGTAGAAAATATCTCAGCAGTGAAAGGGTTAACGTCTAAACAATGTAAAGAGTGGCTTAGAAATGTATTTGACAACGAAACACTACCTAACACAATTATAAATGGTATAGAAAATGTATTGATTGGTTGATTTTTTTAGTGAAGAATTTTGTGAAGGACAGCCAGAAACTGCTGTTACCAATTTAAATATTGCCACTACTGAAGCAATGCTTGAAGAAGATTGGATACTCTTACAAACTTATTTGAGCAACATGAACATATATATGAGTCAAATCCAAAATATTTTATATTGACAGTTAGATGTGAGAAAAATTTGTTGGTGATGGTTTCCACATAAACTGATTCCTGATCAAAAATAACAATGCACCAATTGGTGCAGAAAAATTCTGGAAATATTGCAAGGCAGTACTTTAAATTTGGTTTGAAAGATCGTTACTGCTGATGAATCTTGGATTTATAGTTATGATAGTTATGACATAAGAGTGGAGTGGAGTGTGGAGTTTAAGGGCCCGTCAACAGCTGGGTCATTTGGGCCCCAGGTCAATTTTTACGGTCTGAAACAAATTAATACGGTTAAAAAGGGGAAACTAAAAAAGCAGTAAACTTGTAAGAAGGTAAAACGTGAAAATCTAAAACAGTTAAAACGTTAAAAATCTTACGGACAAATATTAAAATAAAACAGCTAAAAAGTAAAAACAAACGGTGCTACAATAAAAGCGGGATTCATTGTCTAAAAACCGTAGAATAAAACACCAAAAATAAAACACAAGTTAAACTTGTTTCCCAAACCCAATTTGGGTGACGAACCGCAGAACCTTATCTACCGATACCGGGTCGTCGCCCAGAATTGACCGCATAGTAAAACCCAGGCCAAGGGACTGGCGCTCTCTAGTATATCGTGGACAATCAAGCAAAACGTGTGGGACGGACAGTTGTACACCGCACGTCTGACACACAGGGGCCGGGTCGCCACGCAGTAGATGACCGTGTGTGGCGCGAGTGTGACCGATTCTCAACCGGGTGAGAATGACCTCCGACCGCCGCGCATCCCTGACGGATGTCGGCCAGGGTGTTACTGTGTCTTTGATTGTCCGTAATTGGGTGCCAGATATTTCTTCCCACGACTTCTGCCAGAACGAAAAAATATGGCGCCGGAAATATCGTTGCGCATCACTAAAAGGCAGAGTTCGTGTGGATAATCCCGGCAGACGACATGCAGACTTTGCAGCCGCATCCGCCTCCTCGTTACCAGGAATACCCACATGGCCTGGGATCCATATAAAAACAAACTGGTATCCGTGAGTCAGTAACTGTGAAATGAGTGTCTGTATTTTAATTATGAGTGCTGAAGTGCCGAGAAATTGCTGTAAGGCCTGGAGAGCACTCAGAGAGTCACAGCAAATCATAAAATTTCCAGGACGTGAGCTGGAGATAAAGAGTAAAAAATAAAGTATGGCGAACAGCTCGGCGGTAAAAACAGAACTGGCGTCCGGAAGGCGGTACTTGTGAGCCTCATTGTTATAAACAAAACTACAGCCTGTAGCACCACCCACCTGGGAACCATCGGTAAAAACCGGAAAGTAAATCGGGTAACGTCCCAGGAGCTCGGTGAAGAGTTGACGAAACACCGAGTGAGGGGTAGTTACTTTAGCGTGGGCTGCAAGCTCGAGGTCGAATTGGGCACGGTGGAGTTGCCAAGGAGGAAAGCGACCATGGCAATACCGCTCTACAGCAGGCATTCGCAAAGAATGTGTGGCGAGCAGTTCACGAAACCGAATACCGCTGGGGCGGGATATTGAGCTATTTCGCATATAGCGGTGGGCTAGGTCTGGACGCAACACAGAGTAAAATGACGGGTGACCAGGGTGAGCTGCTAACCGTGCCACGTATGAAGAAAGCAATACCGAGCGTCGCACAGACAATGGAGGTTCGCCAGATTCAGCATACAGACACGGAATTCGACTAGTACGGAAAGCTCCAGTAGCAAGGCGGATACCAGTATGATGAATCGTATCTAAAAGGCGGAGTTTAGAGGCAGATGCCGCGCCATAAATAAAACAGCCGTAATCTAATTTGGACCGGACCAGTGAGCCATACAACCTCAACATGACGGTTCGATCGCCGCCCCAAGATGCCCCAGATAACACCCGGAGCATCCGAAGCGAACGATTGCAGGAAGAACGAAGATGGCGAATATGATGCTCCCATGTGAGTTTGCTGTCGAGGTGTAGGCCCAAGAACTTCAGGTGCGGAACAAAAGGAATACGCGTGTCACGCAAATAAAGAACAGGAGGAGGATGCACACCACGAAGTGGATGAAAGTGTAGACACTGTGTTTTCGTAGGGGAGAACTGAAAGCCGGTGCGATGAGCCCATTCGGCGATAGAGGATATGGTCAGCTGCAGTTGGCGTTCGATGTGTTCAAGATTAAAAGAGCGGTAGTAGATGGCAAAGTCGTCAACATACAGCGATATCGGGATTCCCCCACGAACAACACTGGCGATACCGTCAATCGCCACGGCGAAAAGCGTTACACTAAGAATCGACCCCTGGGGTACACCGTTCTACTGGATCCTGTCGTGGGATAGTGTATTCCCAATGCGGACACGAAACCGGCGTAGTTTTAAAAAATTTAAAACGAGAATGGCTAAATGACCGCGTAAACCGTAACCGTGTAAAGTACGTAGGATACCATAGCGCCAGGTAGTATCGTAGGCCTTCTGCAGATCGAAGAAGACGCCCACGACATGCTGCTTCAAGAGAAAGGCATTTTGTATATATGCTTCCATGCGTGCCAGATTGTCGACACTGGAGCGATGACGACGAAAACCGCACTGAGCATTGCTCAGCAGGTTATTCTTCTCCAGCCACCAAACTAAGCGAGTGTTAACCATACGTTCGAAGGTCTTACAAACAACACTCGTCAGGCAAATAGGGCGGTAGCTAGAGGGAAGTGTCCGGTCCTTTCCGGGCCGAGGGATGGGGATGACAATACCCTCGCGCCAGGAAGACGGGAAAACCTGCTGAAGCCATATGCGGTTGTAAATGCTCAGCAGGAAGGAGAGAGCCGCAGGTGGAAGGTGAAGCAGCATTTGTCGGTGGATGTCATCAGGGCCAGGAGAGGAGTCCTTTGCGAGAGACAAAGCACGTTCTAGCTCCTCTTCGGTGAAAGGCGCGTTGTACGATTCACTGCAGTCACTGTTAAAATTGAGGATTATCCGCTCCGCAGATTCCTTGATTCCTAGAAAGGCATTACTGTAACTTCGGGTTTGGCTGTCAGCAGCGAAAGAATCGGCAAGGGTGTCGGCGATGTCCTGCTCGGAGGTGTAGGTGGAGCCTTGTACGGCAAGAGCGGGAATAATGGTCCGGCGACACTTGCCGTACATACGCCGAACAGCAGTCCACACCCTTTGTGCCGAAGTGCGACGTGAAAGCGAAGAGACATAGCTTTCCCAGGATCTGCGCTTTGCACTCCGAAGAACAAAACGTGCTCTGGCACGAGAACGCTTAAAAGCTATAAAATTGTCTTCGGTCGGATGTAAACTAAAAAGACGCAGAGCACGTTTACGCGCTTTGATAGCCAAACGGCATTCCTCAGACCACCAAGGCACAGGAAAGTGTCGTGGTGTAGATGATCCACGAGGAATGCTGGAATCTGCTGCGAGCAACACAGAACATGTAAAATATTCCACCATGTCGTCAATGGTGGTAAAGCCATCGTCGGTGAGATGAATAAGCGAGTGAAATTTCCCCCAATCAGCTCTGGAAATAATCCAGTGAGGATGCCGTGTTGGCACAGTATGACTATGGTAGAGGTGAATATTAATGGGGTAATGATCGCTGCCAAATAGGTCGGAAAGCACCGACCAATCAAGAAGTGGAACTAATGCCGGGCTACAAAAGGTAACGTCTAGTGCTGAATGTGTGCCGTGAGTAGAGGATAAGAATGTGGGGACACCAGTGTTCAGCAGAAGTAAGCCAGGCATGTCACAAACGTCTGCTATAAGGCACCCACGAGCATCGTCAATGTCGGAGCCCCATAAAGTGTTTTTGGCATTCAGATCGCCGAGGAATAGAAGCGGTGGCGGAATCTGAACCAGAAGAGCCCGAAGATCGTGTTCTTGTACGACATTGACCGGTGGCAGATAGACATTGCAAATAGAAAAGCACAGGCCCCGCAGCTGTACACGAACCGCTACAGCTTGCAGCGGCGTGTTAAGCGGTATGCTGGCAGCAGAGATGGTATGTGCCACCAGCGTAGCCACACCACCGCTAGCCCGCCGACCAGCTGCAGAGTCATGTCTAAATGCGGAAAAATTACGTAGATGTAAACCATGATTAGGCTGCAAATGGGTTTCTTGTAAGCAGACGACGGAAGGCGATCGCTGAGAAACTAAATGTTGTATGTCTGGAGCCCTGGCCCGGAACCCATTAATATTCCACTGGATTATTTCCATGCTAAAATCGAATTAGTAGTTGGTCTTTATTTTCTTTTTCACCTTCGCACTCTTTGGACCGATAATGTGAGGTCCACCATCCTCCGGTGACTCCTCCGATGTGCGGGAGTCTGAAGAACCCCTGCGGCTCGCAGAGCGGGAGCGGGACTTCACAGAGGACGTGCAACTACTGGCCCGGAGTTTATGCCTGGAACGATGGCGTTCAACAGGCAACGAAGCAGTCTCAGAGCTAGTCGACTGCGGCGGAACTGGCGTCTGGACGGCAGAAGAGGTAGTCTGTGGTCGAACTGTAGGTGGAGTAGAACTATGCTCGTCAGGTGAGCCAGTTTGTACTCCCACGGAAACCCGAGAGGGCGAACTGGGGCACGTCTGTACGACGGCGTCCTGTTTCGGAACAGCCTGGCGGACAGCTGCAGAAAACTTCAAGGTGGTGGTTGGATGAAGTTCCTGATACCGCTTTCGTGCGTCTACAAAAGTCAGGTGTTCCTTAACCCGAAGCTCCTGGATTGCCTTCTCCTCTAAAAAGCGGGGGCAATCGCGCGAGTTCGACGGGTGTGCACCTCCACAGTTGACACAGGTGGAGTCCTGATCGCACAGGGAGCCGTCGTGAGCATTTCGACCACAGCGAGGACAAACTGGTGTACCGGTACATCGCTGCTGCGTATGCCCGAACTTCTGGCAGCGGAAACAACGCATAGGGTTCGGCACATACGGTCGTACGGTTGCGCGTTCATACCCGCAGAAAATGAATTGCGGCAGAGTCGGACGTTCAAACGTAAGGAAAACCGTACGTAAGGGGGAGGGCTTGTCATCCTTCTTACCAATTAAACGGTATGCAGCAATAACACCTTGGTCAGAGAGGCAGTTAACTATGTCCTCGTTAGAGAGGTTGTCCAGACTTGATGTTGAAACTACGCCGCGACAACTATTCAAAGTCTTATGCTTCTCTACCTTCACGGGATAAGAACCTAGGAGAGTGGCTTTAAGTAGTTTTGCGGTTTGGGAGTCTTGAGCCACCTCTATCAGCAAGTTGCCGTCCCTACATCGAGTGACATTTTTTACAGCGCCACATAAGCGATCTACTTCCTTTTTAATATAAAACGGACTCAGAGTAGCCAGGGTCTTCTTCTCGCTTACCATACTCATAACCAAAAATCGTGGAGTTGAAGGGGGGGAGCGCAGAGGAGACATTATGAAAGGGTCCCCCTTCCGGACCGTCGGCGTCAGCCTGCCATCCGGGGGATAAAGGAAAAAGACACCTAAATCTTCCGGTCTGTGCCGGCCCGAAGCACCCGCTTCAGACCCGATCTCAAGGAGTACATCAGAAAAAGTTACCCTCCGCCTATCACTACTTACCGGTATGCGACATTTCCACCAAAGGCAGGCCCGACTTTATGCCCCTACCACAGGAATAACCGCCTGTGGCTCCCCACTCTAGCCCACGCTGCCTCAACGGAGTCAGCGTGGATTCAGGGGACTTGTGGTTGATTACATCGGACCCCAGACAGCGGTAACACGTCGGGTCCCCCTGTACACCCCAGCGGCAGCACGGCCGCCGAGATACCCATGGGGACCCGGCCCCTAAGGGGCTACGGGGGTGTACTTGACAATGGAACGGCTCCGCACCTAGTGTCGCACAAAAGGGGTAGTGAGGAGGGTCCACTCAACCTTCACGCCTGAGCCTCCGAAGAGCACACAAGTTGGAAGCTGCGCCGAAACCGTGGGACAGGAACCACGGAGACAGGATAGATCCCTGTTGGTGAGACAGGAGTTATAATTCTAAAACTTAACCTACATAAAACCATAAGACCTAGAAGAGGAAGAGACTAAATCTAAGTGGATGATAACGTGGCTAGACCTGATGGAGGCGAGGGGATGATAATGGGGATGAGCGGCTCGGGGCCCCGGGTGCGCCAAGCCCGGACCTACCGTGGTAGGTCCCCCTGGGGGATGACATAAGAAGACACAGAACATTTTCAATACAGACTGTACATGGTATGAGTGCAAGCTGTAAGTAAGCAAATGTATAATGGCAAGTAAGCTAAATAATAAACAATTCTCAAGTGCGTTAGCTGGAGTGGCATCAGGGTCACAATTGCAGTATTCAGTTCAGTTTCTTGAACTCGCTGTTCTAGTACTCATCAGCATGATAAATTTGTGACAAGAAAATTAAAAGTTACAGAAAGTGATGACACTTATGTATTCCAGCTTGAATCTCAGGCTTCAATTTCAACTAATATCACTATTACAGCTTCTCAGGTAAAAGTTGCAGCATTGAAAGTGAAAATAGTTAAAGTGCATTACACTAATCAGGGAATGTGTAGATAAAACTAGATTTGAAAAATGGAAAACAAATTGCCCCTGACTTTCATCAAACAGTTTTGGAAGAGTTATGTTATGCCTGTACTGTTCAGAAATTCAAAATAACAGTATTCTTAAAGATAGTAAAATGCATTGTTGCTGCTGCTGCTGTTGCTGCTACATTTTATGTATAGCACCTGGGTGACTGAGCTTCGCTCAGAATTTTTCCCCCCTTTTTATGAAATCTTGTTTTTATTGAGATAAACTTGAAAAGCAAAGCGTTAACTAAATAAACATTTTTGTCGCAGTTGTTAAGAGTCATTTCCGAGATACAAGAGATATAGAGATACACATAAATATTTCATAAGCACCATAATTTCAGCTGTAAAATGTAATATGTTGTATTTAAATTTCAAACATATAGACAGCACAAGGTAACACATAAACTAATATAGCTAGGTAAACTTTCTTATTGTATTCTGATACCCCTGGAAGAGGACTTTAAAATGCCAGCTCGTTTGCTGAAATCTATTGATTAACAGAGAAATTATGGCCAAAATAAGGTTTAGACTAATTGTGACTGTTACGCATAGACTAAGATAGCTAAATCAACTTTATTTTGGGTTTCTGAAAGCTCTTGACAAGGCTTTTAATATTCTGGCCTGTTTGTTGAAATTGGCCCATTAACAGAGAAATTATGGCCAATTAAGGTTTTGGCTAATTGTGACTTATGTGTAGACTAAGATAGCTAAGTCAACTTTCTTTAGGTTTTCTGAAAGCTCTTGACAGGTCCTTTAATATCCTGGCCTATTTGTTGAAATTGACCCATTAGCACAGAAATTATGGCCAAAATAAGCTTTAGAGTAATTGTGACTGACGCGTAAAATCACGTTTTTTCAGGAATGACACCTATATAGATAAACTTAAACAGCAAAACCCTATCTGAATACAAAATTTTATTGAAATCATTAGAGCCGTTTCCAAGTTGCACAGAATGTATTTATATATATATATATATATATATACAAATACAAGAATTACTCGTTCAAATATATAGCAGACCAATTCTACTACCACTGGTATTATTACCATTATTGCCATAAATATAACACAAACTTAGCTTTCCTCCCTCATCAGAAAGTGTAATTTGAACATTGATCTGGATGCCCTAAAGGTGAGCACCATGAACCCTTCACTATACAGCCCTGATGTACCACTTTATGATTTCTTTTCATTTTCAAAGTTCTAAACTTCTTCCTTGTTTGGTTTTCTAAAAATGTTCAGTGTTGTCCTCATAGATTAAATTAACTCAGATGACTTTGTACATGTAATAAGAAGCTCTGGTAGGTTGGGATAGTGATTCTTTACAGCTCAAAAAGCAAACAGTCCATGCAAAAACTGTTCTAAAAGTTGTTCTCCCTCCAAAATTGCAGATTATTCCTTTGGACTACCAACTTTGCATTAAAGAGCCCTGAATGTTTATGGAAGAATGTTAGTAATACTAATTATAATATCAGGTTACCTGAGGATTGTCTCTTCTGAACATCTGTAACAACCTAATGAAAAATAGTATAAACCCAACACTTTATTTGCCTCCAACTGGTGTGAACACCTCATAGTCTATTACAGAAAAGTTATAGTCTCCCATGAGAATGCTGCATGATGCACCCTCTCCATCATATGAATGTGGCAGATTAGAATAACTATCCATGTTTGTGTTGCAGTTACTGGCAATCAAAAGATCTGCTCCAGCACCAAATATTGGACCACAGCTGGCAAAAAAAAAAAACAGGTATATAAACAGTGATTAAAACAAGGAATTCTTTTCATAACCTGCTAATACTCAGAAAGCAAATGTTTTTAATTACGTATTAAAGTATTTTTCAACAATAAAAAGTGATCTGCTGATGTCAAAAATTAACTTAAATACTGAATAATATAGGGAAGACACAGTGAAGTAATATAATTGCAAGAATTAGATTACTCTGGATTGCATTCAACAATTCACAGGTAGCCACAGAGGCCTGTGAACACTGAACATGTAAATGGGAATGTACAGTATAGCATAAAAAACACAAAGCAAGAATAATTCAAAAACTAAATGAAATCTTCTCTGTAGTTATAAAACTAACATAATATACAAGGGCCATTTTTAACTAAGAACTGTTTTTTAATGGACTAAGAGTAACTTTATTTATGACAGTAAATTGCATCACAAAACTACAATATGCAAATTTGTTTCACTTTTTTACATAATCACCATTAACATTTAAACATATGTCAAGTCATGGGACCAACCTTTGGATACTAGCATCAAAGAACTCTGCCACCTCACTGTTAAACCAGTTGGTAGCACTTTATTTCAGCCAGGTAGAAGAGCATAATGGGAGATGCCCACAGAGCGCAGCTGTGAAGCCCAGAGTGAAGTACAGAGAGGGCGTGGCACCTTGCTTGTACTTCTTTGTATTGGTTGCATTCGTTGTATTCTAGTGTGGTATGTCATGCTAGTAGTGTTTGGTATTGATTTTGTTATACTATCGCTACTACTACAAAACATATCAACGTGAAAATGTCTGCATGTTGTGCATATGCATGCACAAATGAACAAACAAAGAATAAGGATATTAGCTTCTGTAGGTAAGTGTAAAAGTAGACTCTTTAACTCCTTTTTGTCAGGGAAACATGAGTTTAATGTAAGTACTGTAAAACAAAATGCAATAAATATCCGGTGGCAGTAATGCCCTCTTATCTTTAGCCACTATTAGCAAATCCAGTAGATAACATTTCATTAATTTGTCATAATGAACACGTTATAAGTGTACTATTATTCAATAGTCTGTGAGTGACAGATTATTCGGTTTACTTACATAGTTTTAACAGCAAATTCTAGGTTATACAGCATGGTTTTACCATATATTTTGTCGGTTTTATGCCCTTGTAATTCTAAACCTAATTGATCTAGGTATGTAAATATTTTAATTATATGCATTCATTAATGTGCTTTACATTATATTTAATAATTAATACATGAATATATTAAAAGATCCTAATCATGTGTTTTATTGGTACATTAACTTCCTTCCTTGATTACCATGCACATAATATGTGCTGTTCTAATACAATAAGTTTATTGTGTTTCTAGCATGTATGAGAGTTATTTTCATTTAAAAAAATACTTACCAAGCATGCCAGTAGAATAATTAAGCCCTAAGTACGTTTTTGAAGTATGATTTTTTGACGATTAAATGAAATAAAGGAGTTTAGCGTGTGGATGCGGTAGCATAATTTGGTTTGCATACCGACCAGATTTCAATTAATTTATAAGTTCTCTCTTGACTGTGTGTTCTATTCTGCCAAGGAATTGCATTAAAAGGTTCGGTCATGATATTAAAGGATGCCAGTTATACATAGAAAGCAATATTAATTGGTTATAGACTGCTAAACTCTGGAGGCTTTTAATGTAAGAGGACATCTTTCTATAGTACAGAGGGGCGTGGTCATTGACTTCAACTCTCTTGCATGGATAGTGAAAGCATGCCATCTCCCGTTATTCTCTCCTCCCTGATTTCAGCATGTAGTGAAGTTTGTCAGTAACAATGTGATAAACTGCTGCAAAGGGTACAGTGAGACTGAAAAATTGAATGCTATGACCAGGATTTGAACCACGGATCTACTAATTACCATCCAGCTGCTCTAACCACTAAGCTATCATGGCCAACGTGCCTGGTTTCAATTTTTCAGCCTCACTCTACTCTTTCCAATTACATCCTACACGGGGCCCTAATGACCAAGTTGTCGACGGGCCCTTAAACCCAACACACTCACTCACTACATCCTACACACAGCTAGTGTGAGGAAAAAACATTATTACATTGATAAACTAGTGATCTTGAAACTTGTGAAAGTTTCTGATGAAGCTTGTCAATAGTTAAGTGCCTGTTTTGGTGAATTTTTCATCAACTTTTTGTGTCAAGTCTTCATCCCTAACAGTAGGCTGTCCAGATCATTCTTCATCATGAACATTCCTTCCTTCATTAAACACCTACAACATTTACGCACATTGCCATCATTCATTATACCTTTACCATAAACTTCAAAGCTGCCAGTGCATTTCAGCAGGATTAATGTGTTTTACATTTAAAAACCGGGGTAGTAAGGGGTAGTGATGCGCCTCCTATAGCCTCTCCTACCCAATTCCCATCCTCATCCTGCCCGTGGTGCACCCTGCTTTTAACAGATGAGGCTCTGGGGACCGAATCACAGCGGTATAACTGTTTCATCTAAAATGGAGGAAATGTCATTTACATATGTGCTGCCCTATCACAGCACAACAGAGGCACATGAGGGGAAGGTCGGTGGATCTAAATATCATCTATTTAGTCCTCCGGGCTAGGTCCGATGGACCCGTTGACCAACGATAGGTGTGGTCCCCCTTGCAAAATGGGGGTTTAAGTCGGGTGATGTAACTGCCACATTGTAAAACTGGTGCCCGTTAAGAAAACAGTTACATGAAAGCCACCAATCAGAAGAAACTACAGTTCAAAAGTATTGGAAAGCACGAATGCTAATGGCTTCATTGCCAGATGCAAGGCACTAGAAAACAACAACAACATTTAAAAACCAAATAACTGAGTGCACTTCACAATCAGTGGGATTACTGATTGACATGGTGCAAACAAAGCAATATAACCATGAAACCAACACCAGCAGAGATGTGAAACATAATGGCGGCATAGTGACAGACTGGTCAAGATAGGCCGACCTTGAATTGATGTCACTTGACAGGGTGCATGGACACAATGTGCAACTGCTTCTTACTTTAAAATTGACCCTTGTATATTTACAAATACTCATGTATGTGGCTTTCATGTAACTGTTTTCTTAACAGGCACCAGTTTTACAATGTGGCAGTTACATCACCCGACTTAAACCCCCATTTTGCAAGGGGGACCACACCTATCGTTGGTCAACGGGTCCATCGGACCTAGCCGGGAGGACTAAATAGATGATATTTAGATCCACCGACCTTCCCCTCATGTGCCTCTGAGGGACGCTGTTGTGCTGTGATAGGGCAGCACATATGTAAATGACATTTCCTCCATTTTAGATGAAACAGTTATACCGCTGTGATTCGGTCCCCAGAGCCTCATCTGTTAAAAGCAGGGTGCACCACGGGCAGGATGAGGATGGGAATTGGGTAGGAGAGGCTATAGGAGGCGCATCACTACCCCTTACTACCCCTTACTACGCCTAATCACTGGAGCAGTTAAATCCACACCTATTGATGCCATGCTTGCCTTAACACGGACCCCATCAATAACAACAAAAATAGAAGAACAAGCATTGCTCCAACACGAGAAAATGTTACGACTGCCAAACTCTAAATGGACAAAAGAGAACCTCCCCCCTTCAATCCTTAAAACTCATAGTAGTTTCCTAGAAAAGGTAACACAGATTAAATCCAAATTGAACATTCCTAACACCAGAGAAAATCTACTTATTAGAGAAAATCCATTGGAATTATTGCAACCTACCTTCAATTTGGAATTAATAGAGGAAATAAGTAAATCAGACACACCAAAAGAAATACAAAAACTTCTAGCTCTGGAAACAATCAATACTAGATATCCCACAGAAGAATGGCTGCACATATATACTGATGGATCCTCGAAGGAAAACCTTACTGGAGCTGGAGTTACATGTTCACATTTTTCCTTTTATCATTCTGTTGGCAGAGACACAACAAATTATGATGGAGAAATAGAGGCTATATACATTGCTCTCCGACAATTATTAAATCTTCCCTTAAATAAATTTAACAAGGCAGTAATTCTTTCGGATTCTAAAGCTGCAATTCAGGGAATATGTTCAAATACTACAAAGAAGTCAACAAAAATTAGAGAATGCTACAAAATGTTAACACAACTCCAAAAAGTTAATAAGACTGTTCATCTCCAATGGATTCCAGCACACTGTGGAGTCATGGGGAACGAAGCTGCAGACTCACTTGCAAAGAAAGCCACAACAATAACACAAAAGTCTAAATTCAATTTCTCATATTCCTCAATAAAACGCTTGATCATTAAACATTTTTGTCATTCATACCTACAAGAAATAGAAACAAATGCCAAAGATAAAAAATGGATTACACTACTTTCCAATCCAGATATAATCCCCCAGAGACCAAGGAAAACAGCTGTTGCAGCCTTCCGACTATTGACAAATCATGACTGCTTGGCAAGTCATCTCTACAGAATAGGTATCTCAGCCTCACCGATATGTGTCCTGTGTAACGATCCAGCAGAAATGAATGAAGAACACTTGAAGACCTGTGAAGCATTAAGATCAGAAGAAACTACAGTTCAAAAGTATTGGAAAGCACGAATGCTAATGGCTTCATTGCCAGATGCAAGGCACTAGAAAACAACAACATATTTACAAATACAAACTGAACTTTGTTTTATTTCAATGTGTTACACCCACTAATAACTTCTCTATTTGAGGATTACTTTGAACACGTTTTGGAGACATGCTGTCTCCAACATCAACTAAGAGCCACTGATGAACTTCCTGGTTTTCCTGCAGATGTCAGTTGTGGCTTGATATATTGGTGATAAAATCCTTCACTAAGGATTGGAAGTTTTTAGAACAGCAAGGTTAATCACATTGAGGCTCAGACCAGCTTAGCAAGTTCATATAACTCCCACCAGAGACTCCCACCAGAGACTCCCACCAGAGACTTCCACCATTGACAGTAGGTATACTAGATTATACAACTACATCAACTAGTTGGTTCAAAGCTGAGGATGGAAAGGTTCCCAAAACATGTCCTAATTTTCATAAATAAAGTATAGTGTAGACATAACCAACCCTTAATTATTGATGAAATTCTGGTCTGTCTATAAACTAAAATTCATAACTGATGCTTACTCTTTTTTTTTTTTTTATCATAAATTTTTCCCATGTGATTACGTTTACTGGCTTTAGGGGCACCTTTCTTAATCTTACCTTCTTTTGAATATTATGACTTTTTCTATTTTCTTGTATTTTGCATGTCTTTAAGTGTTCTTAAGCTTTAAACCAATGCTCTTTTTTGTTTTTCCTATATAAATTGATTGACAATCTTAAAATTTGATTGTACCTGGTATCTTATTCTTTGGAATGTTATCCTTTTTATCTGTTTGTAGTATATTACTTAGACTATATTTATTAATTGGTGGTAAGTTAACACTTCACTGTTTAAACATTTTTTAAAACTCATTAAATGTCCAAGAATAGTAAGTAAATGTTTTAAAGATTTTAGTTTCTGTGATTTTTTGTAATGTTGTAAATGTTTTTACTTTCTTTGGCTTTTTAGATTTACTTTGTAATAATTCTTTGTAAAATTCATTCTTGTCTGCTACTTCCATATGTTCTAATTCTTCTTCCAAATAATAGAAGCATTAATTAAGGAAGTTGAAGCAATTAACAGTGAAGCAACAAGATTCTAAAGTAAGAACAAATCTCCGTTGGAGTCAACTCGAAACATTGTCAGTTTTGCACCAAAGAACTTGCAATATTACTAAGATAAGTGAAGTTTTTAGTTTCTAATTTTGTTCTTACTTTAATAGAAGCATTGTTGAAGATTCTAAAGTAAAAACAAATTAGAAACCAAAAGCTTCACTTATCTTAGTAATATTCTAAGTTTTTACTTTAGATTCTTGTTGCTTCACTGTTATTAGCTTCATTATTTCTTTATTGTTGAAGATGTTTAAAATGTGGTATAGATATGCAAGACAATATTGCAATCATAGTAAACAAAAAAATTGCGGAGGATACCCTAAACATGTTAAATTAATCCAGCAGTTCAGTGAAATTAAAATGGAAATTTAGTTCAGCAATGTACTTTTATTTTTTGTCATGAAGATAATTATGAATGCTAATGCATAATAAAGCATTGAGGCAGAAAAATAGACATTTTGCTATCCACCAGTTCTGCTTTTCAGCTATTGTAGGATAATAAAAAATACAAATAGAGTAAAACATAACTTACTCTGGATGGTAGCAGATAGCAAACATTTTCTTAACAATATCATATTTTGTAGGTGGCATGTCTTGATTGTTGCACAAAGTAAATAAAAATGCCTTTTCTGAGGGAATGTAATGTCCTTTGGTGTTAGTTTTGCCCCATGGAACATCACTAAATCCTCCACAGATTTCTCCTCTTCCACCCTATAACAACATAGCAGAAAATAAGTAAAACAATTTCAAACTTTTGCTTCTGTGCTGAAATAATAAAACTGAAAATGAAACTGTTTACATATGAAAAGTTAATGTAACTTTATGAGTACTTACCATACCGGTGCTCTTAAATTGTGCTTTTATAATTAATTACAATTGTCATAAATTCATTAATGGCAGAAAAAGAAATCCTGCCATATTCTAAAATCTTGCTCAACAATAATTTATGTTTTGATCAGCAAATAACATGTTTAAATTGCATTTTGATGCCACTTGATAAGCACAAGCTTTCAGTATGAATATTGCAACAAAACAAAATTAATCCAATTGCTTTTTTCTCACTTTATTTTCTCCCAAACTTTTGCATAAAAACACAGTTCTCTTCTACTGACATTAACACAGTCTTTTGTGATATTACAACTCACAACTGTTCTCTTCTCATAGCCTTGACTCAGTTCTTTCACTGTCTTTCTTCCCTCCTCTGTCTCTCATACATTAACTCTGACAATACAATCACTAGATGCTCATTAAAATTGCTTCATGATGTGATGACACATGCAAAGGTGTCTTGCAGTCACTGATACACTGACTGACTCATGTCTGTAACGTAGCTCTCTCTCTGCTGTTTCCTTGGTCTCCTTATATAGCAGGAATGATGTCACTTGGACCTTTCTCTACTTCCACAAACACTCCAGCGATAATGTAGCCAGATCTTTCTCAAAAGCTCTGGAAACCCTTTATGTTGCAGCTTGATTGTTTCTAGTCAAGTGCTCATTCTCGAGAGTGATGTGGGGAAGCTTGAGCTTGTGCCTTTGTTTGCTCACCGGCCTAGTATGTGGTGTAAATTGGCTCAGCTCTGACCGTCCTTTGTTGTGCAATGTGCCCAGTGTCACAATATCTTTTCACTTTAATGGCCCTATAAATAGCCAGTTTATGTTGAAGAATGGGTGAATTGTGAATATATAAAATAAATATTGAAATGCGTGAGAAATTCATGAACCTTAAGAGTTTTATGACCTTTATCACTAGAAAAAGCTTTGTCCAAGTTACTCAACATAAATTCTCCACAATGAGACTGGTCTACCCACATGATGGAAAGGAGCTTAAATATCTATGAAATCTTATTTTAATGCTTTTAATCCTGGATAAGTGCTACTTTTGCATATGTCTTACATTATGCATGATGCAGATTCAGAAATAATAGTGAAAAAATCATGATTACTTTTAATGCTTATATTAACTTTAACAATAATTTACTATTATCATGATCCTGGATGCATAGCAGTAGACAGAGCAGTCTTGGGTAATTTCTAAGTCACTTGAGATGCTCAACTATTTTACTCCATCAGACAAATCAATGGACTCTCAGGGTTCTATACAGGGTGGGAGGCGAATAATTGCAAATAATTTTATATATAGTACAGAACTATGCATATAACACATGTGTATCTCAGTTTGTCTGCTTGCTAATAGCAATGTCACAAATGATTCACAAAGCTAAGGACACCATGTTTTTTTAATGGCCCTGTATTGTGTGCTTTCTGTGTTTACACAGAGTGCACACACGACGACACCCGTGTTTACATAATGCACAAGGCCAGCCATCATTCAAGCGACTTACAGCGAAGGAATAAGAGCTCATATTCAGCAGCAGACTGTCATTTACAAAGATGCAGAATGGATGGTTTTACATATGCTGAATTAGCAGACATTCATTTATTTTACGGTGCTGCTGGGGAATCTGCCAATGCTGTGAGGGACTTGTATCGGCAACAATTTCCAAATTGTCGTCTTCTTAACAGACGAACGTTCACTGCAGTGCATCAAAGACTCATATTTACAGGTTCTCTTTGTCCCCATTATGAAGGTGGAGGACCAACTCGTAATGCTGAAGAACTACAGTGTGAAGATGAAATCTTATGTATTGTAGAAGAGAACCCTGGTGTGAGTACAAGGCGCTTGGCAAGGGACAGGTACAAGTTCTTGGAGTGTTTGCCACACATTGCATGAACATCTGCTGTATCCATAGCATTACCAGAAGGCTCACCATCTGCAAGAAGCAGATTACACAAGAAGATCGGAGTTCTATAAGTGCTTCTTACAGCAATGTGAAAATCATGCACATTTTCCTTGCAACATAATGGTTACAATGAGGCAATGTTTACCCGTGATGGCATATTTAATTTCAACAATGTTCACATCTGGGCGGAAGAGAATCTGCACGCTATTTGCCATGGGAATTTTCAACACAGATTCGTGGTAAATCTTTGGACCGGGATCCTCAGAGATCAGCTACTGGAGCCAATAGAACTGCCTAGAATGCTAAAAGGTGTTCATTATCTACAGTTTTTTCAAAGGAAAGTACCAGAAATTCTCGAGGAGGTGCCGTTGCATACACGTCAACAAATGTGGTTCATGCAAGACAGTGCACCTCCCCATATCAGTAGACAAGTGCGACAATTTCCACATCATCAGTTCCCAAATCGATGGATTGATTGATATGGTCTTGTGTGCTGGCTGCTAAGATCCCCCCATTTAAATCCTGGTGCGGTTTTTGTAATTATTATATACTTTGTGTCTTTGAGCTATTGAGATCTTTGTGATCTCAGGGTGTAGTAATGGATGGAATGAAAAATCACACAATGTTTCTTCACCACAATGTATTATTTTATCAATACTTTATCGATATTTTACATTAAATAATTCCTCTCAGCACCATTCTAAATGATTTAAAACGTTTTCACTTTTTCATTTAGTGAAACTAATGTTTGATAAGTCTGGTAATGTTCTACAATGTTCACACTACCTAAATATGTCCTTTCACTTCGATTACACACACGCGAATGGGCAGATTATGGCATCACCTCACGTGACACCGCCTTTTTCGTATACATCCACGTATGCGTCCATCAAATAGTTCTTTCTTGTTAGGGAAGCGATCCCTAACCATCCTCCCTTACTTTTATTATGGAACACATATAATTCTAATATTTATACATATACATTAAAATCAAATATGGAAAGATTTATGACGTCTTTGGGCAAACTTAGTTGTTCATAACAATGAACATTATTAACAAGTTTTCGGCATTTAACCAACTCATACCAACATCAAAAAACAAATTACACTTTTAACAAATATTCACATAAACAATTTTCTTTTGGGGTCTTCTAATATTCTGTCTCAATCCTTTGGACTTTTATTTCTGGGGGCATCTCAAGGACCTAGTTTACGCAGTCAAAATTAATGATGAAGTGTCTCTTAGGCAACGAATCTGGGATGCAGTGGCAAATATGAGAGATGATGATGTGTGGAAAAGGATGTGACAATCATGGTGTTGTTGTTGTAGAGCTAATGGTAGACATTTTGAGCACTGTTGTAGCCGTAAAGAAGTTAAAATCATATGACGTACACAGTGGTATTTTCATTTATTTTATTTAACCGTACATGATATTGTACACCTGCTTTTGTGCTGTTTTCGTTTTTTTCTGGAGTGGTTTTGTGTTATGGCTTAAATTTAATTCTTCACCATTGTAAGAGCAATGTAAGGTTGTTTGTAGTTTAAGGAACTATTAATGGTGTTATGTTTAATGCAAATAAAATAAATCATGGTGGGCCACGGCAATGGGCAGAGCGAGGCCAACAGTGTGACCTCTTATGTAATCAGACACCTATCAGAGGGAATACTAGGCATCTTAAAAGCATCACAACATTTTCCCCTTGAGCGTCACTATCAGATATAATGGAAAACATGGACATTACAGGTTCATCAAATCACCCTGAAATGGTGATACCAATATTTGCACTTATTCATCTCCCACCCTCTATATTCTACAGGATTTCTCATATACAGTAAAACCTGCCTTCAATGAACCCTTTACTTAGAGTGTGCCTGTGTGTCCGTGTGTGTGTCCGTGTGTTTTTTTTTCAAGCATGCTCCATTCCGTAGGAATACTACTTGCTTGCATTTATTTATTTACATACAATTTACATTTTATATACATGTATATATTGTTGGTGATGTTCTATTTGAACATTTACACTTTTATTTACCTCTAATTTTTTATCTACCTTAGTCTAATTGAATACTTCTCTATTATGTGTATATTTACAGTTTTTTATTTGATGTTTGTTGTTTAATGCTATTTAATTTTGTTTGTTAGTTTGACTTTATTTCTTTAACCTAATGCTATTTTACAAATCATAAATCTAGTTCTTAACATATAGTAAAAGGCAAATGTAATTATAACAGCAGGAGAGTATTGAAATGTGTTTGGACAATGAAACTGGTTGCAATCTTGGTAAGGAGTAGAAATTATATATAAAAAGGATAAAATTCCAAACTATAAAAAAAAATATCTGGCATTTATCAATTTAGCTGTCTGGATTGTGATAGGGTTTATATTGGTAAAACTAAACATCATTTAGAAACCAGAAAGAAAGAGCATTTTAGAAATATTAAATACAAACAGATGGATAAATCAGCTGAGGTGGATCAATTTTGGTCATTTAATCCTGAAATAAACCCAGAGATTAAATTAAAACAATTAAATGGACCTATAAATTTAATAGTTTGGGAAAAGATATTCATTTTAGAAAACAGGAACCATGTTATGAATTTTGAAATACCACCAATAGATTATATTTATAACTTTTTGTTTTCAGAGGTTGGTGACAAATGAACCTTTAAGTTGAAAGTCGGTAACCATGGTAACTTGTTTGGATAGCTTTGAAAATGAGTTGGACGTAACTTGAAACTAGTCAGCTTTTGAAGAACTTGCAATATTACTAAGCTAAGTGAAGCTTTTAGTTTCTAATTTGTTCTTGATTTAGATTCTATTGTTTCACTGTTAATAGCTTCAATTTTCCTTAATTTAATGTATTTTATTGTTATGTGGATTTTTGAGGAGCTTTTTAATATGGAATTTATTAATTGGTGCCAAGTTGATGTTGAATGTTTTCAAGATTTTTTGGAGCTTTTTGGTTTGCCCATGGGTGATAAGTGAACTTTCTATATACTTTTTCTCCCTAATTGCTGTTAAAGTTGCCATCACGAACAAAGAAAGCTGTGCAGAAGTCAAATAACTAATGATGTCACAGTCATATGTCTTCTAGCCCTTGCAACACAGCACTTCCCCTCTTACTCCTACCTGTATGTTTGTGTCATTTACTGCCAACATTCCTGACAGCCCTTAAAAAGTGGTGAGAAACAAATAGTCTTGAATGTTTTTAACAAACTAATGCAAGAGTACCCTTCTGTCACTGCGAATAACATTGTGAAGTTAACTGCAGATTACACCGGTATTTCCGAGTGGAGTGTTAAATGTGCCCGTAAGGAACTTAAGCAAACAGGAACATTGCGGACACCAAGGAAGAACAGAAAAAAACGGAAGCCAGAATTAGAAAAAGCAGATGACTTTACTAAATGTGCTGTTCGTAGAAAAGTGCACCACTTTTTCTTCAAGAATGAACCGCCAACATTAGAAAAAGTCTTAAGTAGTGTTAACAATGATCCAGCATTACCTTCATTTAAGCGATCCACGTTTCATAAATTATTACTAGAAATTGGATTTAGTTTTATGAAGAGAAATAAAGTGAATGTCATAATCGACAGAGAAGATATCGTGCTATGGAGGCAGCGTTACTTGCGGAATATGCGCCGATACAGAGCAGAAGGTAAGAAAATCTATTACCTTGATGAAACGTGGGTTAATGAAGGGCATACTACATCCCGTGCATGGACTGACATTATGACGGGCTCAAAAAAGGATGCATTTCTTTGTGGAGCGTCAACAGGGCTCAAAAATCCTACAGGGAAAGGAAAACGCCTTATTATTGCGCACATCGGCAGTGATTCTGGTTTTGTGGAAGACGGTGTTCTAATCTTCGAGTCAAAACGTACAGGTGATTACCACGAGGATATGAATGGCGATGTTTTTAAGGAGTGGTTTGAAAGTGCACTTCCGAAACTTGAACCCGGTTGTGTTATCGTAATGGATAATGCACCTTATCACAGTGTCAGACTGGAACGTCGTCCCAACTGTTCGTGGCGAAAACAAGAAATTGCCGATTGGTTGACGTCACATAATTTGCCCTTTTGTGAATCAGATGTGAAAGCAGAGCTTCTAAATCAAGCACAAAAGGTTGCCGATAACAGTGAAAACAAATATGTTATCGATGACCTTGCTAGAAAATCTGGTCGACACATAGAGAGGTTGCCCCCTTATCACAGCAACCTGAACCCAATAGAAACAATATGGGCCTTCCTCAAGGGATTCGTAGCCAGAAACAACGTAACCTTCAAATTATGGGATGTTCGCAAATTGTTTGAAACTGCAATATCTCAGGCGACACCTAATATGTGGCAAAATAATATACGTCATGCAATTGAGCAAGAAAATGAGATGTGGGTGATGGACGGGCTATCAGATGCTATTGTAGATCGTCTTGTGATTAGTGTGGGTGTTGATTCTTCTTCTTCCCCTTCTTCTGATGACGATGACACCACAAATGATGGAGATGCATATGTTACACCTCTTCCCGACAGTGATGCAGATTAATGTGAGTTTTATTTTAATTATGTTACATTTAATTTCAGCTCAGCTTTTACTTACGAATGTTGGTTAATAATAATAATAATAATAATAATAATAATAATAATAATAATAATAGTAATAGTAATAGTAATAGTAATAGTAATAGTAATAGTAATAGTAATAGTAATAGTAATAGTAATAGTAATAGTAATAGTAATAGTAATAGTAATAGTAATAGTAATAGTAATAGTAATAGTAATAGTAATAGTAATAGTAATAGTAATAGTAATAGTAATAGTAATAGTAATAGTAATAGTAATAGTAATAGTAATAGTAATAGTAATAGTAATAGTAATAGTAATAGTAATAGTAATAGTAATAGTAATAGTAATAGTAATAGTAATAGTAATAGTAATAGTAATAGTAATAGTAATAGTAATAGTAATAGTAATAGTAATAGTAATAGTAATAGTAATAGTAATAGTAATAGTAATAGTAATAGTAATAGTAATAGTAATAGTAATAGTAATAGTAATAGTAATAGTAATAGTAATAGTAATAGTAATAGTAATAGTAATAAGAATAAGAATAAGAATAAGAATAACAATAACAATAACAATAACAATAACAATAACAATAACAATAACAATAACAATAACAATAACAATAACAATAACAATAACAATAACAATAACAATAACAATAACAATAACAATAACAATAACAATAACAATAACAATAACAATAACAATAACAATAACAATAACAATAATAATAATAATAATAATAATAATAATAATAATAATAATAATAATAATAATAATAATGCTAATGATAATAGTAATAGTAATGTTATTGTTATATTTGAATAATATTACTCAGGACATAAATCCTAGCGTTGTTTACTTGGAAAAAGGCAGCAACAACCCTGATAAAGATTACATGAATATAACGCGATAGCAGCGCTATTCCTAAAGCTCCCAAGTATCATTCTACTGCATCTTTAAACACAAGGATTGAGTCCACGTGGCGTTTGTTTATTTGTGTTAGTGGCAGCTGATACGAGCATGAGGTTACCGCGGAGGGATACAAGGTGCGGATCTTACGCTGGATGGAGTATAGTGTGGTGGTAGATGTTTCTGTTTCTCAAACTTTTTTATTTTCTTATCTATCAGTTATTTGCTGAAGCCATTCTTTGTTGCTGTTTTTATTATTGTGTAGCATTCAGTCTTGTATTCCTGTTCTTCCATCAGTATGTTAACCAGACTGTAAGTTAGACTACTGATGATAGCATGTTTGTGAGGTGTAGGGTTGAAACTATAGTTGTCTCACTGTATATAATATAAGAGGCATTACTTTCTGATAGTCCTTAAATATATTTGTATCAAACATTGACTCATTTCCTACCAAACATATTTCAATATCACAAATTGTTAAGGTATGTAAGTATGAAATAAAGTATTACCATTGCAATAACAAATGTGGGTGCTACTCCATCACAGTGCCTATGGAATGATTCTGCAGAGTAACCATGACTTGAAGCACGGTATACTAGACGCCATACCTGTTTAGCACATCCATACCATGTGTTCAGTATACGCTGATAGCATGTCTTCTCCTGCAAAAAGTAAAACATTAAACTTATGTTACTGCAATACAAAAATGGGTGAAGATATATAAGATAGGGATATTTTTATTCTCTATAGCAGTGGCTACCAAAGGTGAGGAGTGTGCATGTCTGGGGAACAAAAGAGATAGATGTGGAAGGGTGGGGGGGCCTAGACAAGTTATTCTGAAGAAGGAATATGTGATGGTACACAATTATAGTAGTGGTGGTGGTGCCTGACAGTAATGGTGATAGTAGCAATGATAATTATATTTATGTCATAAATTATGGCAATTTATGACATTGCCAATACAATTGCATATAAATTATTTTAAATTATTGCACTTGACCCTAATGTCCTCTTGTAATTTTTTTGTTAACCTCCTCCAACTTAATATCATGTCAGATGGTGAATGAATGAAATGGGTGAAATGATGCTCAAATGAGCCCAAGGTGCATAGAACTTTAAGTTACTAACATTTGTCTTCTCAGGATAAGGGAAAACCTTGGAAAAAACCTTATCCGGATAACTCACCGTAAGAGAAATCCTTCTGTTATAGTAATGCCAACTACCTTTATTTTCCAAGCTCACAACTGATTGTTTCAACATTGGTGCAATAGTAGAAGGTTTATTGTACTTTTTATGTGGAAATGAGACACTTTTCTACTTTCATCTGCTACAAGGTCTTGTAATAGGATGTGTTTTGCAATAGATGAATTGGCAGTCATAGTTTGAATGGTTAAGTAGATTTGCCTAAATTATTTGTTAGATATTCTCTAAAAGTTGTTACAGTATTATAAATGGTTGATAAATATTGCTCATGTATATTTATTGCATTGAGTTATTACTGCAAGCAGTGATAACTCTTTATTTTTATACTTCCTTTCAGAAGGACATCATGATTAGAGAAAATAAAATCTCTTACTTACAGAAAGAAGCTTGTCTATGAGCCGTATGAAATATTAGAAAATAAAGGATATATAAATATTCCAGAAGATAATTCTTATACTAATAATCTACCCCGTGGTCAACTTAATAGTACAGTGCTGGCAACCAATTTCCATACTGGAAGTTTTGCTTTTGGAACTGCTTTAGACTACAGATCTGTACTGGCTGACTTGCTTGGCCTCAACCAAGCTTGAACCTTAGAAGAGGTTATAGTGTACTACCCGGCCCAGACCCGATCAAGTAATTCTGTTTAAACTAAAGTATTTTGCAATCATCCTCATCACCACCATCGCCACCGTCACCACCATCACCGCCGCCACCGCCACCACCACCACCACCACTGCTACTGCCACCGCCGCCACCACCCTCATCATCATCATCATCATCATCATCATCATTTGAAACATGTCTGCAGAATAATCACAGAAGTCCTAGTAAGGAAGTGCTGTGATAATTTGCTATTCTTGGAATTGCAACATTGGTGACCAAAAATATGATAAATTATTTTGCATCTCTTAATTTTCAAGCCCAGATCCAGCCCAAGCCAGACAAACACTTTTCAAATTAGGTTTGAACCCAGCTTGCAGACCAGGTCGGGCCTAGACCCTGGCCCAAGGACTTAGCCCGAGCCTATGCAGACCTCAACTTGAGATACTATCCAAGCAGTACACAAGAGTGAACCTGGCCTATCCTCACACAATTGCTTAGAAGCTGCTTCTGAACCTCCTGCAATGGTAGTTTTCAAGAAGAAAAGAAATGTGGAATAGGTTACACATGATTGGACTAAAAATGCCTTATATGTAACATCTTCCAACTGGGCTGGCCTTTATTGAGTATAATACCTTTCAAAAATGGAGAAAGTCTTATAGACTATTTCAAGTGATTTACCGCTATTGTTGGATTGATCCTTTGCATGCACTTCCGTCTCCCCAGAAGTGAAAGTGTCTGTTATCGAAGAATGACTATCTTGAACATTCTCACAGTTTGTTTTAGTTTTTAAGATCTAGCAACTAGTTATGGACCCAGAGTCAAAAGCTTAGAATCCAGATTAAATGGAAGACATTTTTGAGAGTATTTTTTCAATCAAAATTCTACAGAAGAGCATAGCCAACAGAAGATGAAAAATACATACTCCTACTTGTTAGCTAATGCAAGGGAAATCAAAAAGATGGACTCAATTTCAATAATTTATTGTGTGAAATCTAATGAATGTATCATATTATGAGACACGTGATTCAAAAGGCAAATTTTCAAAGTTTACTTTCCTTGTATTGTTTTTGCTTTTGCTCACAAGATGTCAGCAGTAGAGTAGCTAAGGAAAATGGCATTGACTGGAGACCACAAATCCTTCAACATGTGTGATTATCACATAACTAACTCTATGATTAGTGTTCAGTGGCATTTCTGATTCAAATATTGGATAGATCCGGGAAGGCCATTTTAGAGATTCAGGCTACATCTATAAACAAAAATTGACTGCCCATGCTTCAACTGGGGAAGAGGCAGTGGAAACGAGTTTGTGCATATTTTGCACCTACTGAGCAGAAAGAAAACTTAATACACCACAGAAAACAATATGGCAGGTTCTCCGAAAATGTGTACAACTGAAACCCTGCAATTGCTTCAAGCATTAAAAGACATAGACTATGTGATATGAGCACCTCTCTGGGCTAATTTCCTTGCATGAATGGAAGAGGATGGGTTCAATTGCTGCAAAGAGTTTGGCAGAAGATTATTAGCTTGAGTTTGTCGTGTTATGTGGGGTAGACACTGAACACTTGTGATGTGTCTGAAGAAAACTAAGAATTTACCTGTCAAACCACATGTCCCATAATGCAATAAGCTCATTAGATTTTACAGCAATAAATTACTGAACCATAATTTTGACTTGCCCTGTACTTCAAAAATTGGAAAGTCTCAATGAAATTATACCTGATGAAAAGGCCTTCTGGAATTCATATAGAAAAAACTATAATTCTTCAAGATTAAAGGCACATGATAAGAATAAAAGAGCAATGCAGTTAGAATGCACAACTGCACAAATAAGACAAAGCCTCCAAGAAAGGAACTGTATGAAAAGTAGATGATTTGCACTTAAAATGCAAATAAGTTTAAACAGCAGTCTCTAACCACACTAAGTGAATCAAATAAAAGTTAGCTGAGCTGAATTGTAAACAAGACATGTTAGAAAATGATTTTCTCAAATTTGACAAACTTCTATGAAATCTTCAAGGTTCTGGCAGAAAACTAGAAAAAGAGAAGCTGTAACTCTTTTATAATATCTACCTAATGAACACAGAATAGCAGTCAGTGGATTAAAAACACACTCCATTGCTGATTAAAATCTAACAACATTACAAGAAAGATTACTTGATGATAAAACAATTCAAATTCCAAGAGTGCAGCACATCAGAGAAATCCAGTCAATGACCACATTTAGCACTCATCACAGAAATGGCAAATGGAATAATAAAAACTACCAGAATACAGTGAAGTTACTTGAAATACTAAGAAAATACAATAATCAGAAGAGCAAATCAGCAGAACTATGCAGAGAAACTTTCCATTCCTTTCCACAACCTTTTAAGATACAACATAAGCAGATGGACTGCAAGAATTGAACTTCAAAAGACCAGGTAATCTTGGAGAGGCAAATGCAGTAGAATAAGCTCCCCAGAAATGCTAGTTTCTCCTTTCCATCAACTTTAGATGGCAGCCAAGCAAAGCACCGTCTCTGTAGTATCTAGGTTCATATCCAACTGTTTCATATCCGGTTATTATCCAATATTATAACTTTATTAAAATCGTTGCTCATAAAAATAGCAAAGTCAGGTCAATATCTAATTCAAAACAGAAACATATGGAGACACTGAAGTAAATTCATTTGCTGATAGGAAAACTCTTAAGAACCACTAGCAAAGATGTGCCAGAATCCAATCCAGCTGCTCTTTTGTTAGTTTTCCTATCACCTCTGCCAGAAAAACTAGCACTATATTGCACATGGAAGGTATTTAACACTGGTATTGACAGTGTAAGGAAAAGACCAACTTTACTGAGCTGTTTTTCATGTCTGCTCTTCTCTTTGATGTATTTATATGGATGTGTTTCACAACACAATAATTTAATTCATTAAGCCCTAAGGACCACAGATTGCTTATCAAGTACAGTTTATAACATGAACGTCGGCAGACTTTTTTCCAGGGGGGGCCAAATGTTAGAATTTTGCTATCAGATAATATTAATTCATTATTTTGTTGTCAAAAGTTATAGTATTTGTTGTGGCTAACCATATAAATTTGTGCTAAATAGAAATTGTTCTTTACATAAAAATTAAAATAATAGTTTCATAGTTAGCACACTAAGTTCATTAATTTCCAAGGGGGGGCCACGGCCCTCCCTTGCCCCCCCCCCCCTTCGTGATGCCCATGGTTTATAAGCCCAGCTTTGTATATGTAGGGGAACTTGGGGCAAGACGGGGAGGAGGAGTAAGAAGGAGAAGGGCTATATTTCATAGTTAAGAGTGCTGCCATCTTCAGGAAACTACGTCAGCTTCATCAGTAGATGAATGATCTAACTGCTTGGTCATGATGCTGCCTAATTCTTACTATGCTGGAAAAATTTATTGTGTCTAATCTTTACATGCTTTGTTTCAACCATGAAAGTAAATAATTAAATTCCACTTGAAATTTACTTGTAACTTTATTGCTTTTAAATTGATCCACAAAATCAAGGAACCTGTCTAGTGATTACTACTGATAGCAGTATTAAAAATTTGGTTGCATAAAACTAGTTACTGTGTTATCACAGGTGCTTCAGAATTATACATACTAACTTATGTGGATATCAATACTATGTTGTGATGCTTCAACAAAGTGCATGGTGCTTGGTAACATAATTCCTACCTTAATTTAACTTACCTGTACCAGGATTTGTGAACCAGGAAACAACTTAAGAGATACACGTGGCTGCAGTCTCTTATCTTCAGAATTTTCTCTGAACTTATTAGGTAAAGCAGCATAGCGATATCTTTCTAATGACAGTTCCATTGGAACTGCTCCTGTTGGCTCCACTTCCTCTGCAAACACTTGGCTATCTGGAGTAACATCAGCAGAGTTAGCGTACCTTATTTCACTTCTATTTAGATTTTATTTTAATTATTTATTTATCTAATGACTGGGTTTGACATTTTCATCATTTCTCTTCTGACATCCCAATACAGTGACACTAAATCCCAGTCTGTTGTTTTTCCTTGCTTAATTTGTCATAGATCAAGTGAACTTCGTCGATATCAGTTTCTTGTGTTTTACACAACCACCTTATCTTAATTATATTCTATAAATAAATAATAGAATTACCAGGTTCTTTTAATGAAATGTAGCACATTAGTGGTCTAAAATGTAGATCATTGCACAACAATGTAAGTCATTATAGAAACATTTTACATGTAGGAAAAGTAAACTCCAAACCTAAATTACTACTGAAACATGTATACATAGGTGTAATTATTCTTTATTTATGCTACTGTGACAACTTGTCAGTATGACATTGAATTCTCAAACAGATTTGTATTTTTTCTACTAGACCACAAAGGGAATCACACATCAGAAATAAATATACCAAGGGCAACTTACTGTCATAAGTACTTTATCTTCTGGGATTAAATAACCTTTAGATGGTAATTATTGTTTAATTATGCCAACAAACTTACTGCTGGTGATTTTAAACACACAAGCTGAGTTTGGACAATGTTTGATTAATCAGTTGGAGAATTCAATATCATACTGGCAAGTTGTCACATTAGCTCAGTGGTTAGAGCAGCCACATGTGAAGCAGAAGTTCTGTGGTTCAAATCTCAGTTGCGGCATTGAACTTTTTAGTTCCAATTCTACCTCTCATATATCCATAGGTTTTACACTTTCTTAAGTATTCATTCATATAATAAAAAGAGTAGCAACAGCTGTAACAGAATTTAACAAATTATTCTTGCGTGAAGAATCCATTTTGTGCATTGCATTTGATTTTGATATGTACTCATGATAGTCTAATTTTACACAACTTAAATGTTTAAACTTATATTTCATTAGAAACATGTCTAATGGTCTGTTTCTTACTGTGTTGATATTAGTGAAAAAACCCTCTAAACATTAACATTGTGTGCAGGAACAGCAAAATAATTCCACTATTTTCAAAAAATATTTGTTTTAATCCTTCTTGATTAGTCAATCTGTGGTTGTTGTAGTGTTTAACGCCCGCTTTTACTACTACGGCACCGCAGGCGGTGACACTGATGATACATGAAGATGGAGCACCGGTGGAATGAGATGGTGGGGGAAACCGGAGTACCCGGAGAAAACCCGCCCTGACGACGCTTCGTCCACCACGAATACCACATGCGGGTCCCTGGGATCGAACCTGGGCCGCCTAGGTGGTAGGCGAGCGCGCTAACCGCTCGGCCACGGCGTCGCCGATTAGTCAATCTATTTGAAACTTAAAGACAGTTTACATTACTCAAAATGCAGGACATTCCAGATTTTTCAGATATCCCTGTTGCCGACAGAAGGTAAATTTGTAGGTCACATCTGGATTAGAGATGGTGATTGCAGAAGTGGCATCATCTGGTCTTCCTGTGGTGAAACTATTGAGGTTGTTTATGTTTAATGGTGGGATTTCAAAGTTCATAACATATTCCTTCCTTTTGATGATGTGGATGTTTTCTCAGACTTCAGTTCTGTGGACTTACTCACATTTCTCAATAATCACTTCAGGATTGATATTGTAGCACGAATTATATGTCCAAGTGAACTGATGAGAAAATTCATGCTAATATTTCACACACCAAGTTATATCCATTGAATATGTGTAAAGTTCTTGTTATATGATTATTGTATCCATTTTGTAAATGTCTGTACCAAATCTGAAGCTATTCAGCAGAAGGAAACATGGCCAACATCAATCGTAAGAAAAAGTTACAATCGATAATAGAAGAGCAACAATGGTGTTAGCCATGTAACTAGGAAGAGTAAATACCAGACCCTCTGCACTATTAATCAAAACGTTGTGTACTATAGACATGTATTTGAGCAATTGCACATAATGTGCCATGTATTGGCAATCCATAATTGAGAATTGCATAAGATATTCTGAGTAGCATTGTGCAAGAATATTTACTAGTGCCATTGCACATAAAAAGTTGACTAATATTTTACAAGAGAAGCTGAGAATGCTTAAGAAATCAAGATGTTATATTGAGATTGGGGCATGCAAAAATTACAAAAAAAATATTAAACAACTTTAAAGCAAATAACTTTGGAAATTTATTATGATCATATTAGTGAAGAGTGAAACATTTTGTTGTAATATTGTTACTTAATTGCAATAAAGTTAATTTTGGTGGAAATTTGAATATTGATTGATAATATATAAGCCCTTGTCATCTTTTATCCATTAACCCGTCAACACCCTAGAGTCAACGCTGCCACAATATCATGGATGAGATCAGAAGGAAGAAACAATTTAGTTACATTTCCAATAAATAAATAGAAAAATCAACTGTAGCAGATCATTTTTGAAATGCAAATGGCATTAGCAAATCAATCATAGATTTTTGTTTTAACTACAAGATGGAGTAGTTAGTTTACATAAATATATAATTATGTTTTTACTCCATGACATGACATTAGTCACTATTTAAGGTAAACCTGATGTTGCCAAATCTCTCTTTGAAATTAAACTTTGCATGACAGTTTAACATTATGAATTGTGACTAAATTCACACACAGCATACATACAAGGTTACAAATTTTACAGGCCTTCGATGAAGTCACCAGCATTGCGCACAATGTGTTCTCAGCGACAGCTACATTGAATACCATCAGCACTGCCTAATCCCTGGACGGTACGTAGAGACCAATCAACTGCACTCAGAATGTCACTCACTGTTCTGAATGTCTTCCCATGCAGTGATTCCTCCAGCTTAGGAATGAGGTTGAAGTTGCAGGGACTTATGTCTGGAGAGTATGAAAGGTGGTAGAGCACCTCCCAATGCCAGCGATGGAATAAATCAGACACTGCTTCTGCTACATGCTTCCTACATTGTGATGCAGATGATTGGTGGATTGTTTTTAAAGTGTCGTCGGATTCTTCTTAATGCTGCTCGCAGATTATTTTGCAGAAACAAACAATAGTACTCTGCATCAATGGTCTGCATTGGGGGAACAATATACTTTAAGATAACACCATCCTAATTGTAGGCTAGAATTAGCATAGTTTTCACAATGGTAATGGTCTGCTGAACTGTCATTTTTCGTGGTCACCCATGATGATGCCATTCAGACAATCAATGTTTCAACTGTGGTTCATAACATTTCACCTAGGTCTCATCAACGGTATTGATACATCATAAGAAGGGCTCTCCTTCCCTTTCATAGTGCTCCAAGTGTGTACGAGCAGCTTCATATTGCAGAAATTTCTGCATCTCCGATAACTCATGTGGAACCCATCATGAAACAATTTTTTGCATCCTAAGATGGATCTTAAGGATTCGATGCAGAGTCAAAAGTGCCAAACCAGTATCTGCAGCTAATTCTCGAATAGTACAGTTTCGATCTGCTCCCATTAATGTGGACACTGTCTGCACGTTATTCTCACTAACCGGTGAGTAGGTGACATCTATCATCTAGGAATGGAGATGAGAAGATATGAGATTTGTGATGCTTTCATTTAGGAAGGAGAAATGGGAGAAGAAAAATATTGGTGAAATTCATAACTAGTTTTGGAGATGACAAAGCAGGCAAAGAAGCTGAAAGGCACTGACATCCAGTTTTTCGATTCCATTGTTGTACTCATTTGGTGCCAAAGATTTAAGCCAGGCTGTTACTGCTTTCTTGAGTTCCTCATTGCTTGCAAACTGTTTTGAACCCAAAAATTCTTTAAGTTTTGGGAATAAGTGATAATCACTTGGTGCCAAGTTGGGGCTGTAAGTAGGATTATGAAAGATTTTCCATTTTAAGCGTTGAAGTTCCAGCTATGTTCTTGCTGATGCATGAGGCTAGGCATTGTCATGAATCAAGAACACTTTTGCCGACAGCATTTCACATTGCTTATTTTGAATTGCACATCAATTCTGTTGAAGAGTTAAACAATAGGGTTCTGAGTTTATTGTTACTCCTCTTGACATGAACTCAATGTGGATTAAACCCTTTTGGTCCCAAAAAACTGTTGCCATGGCTTTCCGCGTATACAAATTTGGTATTTTGTTCTTGGGCTTTTTGGGTGAATTTGTATGATGCCACTGCATTGTCTACCGCTCGTTTTCTGGAGTCTTGTATGAAACCCAAGTTCCATCTCCTGTAACAATGCAGTCAAGCAAATCACCACCCTCTTTGTAATATTGTGTAAAAGGTTCAAGGGCCACTCACATGTAATTCCCCTTGTGGTCAACATTCAAGATCTTTGGCACCCACCAAACATACATTTTCTTGTAACCAAGGTGCACTGTCACTATTTCATGCAGGAGCAAACATGAAATTTGCGGAAAAGATTCATGTAATGTGCTCAAAGTGAAACATCAGTTTACCTGAATTGTATCATCAACTTTTTTTCTTCAGTGCTTCCATAACAAGTAACGGCCTCACACCCCAATCTTCATCATGCATGCTGATCCTTCCTTCATTGAACATAATGCACCATTTCCTCACTGATGACTTTTTAATTCCACTTTCACTGTAAACATTCTTTATTTGCCAATAAATGTCAATAGGCTTAACATTTTGAGCATTCAGAAAACAAATGACTCTTTGTATTTCACATTCGGTGAGATTTTCAATTGGCAATGACATTTCAATTGCTACAAAAACAATTAGCATGACCACACAGCAATGAGACTCGGCTCACACTGAATACAAGGAATAAGCTACCTGCTGCTAATGCAATCGCAGTGTGGCAAGGTCTGCATGGAGCACAATGTGTAATCGTTCTTTACTTTCCGGATGGCCCTTGTAATAATAAAGAAATCCCAGGGCTATTACCATATATGCAGATGATTTACTGGTCAAATGTGGCGGATTGTCATTGTATTCTCGTTGGATCGCCATTTGATGCGTAAATGTCGTTGGTCACGTTGTGTCGCCCTTTGATTTGGTTCGTTCCGGCTAGTTCAGGATGAGATCTCTTTCTTTATCTCGGGTATGCGTAGGTGTTATAGACTACCCAAGAAAAACCTTTGTATATTGTTTATTACTTCTTATATACTTTCGGGAGTTATGCCGATTTTCTACACGCAGAAGAATCGCACTCACGTCTGCACTCCACAACGTGCGGTGCTGGTCTGGGGTGAGTAGTGACACTTTCTGGCGTCCCCACGCTAGGAAAACGTTCTCTCCAATTTTAAATGTCATGACGTCATCCAAGAAAGCCTCGTATCCAAAATGCTATTTCCTTTTCCCGCAATTTAGAAATGTCCCTTTCTATTATAACATGTTCTTTTTTGAATTTCGAATATATAATTACCTTTTTATGATTAAACGATGTTTACTTTATATTTTATTAAATATATCGCGCGACTTTTAAGGTTGGCAGACCTGAATTTTGACTGATTTCAAACTATATGGTATGACGTCATGACTCGTTAATTTCAAACCAATAATGCGTTTATACTACAAATTTAACGACTATTATTTACTCATATCTTGCTCACCTTACAACACTTGCTACTCTATTATCTACATATGTTATTACTCAACACTTATCGCAAATTTCAAATCCGGCAATTAAATTAAAACGTGTTTTTATCAAGCCCATTCGATTGGAAATCTAAATTTCGGTATCAAATGCCCCCATTTATGTTATTTTATTATTTCATAATAAAATTATTTCATAATAAAATAATGTAAATGTCTTGCCCGAAAGAAAAATTAAAAATTACTCCTGTATTTTGAATAATCGGCAACACTCCCATTATATACAATTTTCAATTACACTGTTTTGAAATTGGTTATTAACATATTTTCTCATTAATCTTTTTAACATGACAAACAATTGTACACTTGACTAAACATTAATCCTTAAATACTAATTACAATATGTTATGGTTTCTTCTGTGAAGCTTTTATATAAAGGTTAAATTTCAAGAGTCTTTCTTTATACTTCCTTCTTTTAGTTCATGTTTGCTCACACTAGCACTTGCACTGTGAATTCTCACTTTTGTTATTGTAACACATATCTTTACTAGATCCTTTAAGCACTAAAATGTACATATATTTATATAAATCCATTACACTCTTCAGACAAGTTCTTTCTTTGTCTTGCTGTGATAACTATACATCTAAATATTTTAACAAATGTTTACAAAGTAAATATTCTGTTTTCTCTCTATGCGGAGATGAACATTTTAACAATCTTTCTGAAGCTGTTATTGTGAGCTCTATACAATGTATTCTTAAGCTCTTTGTAGTATATAGCAATTCACATTCTGCATTTTTCATGAATATGTAAGTACCTGACCAATATATGGTTTTCAAGTAAGCTAACATTTAAATTTTATCTCAAAGCTGATTGGGCGCCAATAGACAATGACACTTCGAATTTTACATGAAGTCAAGGTTCCAAGGTACCACACGGTTTCTTGTATGGTCGAAGGAGTTGTTTATGCCATCTTCCCAGACATTTTTCATTTTTAACATCTTTTAATTCATAGGTATGATAACCAAATTTTGATATAATTTCTGCAGGACCTTTATATAACAATTCCATCCTTTTGTTCCTACCTCGCAATGCACTTGATAACTTATGGTCTTTAACTAGTACCCAATCGCCTATCTTAGGTTCCCATTTATGTTTTCTACTCTTTTTCTTTAATTTTCGCTTCTCTGCCTTTTTCTTGATTCGTTCAAAAGCAATTTTCGCTCTTTCTTCTTCACTTAACTGAATGTCATTAATTTTCAGTATTTTTGGTACCCCGATCAATATTGGTTCTGGTTCAATTCCTAACATTAATTTTATTGGTGCAAACCCAGTAGTTACATTAATGGTGTGATTGATAATCTTTTCTATCAATGGACAATATTTCACCCAATCCTTGTGATTATGATGTGTAAGTACACGTAAATAAATTCCTATATCTCGGAGGACACGTTCTGTTGGATTCCCTGATGGAAAGTATGAGGAACAATAATTTAGTTTTCTCGCGTCTAATGTCATCCTAATCTTTCCATTGGCCTTATTTACAATACATAGGGGATTCACAAATTCTGAATTCGAAATC